>BPLS01000173.1:498195-550392 GCA_019656275.1 Rhododendron kiyosumense | reverse complement strand
GACAAAATGCTAGTACTATTACTTAACAACCATTCTACAATCACAAAATAATTTGCACAAACAAATTCCAATACACTAACGTGTATGTGGGCTACATGCACAATTAATGCACCACTAGTGTGTGAGTCTACACACTCATGTGAGTTTGTTGTGCATTTGATTGTGCAAATGTTTGTGATTTTAAAATTTTTAGTTACTTAATTTATATGCAATAGTATAGATAAATTATGGTACAATAAAGAGAAAAACTATTATTGATAGACAAAAAAATAATAAAATGATAAAAGGGCTAGTGAGCGGGAATTTGGACTAAACTTAAGTTATCTACTGACGAGTAATTATTCAGTGCCTTTGGGTATCATGTGATAGTATTACAAACTCTTCTCTAACACACATTTGTGTAGTCTTGTAGACTCTACACAATTTTGGGTGGAGATCGCACAATTTTGTGATGGAAAAATAATTTGCGGCATCGATCACGTAGCAGTGCTCTAGAGGCATTGAATAAATTTTCCTACATGAGAACACCGAATCAGAATTTAACCAAGATATCTCAACACAATTGTGTTACGAAATCATGCCGAACGCAGAGAAGCGTTGCTTGTTATTTGTTAATAACCTTCTTTTGCAAGAAAGTGATAAACAAATGGGGTTCTTGATATCAAAGTGGTAACCCCTTGCTCACACAAGCAAGGGGTATATATAAGGAGTCTGCTGTGTTTGGTTTGTGTTTTGAAAAATAGTAGGGGTAATAAGTGGAGAGAGATAGAGAAATAAATGTTGAAAGTAGGGGGAATCGGGGAGAATCCAGGGAGAATTTTTTGAAAAATGCTTTTTGAATTCCAAAGAGAACAAGGCAATTTTTTACACCGTCGATGTAAATATTTATTTTTTCTTCAAATCAATTATATTGCGCCACGTTGCCATGTTTTATTGATTGAGACCACTGTTTTGCAAGATAGCGCAATGTAATTGATTTGGAGGAAACAGATGTTTATACCGGCAGTGTGAAGAATTTATTCTCATACATAAAAGGAAAGGTGAAGAAGGATTGGGACCACTGTTTTGCAAGATAGCGCAATGTAATTGATTTGGAGGAAACAGATGTTTATACCGGCAGTGTGAAGAATTTATTCTCATACATAAAAGGAGAGGTGAAGAAGGAGGGACTCCAACCAGCCAAGCAATGGTCGGTTACCTTACCAACAAAGTCTCCCTCTCATTTAAAAAGGTGATGGGAGGTATAAGAGAGGGGGAAGGGAACATCCACAGATCATCTCTCAGACGAATAAAAAGTTTTCCCCGGCCCCAAAATCTTGTGATCATGGCAAATGCAAGCTCGGAAAAGGTGATGGGACTAGGCTTGACTAGCGCCTGCTAGTTGTGGACCTGCGTGCGTTGGTCCAATCTGCCCCTGCCCTGGTCAATAGTCAAAGCTGACCGTTGATCAACAGGTGGCACAGAGACCAACACGCGCAAGTTCTGAACCAACGCGTGCAAGTAAGGTTCTGGCTTGATTTGGCTAGGCTTAAAAGGGTGTCAAACACTCAAAACTCAACCACATCGACATCCAGGGGGTGTTCTTGATCCGTTTCAAAAAGCCTCGCGTTTTTTGTCGCAAGTTGAAGATACGACGAGGTTAGTTAAGGACAAAATGCGGTGCCACCCCTAGATTTCAGTCGAACTATATTTCATACCCCTTCATTCTTTAAAATCACATTGCACCTCCTTAGTGTATATTCATATTTTTTTTATTTTATTCATGTAAAATTATTAAGTGTTTTGGCTAAATAAGTTACTTGTTTTTTTTTTTTTTTTGGGTTTTTTTCAAATTTTTTTGCAGTTGCTATTTTTTTTTTTTACTTTTTTGATTCCTCTTGTCGAGACATACCAATAATCCAATAAAAATTTGACGCAAAACTAATAAACGCAATTTTTTTTTGAAATAAAGCCAAAATAAAAAAGTTGCGGTCCACAATTTAAAATTTAGTGAAAACAAGGCCTAATAGGAAAAGTCAATAATACAACAGACCCCCAGATATTACAGAACCAGTAATTTTTATTGACCAAAAAAATCCAACAGAGGCTTGTAATTTATAATTGCCGGCCAAAAAGATGTGAGAAATTGAACACATAGAATAATAAAAATCAGCCGATCAATAAACAAACATAAAACTGAGTTTGCACAGTAGAGCTCAATTTTTTTTTACGAAGAAAATCATCCTAGATATATTATAGATATCCCAATAAACAGTACAGTTGATTATAGACGGATTACATATGATTACAAAATATACAAACAGTTCCATAAAGCGACCGAAACACAACTTAACCCAACAAATCAAAACAGAGACCCAAACAAACAACCCCACATAAACCAAAAAAACCCAAGTGCACCATCCACGCCGATTCCATGAACAAAGAAACCTACAAAACAAGTGTAAGGAACAAGCGAGTAAGATAAATTAATGTAATGTTCAACGCTGCGGGATACGGAATGTGAGGGTCAACACAAGTGTCTTTAATGACCCTTTCTCGCTTACGTTTCCATTGAATCGGGTGTTGCAATGCTTTGTCACCATGGCCGCCAACTTTAACAATGTGTGGCTTGACATTATCACAATGCTGGGTTGCATAGCAGACAAAGGGCTAAAATCTTCAAATCGGTCCCTCCAGATGGCATTAATCCTCTTAGATTCTGTTCCAGAACACCTTTTTAAAAAATAAGTATTTATTTCACATTTTCAAACTCAAAAATAATGTAAATATAAATTTTTATTTTATTTTATTTTATTTTTTGATCCGTTTTTATTTTTATTTTGCACCATATAAGTGATTCATGAGTGAACTTGGCGTAGTCCATAAGTTTCACTTCGCCCAATGTTATGCAGGCCACCCGAAACGATTAGACGGTTCACTTCACTACTATACATCTCTCTCTCCCTCTCCAAAACGCTGGAATCAATTAAGGGAACCCTGGTACTGGGAGATGGAGACCAAGGGGGAGGAGATTGAAATGGAGAGGGGTGGGGAGCGGGCCTCCTCGGCGCAGACGGAGGAGGAAGGACAACGCCCTTCGAGGAATGAGGAATGGCGCATATCGTCTCCAATTCCTAAGAAACAGAGGATTATTCCGCAACAGGAACAAGAGGAAGAGCAAGAAGAAGAAGAAGAAGAAGGAGAGGACGAGGCACGGGAATCGGAGTCGAACGTCAACAACGGTGACGGTGGTGACCGCTCGATTTCCTTCACGCTAAAACTTAAACATTCCTGTGTTTCAGGTCCTCTCTATCTCAACCCCTAAACCTCTACGTGTATAATGTGTGTATAGAAGTTTTTGGGTAATAGAAGAGAGCAGAGCACACTTATTGGAAACCGTGCTAGGAGAGAGCGAGTGGTTTTCGGAGCTCCAAGTGTATAAAACCGAACCTATGGGCTAATCTAACTGAGCTTTGCTTGCCCTGTCTTTGATCAGTCATCGACTCATCGATGGTGAGATTGGTACCTCCAAATTAGTCTTGTGTGCGTAAAACCCACCGAGTAAATATAGTGTCCGATATAAAATGGTTTTTGAGAGAGAAACATTCTCTTTCTTTTGGCACTCAGACGCTTCATTTGGACCAGTCAATCATCCATTCTAGGTTTTATGCTGCTTGGTTGGATGTGTAGTATTTGTGGTGGGTGTGTTTCACTAACTAAAATAAGTATTTATTCGAGTACTTATTTTTGAATTAAAAGAGATTATTATGAGAGAATGACCTGAAAAACAAGAACTTTAGCGGAACTAGTGGATCACGATCGGGCTTCGCATGAAGGTTAAGTTCAAAATATACTCGGATCCTTGAACCTTTTGACCATCGGAATCACTTGGAAGTAAGCAATGAAGTCATATTAGTACATCTAGTACTGATGACTCAAAACATTTAAGATCATTAGGGTGAAGAGTTTCTTTTGCATATATTTCATATTAGCATTGTACCCATTTGATGCACGGGTTTTTATATTGTAATAAAGTTAAGAATTTAGTGCATGAGTAAATTTATAAAAAAATTAAACTGTATTTTTTATCAATTAGCGTTGTGCCCAAACGGGACCGAAAAGAACACCGACGTGATTTTATTTTTTTCCTGTGCATTCAAACAAGCACAACACTCATTAAGTTTTATTTACTTGTTTTTCCATCAACCGTCAATGATGGCATGGAGGGTTTTTACTTTTTAGAGCCCAATACATTTGTATATAGTATTGATTGATAGATATGCTAAGCTACATGACAGAAGTGATTACGGAAATAGGATTCCATAGTATTCCACATAGAATTTAGCATTTTGATGGTCTTTTTGGAATCTTTGTGACTTGTATACTAATTCTTAAAGTTTGGTATTTACTATTTATGTTGCTCCGTTCTGTATTACATTTTTGGGTGAGCAGTTTAAACTGAAACTTCCATTTTTTTTTTAATTTGCGTAGACTCTATAGAATGCATGGTACTAGTTCTAATATGTCTTCTCTTGTTAAATGGCTATTTAGTGTCGGAATGGGCATCCAGCCTGTTCTTCTTGTCGCGTCAAGCTTGGAAACAAGTGTCCTTGCTCTTCTCCTTTTGGCAAAGGAAGATGCCAGGCCGTTGAGAAGATTCTTGAATCAGTCAAAATATCATGCCGGAACAGGGACTATGGGTGCACGGAAACGGTGATTTTCTGCAAGAAACATGACCACGAGGAAATGTGCATCTATGGACCGTGTTCATGCCCTCTTCCCGATTGTGACTTCATTGATTCTTCTAAGAACCTATACCTACACTTCAGCACCAAGCATTCAGAATCTGCTAGAAGCTTCAGGTACGGCAAGCACTTTTCAATAGCCTTAGATGTGCAGCAAGAGTACTTAATTCTTCAAGAAGAAAAAGGAGGAACTATATTTGTTCTCAACAACTGGGTTGAATATCTTGGAAATGTGATCAATGTTAGTTGTATCGCTCCCAGCGCATCAAAGCTAGAGTTCTGTTATGATCTCACTGCAAGAAGCACGGGTAGCTCTGACTATACGAAACTGCTATCGTTCACAGAGTTTGTTCCTGCGTGGGTTGTACTTGAACATTGTAATCTGAAAAGGTTTCTTGTCGTTCCAAGGGATTTTGTTGGTTCGGACGGACATCTCAAGTTAGAACTCTGTATCTGGGAGCCCTAATTTCATTTGGCTCAGGTTCGTTACGCAACTTCTTTTGTCTAAGCTAAAACCAGTTTCATCTGGTTTGAACATCTTCAGATTTCAACTATTTTTGCTGCCAAAACAACGCGTGTTCGCTGCTGAAGCTCATCGTGGTATGCTCTGCAATATTGTTGCTCTTGTTTGGTTATATAGGGACATACCTGTGAACAGGCTCTGTTAAATATCATACAGTATGTGATCCTTGTTTTTGGCTGGAAAATTCTGAGGTTCTGTGCTTGGATATTTAATGCTTTGTTATGCATTTCTCATTCTACGAATCAAGCTCTTATTTTTGTTGTTGGTCGCGGGCCAACATTCTATCCACGCGGGTCGAACCGCGGTGGCGGGTGGTGCTTGGGGTTTGCTACACTTTAGTATAAGGAAATAAAGTTGCTCCTTTACCACGATCTGTGGATTTTGGTATCCTAACATTTGCCAAAACTAAAAAATAATGGGGAGTGATTTTCACACTCCCCTATTTGATATCCACGCTCACTTTTTGTTTTTTAATGTAGAAAATGTTTGCTTTTTTTTTGTTAAAAGACAAAAATAGAGTATGGATGTAAAAAAATGAGCTCGAAAATCAATTCCCAAAACGAAATGAAGGCTTGATGGAGTAATATAACTGCTGGATTTCTTCAGTGCTCAACCATAGGCATTAATTCGAGAGAGGCACCACACCCAAACCTTGATATCAAAAAAAAACATACCTGAACCAATAAATACAGAAAAACAGGTTACTGAACTCTATCCCTGAATCACCTAAAATGGGTTGTTTTTCTTTTTTTGGTTGAAGAGGAAGAAGTTGTCGTCGGCAACACTTCCAAATGCCATTTCTTCCTGTCACATCCATCTTCAGGGCGATCTAGTCACAGATTTTCACTTTTCGAATGAGGACCCCGATTTACATTTTGTTTTAGGCGCCTTCGTTTCCTCCCAATATAAAATAAAACTACAATAGATCACAAAGAAAGCAAGATCAAAGGATCTGGACAAATAATATGGAGTAGAAAAAAAAATGCTTGGCTTGTTTAGATGCAAATTCTTATGCTCGTGTTATGTCTTGTCAGATGTTTGCTATAATACCTGTTAAGCGTATTATATATTATTTTTTTTATCCGACGTATTATATATCCTAACACTAACTTGATTTGCTTGAAAAAAGAGACGTTAGTATTATATAACGTTGCAATGTTGAACATCATGTCTAATCCATAGCAAAAATAAACACTTCAAAAAAGTATATATTGTGCATTCGGTAACAAATTATAACCAACCATAGCCAAATGATGGCATACTATGCATCGTGCAATGTAGGGTTGTATTTGAGTCATTCAACGTGCAATATAAGATGACTATTTTCGATCAATTATCTTCAAATTGATAGCTCCCATATGTTAATGTAGCAAATCGGTTGTAAGGTTCCATTCCAAAACACATTCTTAAAAAATAAGTACTTATTTCATATTTTCAAATTCAAAAATAATGTAAATGAAAAATAAATTTTCAATTTTTATTACATCGTATTAAAGATCTCAATGAAATCTATAAAACAAGATCCATATTCATAAAAAAATTATTTGTGTAAGCACATAATTTTTAAGCAGATAATTTTTGAGCTTGAAATTACTTTCTTAAAAAATAAGTACGTATTTCCTAAGTTTAGTTGTAAAAGTAGGTGTATGAGTGGACTTTTCCATTCAAATAAGTACATATTCATTGTTTTTTTTTTAAAAAAAGTACATCTATCTATTCTACTCCCTCCATCTCTTTTTTAAAGTCCAATAATTTATTTTGGACTGTCCTTTAATAAGTGTCTATTTTGTAAAGTTAGAGCAAGTACATCAAAAGAGTTAAAATACCTTTTTAGCTATTTTTCCTAACCAAAACCCCCAAATGAGCATTGCACTAGATTAGGTAAAAGGTTAGGCAAAATACATTCATCAATAGTGCATAGATAAATATACCTAAGTACTATTCACTATGTATCTATTATTTTATTAATTTTTCCCTCACTCTCTCTCCTCTTGTCCCCTCCTCCTCTTACACATGCATAGGTTAAATTAATATTTTAATACATAATAGGTAAAATAGATAATATTAGTGTAGTGTTGAAAGAAATGAGAGTAGGTAAAATGAAAAAAATGTACTGTTCATTAGCATTTTTAGCTTTGTACTGGTGTACATGCTCTTAAGTGTCTATTTTGTAAAGTTAGTGGGTAAAAGTTGGTATCCATTTTGCCCCTAAAAGTAAATTCTATTTTAAAAAGTTAATGAGTAAAAGTGTAATGATTATGTCTTCATAAAGGGTAAGTAGGAAAAATGGAGGTAAAAGTTAATGTGAAAAGTGTAATAAGATGTTTTTTTAATAAGTCGGAGTTACGAAACGGGACACTTAAAAAGAAACGGAAGGAGTAATATATAAAGGGAGAGCACCACTTTGATGTCTCCCTTTTTTGAAACCCTGTCATGTATTTCTTTGCCATAATTACTCTCTTAAAAAATTGAAAAACAACACAAAACAGTTAACTTTGGAGATATATTGAACATTTCAACACCAAAAAAACTGCCGAAAACAGTTATCAGCCTACTATCCATCTTCCTACTCCACAAACGGCGCAGCTTTCTATGTTCTTCTCCCCAAATTCTGAAACCATTCTCTGTCAATTCCATGGTTAGTTCTTCTCTGTTCTGAAAGGCCTTCATTACAGATGCCAACAATTGCTGCCAGTTGCCAACGATCCCATTCCACGGTTACAGTTCTTCGTCGGGTTCACTAATGTCTAATTTTATTGGGCGGGAATGAATACACACTTTTTACTCGATTCTTAATTTTGCTACCAGTTGCATTACCCTGTTAGGCTTGCATATAATAATATTTGTATGCAATTTGTCATTCTTTAATATTGTTCAATCTGCATTAGGGTGTGATTAATTAGCAAATTTAATTGTCCTTTGAATTGGCTGTAGACCTTGAATTTAGAATACAACTAGAGGTCAGGACATACATGATGCGTGTGCAAGTTGAATTTTAACAAAAAATGATCAAACAATAATAAGTGTTAGGCTATTCAACTTGCACATGCATCGCATGTGCCCCGGCTTGTAGTATTCATTAAATTGTAGCCAACACCATAAATTGATTTTTTTTTTTATATCCACGTATTTCAAGTCAGTTTACATGCATCTCAACTAACCTTGGGGACAATAAACCCACTGTTCACTAATTCTCATCTTCGGCTAACCTCGGAGACAATAAATCCAAAATTCACTAATAATCATCTCGACTAATCCTGGGGACCATAAACCCCTGTTTACTAGTTATTGTAGTAGGATTTAATTATAATAAAAAAATCATATGAAATGAAGATTAAACAAGTGAATCGATAAATAGAAAAAAAAAATGTAGTAATTGATCAACCAAATTGCAAGGATATCCCAAAATTGGAATTTTAGTTTTTTAATTAAAATAAGGGCAAATTTCATTCAAACCCCCTAAGGTATCTGACAATGACAGAAGATACCTCTTAGTTTTCAAAAATGACAAAGACCTCCCCTATTTCATAGTTTGAGTTTCATTCCGTTAGTTCCGCTAGTGAAATGTACAGAAAATAAAATCTTCAATTTTATTTAGTTCTACAGCTATCTTAGAGTTCTCATTGAAAGTTCTAGAGTAAAAAATTAATTATGATTATTTAGGATAAAATGATCAAAAAAATAAGATTTTCACATCAATTCAAACGGATTGAAAATTAGAGTACTTAAATATCTTCTCTTCATTTGGTTCTTTTGCTCTCTCAGGGCTCTCATTGAACTCTTGGGGCCAAAAATTAACTATGACCATTTAAGATTAAATGATCAAAAAAATAAAAATCTTTGCACCGATTCAAACGAATTAAAAATTGAGCACTTAAGTATCTGCTCTTCATTTGGTTCTATGGTTTTCTTAGGGCTCTCATTGAAAGCCTTGGAGCAAAGAATTAATTATGACCCTTTAGGATAAAATAATCACAAAAATAAGATCTTCGCATCGATTCAAATGGATTGAAAATTTGAGCACTTAAGTATCTCTTCCTCGTTTAGTTCTACGGCTATCTTAGGGCTCTCATTGAAAATCTTAGAACCAAAAATTAATTATTGCACTTACGATAAAATAATCAGAATAATAAGATTTTCGCACCAATTCAAATGGATTGAAAATTGGAGCATTTAAGTATTTGCTCAGAATAATAAGATCTTCGCACCAATTCAAATGGATTGAAAATTGGAGCATTTAAGTATTTGCTCAAAATAATAAGTTCTTCGCACCAATTCAAATGGATTGAAAATTAGAGCATTTGAGTATTTGCTCTTCATTAGAAGCCCTAAAACCAAATGAAGAGCAAAAATTTAAATGTTCCAAATTTTAATCCGTTTGAATCGGTGTGAAAATTTTATTTTTTTAATCATTTTATCCTAAATGATCATAATTAATTTTTGGCTCTAGAGCTTTCAATGAGAGCGGAGAGTCATAGAACCAAATAACAAATACTTAAGTACTCCATTTTCAATTTGTTTGAATTGGTGCAAAAATCTTACTTTTCTTATCATTTTATCCTAAATGATCATAATTAATTTTTGATTCTAGAACTTTCAATAAGAGCCCTAAGATAGCAGTAGAACTAAGTAAAATTGAAGATTTCATTTTCCATACATTTTCATACATTTTCCGTTCATTTCACTAGCGGAACTAACGGAATAAAACCCAAATTGTGAAATAGAGGTGGTCTCTGTCATTTTTGAAAATTGAGGGGTATCTTCTGTCATTGTCAGATACCTCAGGGGTACTGAGTGAAATTTGCCCTTTTAATAACAAAAGAACTCTTATTATTACAGCAGTATAAAAGAGGAAACCGGTTAAACCCGGTTTGACTACAGGCCGCTCGAACCAAAACGGATCAGAAGGTACAACTCAAACCTGATTAAAAGAAAGGTACAACTCAAATCAACACAACACCAGCTCCGGCGAAACGTCGCCGCCCATCCAATTTACAGAACGACGGCGACGACGGAAACTCCATCGCTCCTCCGACCAAACAAGAAATTCGCAGCAACCGACTGATGTCGAATTCGATCGAGCCCTAGACTCCGCACGGGCACCTAGGCAATCCGTTCTCGTCGAATTCTCCTCCACCGCGTGCTCCCGTCATGAGTACAATGGTTCCTGTTCTCAATTCCTCTCGATTTCGCTGAGCTATATGTATAACTGCGTACTTTTCGTATGCTTGTTGCATTTGCATGTTTATATATACATTTTTTAGTTGTTCTGTGGAATGTAGTACGCGGAATTGCATCTGATTCAGTTGAACTGAATTTCATAGGTAGTGTTTGGTCGTATGGAGTAAATTTGGAAGTTTTTCCTGGCCTCCCGGCGGAATGACAATTCACCAAAATTGTTGGGGAATTATGACCATCTTGTTAAAGATCATGCCATAATTAGGAACCGTTACTATTCCAGAAAAAAAATGATCATGGATTCTAGCTTCTTTCAAATGTACCAAACTCGGCCTTGTATGTTTCTTTCTTGTCAATTTTTAGTGGTGTGGTGTGTGATGTTAGCATATGAAGCTTATGGGATTAGCGTAGGCATATTCCTAATTCTGCTGTCAACCTTGTTGATTTGTGGAGGGTACATTAAGTTATTTAGCAAAATCCACGGCATTCACTTGGGAACTTAATGTTTCATTTTTGGGGTGGTTTTGTAAGCTTTACATACTTAAATGTTTAATCTCTGATGAGAGTAGATGAAATATATTTCTCACTAGGAAACGACTTTGTGTAATAGAACAGTTCAGACTGCAACTTGCAACAGCTCAGTTAATATGTAGGTAGGGCACATGATAAATAATGTAGTTAACCAGTGATTTAATAGTCTTATACAACACATTTAGAGCTTCTTCTTTTTAATCATTTTGTTGGACATGTCTATTGTAGAAGTAGAATGGTCGATGCGTTAGTAGTAGTGATGTGGTTACCTTAGATAGTAGCACTAAGGGGAGGGCTAAAGCCTAGACCAAAATTAAGTTTAGAGACAATAGATTGAAGGACTTAGATTTCTTGGATATCATGGAACACAATGCTAGAACTCTTTAAGACAACGGATTCATGTATGACTCGGTTTGGTTTGGTTTTTTTATTCTTTTTTTGTTTTGTGTGTGTCGGGGGGGGGGGGGGGGGACCTCTATGCAGGATCTACATAGGTGAGCGGGGAGGACCGCTATGCAGGATCTACATAGGTGAGCACGGTGAAGTGCCATTGAGAAAATTTTCCATTAAAAATAAGACATTTCCTCCAAGAAAAGCATGCGGTAGTATTCAAAAGATGCATATTATCACTTGAGCTGCTATTGCGTACCTTTTGAGATAGACGCTCGAGAGTTGAGATGCTAGCTTCAACTATTCGGAAACACACGAAGACATGAAGTAATAATGAGAGAAGTACTATGTATTGTTGAGCATGGAATCGTTTCTAAGGATGGAAAGAGTGTTTACTGGGAATTATGTGAACCCCACCATTCAAGTGGCTTGGTTGGCTCCACATGTCTATGTAAGTTTCTAGGAGAGTTTCATATTCCATTGATATATCTTTATATGTGGTTTACTTTGTTAGTACGTTCATATTCTCTATCTGCACCTGTATTTGTTGTATAGTACCAATGAAACCTGTGTTTCATAAATTCAAATCTATTGTTAAGTCATCATCTTCGGAGCACAGGCCATATGTCTACCCCTGATGTAGTGACTTTCTACTTCAGACTGTTGTTACTTAAACCATTTCTGTTTTTAGTTCAAGTTGTGCGCAGGTATACATAGATATAATGCAGAAGAAATATCAGATGCTACCTTGAAATGATATTTAAATATTCTATTCTTTGAAGCAAGTTTTGCCCTTCCTCATTTACTCTTCCGGTGTTTGTCATGCTCAGTTGTGTAGAATGAGATTTTTTTCATGGATGGACACAGGAGATGTGTCAAGAAGGGTGACCAACATAAACATGTTGTGATGGCATGATTTTAATCCACATACAGGAATTTTTGATTTTCCGTCTTATTATTACAAATGGTGGAACTTTTCTGCAACAACTATTTGACCAACTTACATTTTTAGGTACCAAGTGACGAAGATTCCGTGGCGGAAAAGAGAAAGGGGGAAGAGCTGGTTGTGCCTGAAGGGAATAAGAAAAAGAAGAAGCAAGTTAACACACCTCGACCTGCTTGCTCTTGGGTGCATTTTAGGTAACAACTGGTGTCTTAAATGCTAAAACGGGCATGTAGACATAATACCTTTTGAGATATTGAGGTACTCAGTCCTCTTCACATTGAAATGTTGTAGCCGTGAGTTCATCAAAGAGTATAGCGCTTCCCATCCTGAATCTTCAGGCCTGAAGGCTGTAAGGGCTCTTGAATTTGTTTAAATCATTTTGTTCTTTTCTTTGGAATGAATAATGGTTAATGTGCCCCTTTATGCATTTCAGGCCACAAGGGCTGCCTCGGATGCATGGAAGTCAATGAGTGTTGAGGAAAAAGCTAAATATACTAGGCGTGCCCGTGAAGTGTGGGATAACTACTTGAGTACTGCTCCTGCCCGTGTTCCAAAACCAAGAAGACAGGTAAGATATATTTTCAATGACTTTATGATACAAAAAACAGAACAGTACAAGGATGAAAATGATACCACAATACTACCCTAGAGTTCTGGTTGTAGCATTGTAGGCATACCCTAATACCATAGTCAAACCCTAAAAAGACCAAAGAAATAAATACTAAAACTCGATGTTCACATTTGATGATAATTGTATACTCTTACAAGTTACAACTCTTAAAACTTATGTCATGCAGGCCAAACTAATCACAAGGTGCTCTCCTGGTCGTTTATTGAATGTATTACTACGCTTGACCCCTGACCAAAAAGTTTCTGTGAGAAGCATGGGATTTGGCAGCCTTCTTGGTCTCAAATGTCGAACGCTGCGGCGCAGCTTGTGTCTTTGGCTGTTAGAAAGGTTCAATACTGCACGAAGTAGCATGAATATTTGTGGTGTGCGCATTCCTTTATCACCACAGGATGTGGAACTTGTGCTGGGTTTAGCAGCAAATGGGAAGGATGTGGTAAACTCAGGTCCTGATGACCTAATTGCGGAATTGCGTCAGAGTTACAACGCTACGAATCATGGGATCTCCCTTCGCCTATTAGAGGATAGATTGGCAGCTCCAGAAGCAGGAGATGATTTTAAGAGGTCATTTGTATTGTATGCGTTGGGCACTCTTTTGTGCCCAACTGCAAGGCTGGATGTTAGCCCTTCATTCCTCCATTTCTTGACAAATATGGATGTTATCCATCAGTACAACTGGGGAAAATTCTTGCTTGACCGTCTAGTTCGGGAGGTATCACGTTTTCGTCAAGGGAAGCAACGTGCCGTTGGTGGTTGCCTTTTATTTCTACAAGTAAAGGAGAACATCACTTCTTTTAAATTTACTTGATCGATGGCCTAACTCCTCATTTGGCTTTGTTGTTTTTTGTTTATTTCTTGTCTATTGTGAACTTCCTTAGGGAGTTAGGTGTGGGTCAAAATTATGTCACAATCCAATTCGTCTGGGTCAAAATTATGTCACAATCCAATTCGTCTCGTCTTGCAAAAATTTGCTCTCATCTAGACGAATGGCGTTATAATTATTTCTTGACTAGAAAGAATTGAAGTAAATCAAACCAAGACATTGTGAGAAAGTTAGTCCATATGCAGTCTTCTGAAGTAATATTTGAAGCTTGCATGTGTATTTTTCGCAGCTTTTCTATTATGAGAGAATCTCTGTTGGAGGACCTCGCGAATTGGTCCCTACTGTTGTTCCCTGCTTGTCCTCATGGGGTGAGGAAGAAATTAGTGAGAGGGAGAAGCGAGAAAAGGAGCTAGGTGGCTATGGGCGTGGTGAGGTATGTAAGTTAAACTTATAAAATCTGAAAGTTTATTATGTACGTAGATTTGTCAAGTAGGGGCCAACTGCAGGTGATTTACAAGGAGAGGTCCCAAAGTATGGAGTTAGTAGTGGCAGACGGAGCTCAACAAGATGGAACACCAGTGGGAGAAGTTGGAACCATAGTCGAGCACGGTCTTGGCTTTGCTGATGATGTTGCCCCGGTAATTATGTTTTTTCCCCCTAATCAGCACCACAGATATGATATACTGTATGTAAGAGAAAGTACATTAGAGTACACAAGGGGGCAAGAAGTCTGCCAAGAAAAGAAAAGAAAAAAGTAGGGTGTGATTGTGAAATTTCATTCTTAGAGGATGTGCTGTCCATTTTGTAGGTGATTTTGGATCAGTAATCTGTATTTTGTCCAACACTGGGCAACTGTCACTCCATATAGGAGTGTTTGTGTGTGTGAAAGGAGTTATACTTTCTGTTACCCATTGACCATCGTTGGTTGTTAATGATGATGCAAAGCTCGCAATATTTGGAGTTTTCCTGTCATAGTTGCTTTTTGCTCATTTGAGTGACGATATTAAACAACATTCAAACTACATGCCATCAAGGAACCTAAGGCTAGTGAGAGTTACCATGGGTAAGTGAGCGCCTTCCATTGTTTCGTAGTAGTTTGCACCCATGCACATTTAGATCCTTGTTTTTCCTGTACACGGTAAACATCAATTAGTTGATCACCTTGCGTGGTATGTGTTTATTTGGTGTCCTATTTTCCAGTATTTTGTTCACTCAAAAGTACGAAAACAAATTCAAGTTATGAACCAAGTTCCGAGTGCATTGTTTGTTCACTTTGATATATACATCATGGATAGACCAATGCAGTAGATTGGCTGGAGGTTGAAATTAGTTTGATGATGTCACATTTTTGTGTGGGACGCAAGAAACCTATGTGTATGATTGGCTTATAGTCCCGGTCCTATCCAGTCGAAAGTCTTTTTCACATTTTTAGAAGGCATGGATAGTTTGTTTATTGGTTGGATTTAGTTTTTTGTTTCTTCAGAATCTCAATGATTGCGTCATTTAGGGGAGTTATGAATTTATTGTGACACTACGACAGCGATTAAGCTAGTATTCACCTGTACCTCTCCATGTTTGGTAATAAAGAAGTTAATTTTTATTTTTCATACCAAATCTCAAGTATTGACTGACTGCTTTTCTTTGATTTATCATGTTACAATTCTCTTGCTTTTATTTTCGTGATTTAGTGGATATAGTTTCACTTACAGTTGATACTGTGTAGGCAAACGAGGATAAAGTAAACAGAGAAACTACAACGGAGAAGGTAATCATCAGTCCTTATATTCTCCGAATGATTTTAATGTTGGATTTCCCTTTCATGTTTTGCACTACCCCATTGGCAATTAGAGAAAAACGAAAGGAAAGTTTTCCCTCAAAGACACCATCAGTTTTTTAGTCCTTGTCAGTTGTCAGACCCCTATCAGACATGATAGTTTTGTGGTTATGCTATATCCTCTTAATAGGAGTAACAATCAAATACTATAATACTTTCCACTGAAATGGAATTTTAAGCCTCGTACCTTCTAAACATTAGGAGCTATTGGAGATCAGGTATCCTAGTCTGCATTTTCTCAGAAATTTGTCTGTTTTTGTGATTTCTGTAGTTTGCATGCTGAAATACTTCAGTTTTGCGCTTCTCTCTCTCTCTCAGGTATGGCTTTGGAGTTGCATAGAACATATCTATCAACTAGTTTGATTTCTTTTCACAGGAAAATATTCAAGTTGATCTTGAGAAAGGGAACGTAATCTGTGCGGATATGGGGGTGGTGGTTGAACCAGTCAGGGGACCATGCCGAAACACAGAGTATGGTTGCCCAGAAGAATCTGTCACTCACACTGGCAAAAATGACCACGAAGAAACATGCATCTATGCTCCATGTTCATGCCCCCTCCAGAACTGCGCCTTCATTGGCTCATCTGAACAGTTAAGTCTACACTTCAGCAGTAAACACCAGGACTCCAAGAGGCGTTTCCAATACAACTGCCCTCTTCCAGTGTCCTTAAACGAGGACGAACGGTTCCTTGTTCTTCAAGCAGAGGAAGATGGTCTTCTTTTTCTCCTCAACAAGGGGGTTGAAACAATCGGGCATACCTTAATGGTAAATCGTATCGGGCCAAGTTCTTCAAAGGAGGGTTTCTTTTATGACCTTGTTTCAGAAAAAGGAACCAGCTCTCTTAGATTGAAATCGTGCGTGCAAAGTTTCCCTGCGCTTGTTATAGGGTTACCGCCCGTAGATTTTCTTCTGATTCCGTTCGGTTATGCTAGTTCATCAGGACAGCTGAGTTTGGAGGTTTGTATTTGGAATTCGAAGGAACTTGGTGCTGATTGAATTCGAGATTGGCTAGATAGTGTGTTTTGAATTAAATTAAACTGTCTCTCCATCCTCCTCCCTTTAGGTTATTTTATGTTCAGGTCTATTCTGGGAATAGCAGTTGTCTTGCTCAGTGAAAAGGACACTATGGTGAGAATCTTGTACATTTGTAATGTTGTGAATTGACACTATAATATAAATGGAAGGAGAGTAAATTGCAGGCTTCGAGGCCGTTCCGGTTTTGAAAAAAGTGGGTTTTAGAAAAAGAAGGTAAATAATTTTTACGTAAATAATTTTTCTACTAATATGGATCTTGTTTAATAGATCTCATTGAGATCTTTAATACAGTGCAAAAAAAATTAAAAAATTATTTTTTATTTTCGTTATATTTGAGTTTGAAATTTGGAAAAAATGAAGTTTTGGAAAAAGAAGGGAAACTGGAACGGCCTCTTAATCGGTTATGATATGAATTGTTTTCCTTTATATGCTTATGTTCTTTTCAGTTGGAATAGTAAGAATAAACTGAATACCTCAGTGATTATAATCATCTCAAACATTTGTCTCCCGGGCAAATTGGTAAAGAATTTGCAAAGTCGTCTAATAATAAATTTCCAATCTTTCTCCCAATAAATGTAAGCCCCAGTTCATATGATGATATTTCATGTGATGTAAAACGGGAATCACCATGGTCATGGTTCATGATGAAAATCGTTAATGTAGTAGGCCTCAATGTGTTTAACGTTCATGCCAAAAATCGAGTTTTTTGGAGATCGGTAAAAACTTGGTCTAATCATATTTGTGTGAAAAGAAATAAATGGTCATAGTCAATCTATTCCTTGTTGACAAATATGATTCATTCAAATGGATATTGACGCCAGTTGAACTTAATTTTTTTGGCATGGAATTATGTAGTACATTAAAAATGCATCGGGAACAGTTCAAGTCATCATCAAATGGATGCATGATCGGTTCCATTTTCCATCACATGAGAGGATCTTGATTCCCAAAATAGAGTGAAAAGATAAATTAAAAAAATAAAAAATTCTGTGAAAAAACATTTTGCATCACATGAGAGGATCTTGATACCCAAAATAGAGTAAAAAGATAAATTAAAAAAATAAAAAACTCTGTGAAAAAATAAGCGTTACGCGAAATATTCCCATAAGCGAACACTCAAATGAATGAATGAACCGAACGGGACTTAACAGAAAATCCATTATAGGAGTATTAATTTTTCTACCTCTTCTAAAGTGGAGAAATTCGAAGAAAATGGAATGAAAGTCACTATTGTCCTGGTTTTTATCAAGGCGAATTTGGTTTCCGAAAAAGCTTTAGACACAAAGATGAGCCCGTAGCCATCTGAGGCATGTTAGTTCTACATATATCGAGTGATTTTTAGTGGCGAGCGGGTATATTCTACGTGGTATCCGTTTGGCGTATTCGAGCCGTTCAATATACTTTTGGACGGCTCGGATTGAAACCCTCTCTTTTCTTTTACCCCAACACTTTATTTTGTCTTTTTCTCTCTCCAAATATGAGCCGTCCAAACATGCAACAGACGGCTTGGATGCGCAAACAGGCACCATGTGGTACCCGCTCGACGTGGGAATTGATATTCATACTTCTTTTTTTGTTATCCGCACTCTTTTGTTTTTTTTTTTATTAGTGTTGAAAGTATATGTATTTTTTTTTGCTAAAAGTCAAATAATTGCTAAAAGTCAAAAAAGAGATTGTAGATAACAAAAAAGAGAGTATGAATATCAATTTCTTATAAAATACCGGATCAAACCTCTAGAAAGGTATAAAAAGGAAAAAAATTAATTCAAAAAATTTTAATAGTTCAAAATTTTAGTATGTATTTTGAATAATTTTTCGTTATTAGTAAACCTTTGAAAAGTTGAATTTAAAAAAAAAATAACGAGAGTTCAATAAAACAACAAAAACACTCCGAAAAACAAAAATAAATATACAGAGAGGTGATAGTAATACATTGTTGGTAGGAGGGATATAGTCGTTGAGTTGAGTGCAAGAAGGAGGAGGAGGAATGTACTTATCGTCGTCGCCGTCGTCGCTAATGCTCCGTCGCGTTTTCTGTTTCAACTCCACCCGTTGTTTTTCTTCTGCTTCAATTCCCTCTCCCAAAAAGAAGCAACTCGTCTTCCTCGGTTCCCCTCAAGTACTCTCTCTCTCTCTCTCTCTCTCTCTCTCTCTCCCTGCATATTACTCCATTTAGTGAGGTATAATATGATTTGGTATTCAGGTCTCTGCATCTGTTCTTGAGGCTCTTTTCAATGCATCTTCTGCCCCGGACTCTTTATTTGAGGTACAATAGATTCTTCATATGTTCTTTAAATTTGATATCTTAATTTCAATGTAGGCCATATTGTTGGGTTGATTTTAATTTGATAAATTTGGGTTATAGATTGTTGATATGTTTCAAAACAATTTCAAAGTAATGGGAGGTAGGCACATGTGATTGGATTTGTTAATGATAAATTTAGGTTGCAGCAATTGTCACGCAGCCGCCTTCGGGAAGAAACCGGGGAAAGAAGGTGATGGCTTCACCAGTTGCACAGCATGCTCTTGACAGAGGCTTTCCTTCTGATTTGATATTCACCCCGGAACGAGCCAGTGAGGTAATTAGGGTTTCTGGGTATGTCTTCATTAGTTGAAACCTAAGTTTCTTGCTTTGGACTTTAGTTTCTCTCAAATTAATATATAAACCCATAACTAGTTTCCTGCTTATTTCGCTTTCCCAAGAAATTGTTCATAGGCCATATTAGGAGATTCTTGTGACAACACATTGCAAAATGTTGTCCTTACCTTTTTGTTTTACTAAGTGATACTATAATATAATTACAATGGCATCAAGGGACTTCCACCCGTGAAAAAAAGAGAGACCAAATTCAAAAAGTTCTTATACTCCAAACTAAACCCATAACTGTCCTAAGTACCTCTTTACTTGATCATCTTTCCAGGATTAATTTTGGGAGATATAAATGATTTGTAGCTTAATGCTCCAACCCTGTGAATCTAAAGTGATCATGGCAGGCATAAAACTATCATTTATGCAGTTTGAGTTACACCTTTGAAAGTTGTTATCCCTGGTAGGATTCTGATTGTGCAGTGCAAATGCGTACAAGTTGTAGGACTTTCTCAGTTAATTTAAATGCTGACGTCAATTTCTGTCACTCTTTATAAAGTGTCTCCGGTTTTAAGGAATTTCTCGTGCTCTTGAAAGCTTGTGTTGCATCGCCATCTATTTTATCAGCATTTGTATTTTGCTGTTTGAATCCCTTTGCACTATTGAAATTTATCAGTGCTTTTTGGGGTCAAGTTGAAGATGTATAGGGGACTAAATTGTTGAATTTCCATGCGAATTCAGATGTGTCTTTTCACCTGTTGTCATTTCAAAAAATCTTTCTCTTGGGGAATTTTCCTTGGCTTTCCTTTGTGCTGACTTATTTAACATTGTTCCTTTGGCTATTCAGTTCTCTGTGCCATGGTGTTTGAGGTAAATGAAATTTCTACGTTGACATTTACTGTTTGCGTTACAAGAATTTGTATTAAATTTATTTTGTGCAGGAAACGTTCTTGTCCAACTTAAGAGCCCTGCAGCCAGAGCTTTGCATTACAGTGGCATATGGGAATATTTTGCCTAACAAGTTTCTTAAGATTCCACCATTGGGTTAGTAGAAGAGGATCTACGGTTTATTAATGCATCTCCTATCAAAATTAAATTTGAGATTCTGTGCAGCTAGATGATCTCTTAGGCTCACCTAGTGAGACAATCGATAGGTTTGTGAATGTCATTTTCCGATTAACTGTTCATGGTAAAAGATTGGGTCTGTATACTTCCAAAGTGAACGAACAAGTCTTAAATTGGCCTTAGAGGATCCGCTGTTAATTCTTTGGCTGTTATGTCAAATGCATTCTGCCTTGCCTCCTCATCCCACGAGGTTTCATCACTGAAAATCGAGTGAAGAACAGTCTCAACTGTACTTGTCGCGACCCGCTATCCCTAGACCCCTTAAAAGGGAATTACGGCCCGTGACCGGCCAACAAGGCCTTCTTACATAACCAAATGGGCTCAGAAAAAGTGCTCTAAAAAAAAATGAACATTTGCGGAAGCGATTAAGAAAACTTCACTTAAATTTAGGGGGTCTATTGATAAAAGTAACCATAACTAAGTTTAAGCAAAATGAGCACAACCCATTTGGTCTAGAGCATCCATACATTGATAACTTTCATGATATCATACTTACATTAGCATGAACATCCATAGTCTTCCCTAAATTACATAGCTTACGTACATCACGTTACAAAAATTATATACAACCTTGATCATAAGGGAAACAAGCACAAAACATGCCCAAAAATTACAAGTCTTCTTTCTACTTTCATTCTAAATGCAAAACACTTCATGAAGTCCAACTTGCACAAAACATAGCACCAAAAAGCTATCACACTTCATCCCTGAAATTGGTAAATAAACCGTCAGCTGAAAGCTCAGTGAGTAAAGCTCATACTCTAATCTGGGTTTTGAATATTCAACACACATATAGCACATTAGTTACAAATATTTAAAAGAAATCCAAAAGATATTTTATATGAAAGCATAACGTATTCGAACACATTTACTTAGCCAATACTGCTAAGCTTATCACACATGTATACATACTTGGCACATATCGGGATCCCGGCCGATTATTGGTACCCATCGGCAAGGGCACATACCTGGATATTATGGAACCCTCCAGGAAGGCACATACCTGGATATTATAGAACCCTCCAAGGAGGCACATAATGCTAGCTATTATGGAACCCACTAGCGGGCACAAACGGTAAGACTTGTAACATACATGGACTTGTAACATCTTAAAAAGTACATTGAGAACCATTCCATATCATAACATAACACTCAAATCAAGTAGACATATTACTTCCTAGCATAGGAAGACCAAATCACACTTCATAGAAAAAGTTCATAAAATTTCCCATTTCAAAGTATGAGGTTACTCACATTCCGTTGCACTTCAAGTAAGCATCAACTTGTATCCCTTGTATCCTTCGCTTGATCACCAAATCCTAAGTATTGTATATGAACATACATTATTTACACAAAGAACTCATAAAATGATGCACAAGCATGATTGCCCAAAAAAATGACAAGTTAACCATGACATACTCCAACAATTCTTGAGGATGAACCACAATGAACTAGGCCTCGAAAATTTTAACACATAAAGAGGACTCATATGCACATGGTATCAAATTTCCTAGAGAATTCACGTGGCCAAGAACTTTCCTTACATATTAGAAGAATAAGGAACAAAACTGTAGATTCAGCACAGTCCAAAACAGAACGCAGCTTAGTAAACGAATTGTTTAAAATTATTCTCTTTGAGTTTTACTCTAATTTTTGGACACAACACACTAGACACATATGGGTACCTTACATAAAATTTTCAGAAAATAACGTGATGAGAAATTAGGTCAAACACACCAAAAACCGAAGGCCGAAACAGAGATTCAGCAGTAGCAGTAAAACAGAGTGCAGTCTAGTGCGAGATTTTTCCAGACTTCGTTTGAAGGAATATTAATCCCAAATTTTTACACAACATTTTAGACTCATTGAGGAACATCCCATAAAAATTTCGTAATTTTTGAAGATGATTTACTATGTCTAAAAATTCGTGGCTTAGGGTACAAAACCCAGTAAATTTCTGACAGATTTTTCACAACCCTCTTTCTTCAAAACTAGGGTTTATTTCTCTTCTTTACCAACTAAAACTTAACAAATACATTCAGCAACCATTATTCTATCATGATTGAAGCAAAATACCTTGATCTCAAAGATGTATACACAATCTTACACACACACACACACACACACACACACACACACATATATATATATATATATATATATGTACATTCATAAGAATTAAGTTAATACATGGAAACTCACCAAATTCTAGGTTTATATCTTGGCTTGAGAGATTCCAATACTTGGCTAAGAGATGAACTTAAGACTTAATCTTGCTCTTGGTACTTGATTTCTCCTTAGATTGAAGCCCTAGAAGTGTATGACATGAAGGTTTCTAGAGTTCTTGAAAGAAAAAGAGAGAGAGAGAGAGGTATACCGTATATGAGAGGAGAAGAGGGGCTGATTTTTATCTCACCTTTAGGGTAAAATAATCCTATGTGGTGTGGTGTCTCCATGTGTCACATTATATAACTTTGTGTAATTACAATTATTTCTCACATGAAATTTCCAGTCACATAGATGCACATAACACATAAATAATATTCATGACAATAATGCGAACATAATTTGTATATCACATAGCACATAGAGAACACGTAAGCACCTAAAGCCACATAATTTAACATCTATAATTAACTTTTACTTAAATAAGCATGATTAGCATAATTAAATATCTTGGGTGTCACAGTACTTGATTCTAGGGAGGCTTCAAGTATTGATAATTTAGGTAATCCCAATGTGCAAGACTCTGAATAGAAATTAAGAAAAGCTATTAGCAACATATGATAGTTTGAATTTTGGCATGATTAAATAGATTCAAAAACTTTCGTAATGAAGAAGTTAACCAGCTCACTTATTGTCTGTGTATTCATGTACATATTTGTGATGGAATTCAAGGATAATTTTATTGGTGTGGTGTGAGAATGTGTCAGGTCCTGTATAATTCCATTCTGTTTTTTAACTTGAGAATCTTATATAACATCGCTTTGTGTTTCGCTGATATCTTTATAGGGACAGTCAATTTGCACCCAAGCCTACTGCCTCTTTACCGTGGTGCTGCTCCAGTTCAAAGAGCATTGCAGGTTCCGTATCCTGCTAGAATTTCAAGTTCTATTCTTTTGCATGATTATTCCTGCAATTGTCTCCTATGTGATTTTTAACATGAACATTCCTAAATTTTGTGTGCTAGGATGGTGTAAAAGAAACGGGAGTATCATTAGCCTTCACTGTTCGGGCACTGGATGCTGGACCTATTATCGCTTCTGAAAGAATGGAAGTGGATGATCAGATTAAGGTATGTATGGAATTTTGCGAATCATTATTGTTGTGCAAAGTTTTGAGGGTGAAGAATAAGAGGTGGTCCATTTTCCCGCTAGCCAGGAATGGTAGGTATCTGATTAGTCAAACATGCGTATGGGACCGAGGTCTGTTATTGATGGATTCCAAGTCAAACATCTTGTATCTCATTAGTTTATGCCCTCTCTCTGTTAGCTAGCAAACTTTTGAGATCCATTTACAACTAACACTTGCTGCTTGCTTGGAATTCTCACCAATGTATTTGAGTGATCTGGATGCAGGCACCAGATTTACTTGCTTTGCTATTTTCTCGAGGTGTGCCATTGTTTCTATGCTTTTGACATTATATTTTGTCTCTGTAAATGTAGATGTCCATTCATTTTATAAAATTTGAAATTCAAACTTAAGCTTTTAGTTGTTATGTTGTCCCATTTAAATCTGTTAACACATAATTTCTGAATGATCACTGATCTGTTCATATTGTATGTAGGATCTAAACTTTTGATCCATGAGCTTTCCTCTATATTTGATGGATCGGCAAGGTTGAAAGCACAACCCCAGGAAGACTCTCAAGCTACTTTGGCGCCAAAGGTACCCTCTTTTCATCTCCTTATATCATGTTGTAAATAGAAGTGGCAGGAGTTTATTAGCCAATACCAAATGTGACATCATATGACATCACAGTGTGATATTAGCTTTTCAATTTACATGGAGAATGGTGAAGGGTTCATAAGCAAGTCTGTTCATCTTCTAGAAGTGCTTGTGGGGTTTCTCGTCACATGGCTGCAATTGCCTAGATAACATAGAGTATATGGCATCTGGCCTCTTTCTAGAACTTTTTAGTATCTCTTCATATTAACATATGAGCCACAAGTTCCAACAAGCTGTTACATATTTGTGTCAGTTTTGTCTTCTAGGCCTCTGGGTGGGCATTTATCTTAACCTATTGTGGGCCTCCTGATGAATGAACCTAGTATAGATCCAGCAAAAACTGACCCTGTGGTGGGGTTGGGGGGACAGAGTGAAGAATGCTTGTTTTGCTTTCTGAATTTTTGTATTTCAGATTTGTGTTCACTGAAAGAGCTCTAGGTTTATGAGTTCTGGAACCGAAGAACATTAAACTGATCCTGTGGTGGGGTAGTGGGGGTAGGGGGACAGAGTGACAAATGCTTGATTCTCATTCTGGATTTCTGTATTTTCAGATTTGTGTCCACTCAAAGAGCTCTTAGTTTGAGTCCTGGAACAGAAGAATATACATTATTATGGGTGTGGCTTCCAATTCCAAACCTTCCCATTTTTCCATTTGTAAAATATAAATCCCACTTGTGGAAAATGGGTTTTGCTACAAAGTATAATGTCATAGCTGCAGTCTGTTACATATTAAGTTGAACAAGTAGAGAAAAAATTGGAAAGAAACCGTTAGCCAATACGTTTCTGAGTCATTTATATTTTTTCCTTGTCCTGCTGTGCAAAATTGATTTGGCCCAATAGTTTTGTTTTGTTGTATAAGAAATTTATCTTTGTCTACTTTACGCAGATTGACAGTGAGGAGGCATGGCTATCGTTTGATCAAGAAGCTAGAGTCCTACATAATAAGGTACCCTCTTACTTCTTTGGATGTGATCAAATAGACAATGACATACAACATTTTAGGTTAGGGCATTTGCAGGATGGCCAGGGACCCGAGCTAGAGTAGCAATCGTTGAGAACAAAAGTGGTCAGCATAAGATCTTGGAGATTAAAATCATCACTACAAGAGTAAGTAGCTGCGACCATATTCTGGGAAATGAAGGTGGCAATGTGACCATGCATAAAGGTGCATTGGTATTTCCATGCGGTAGCCGCACGGCCCTTGAGGTGGGTAATCATTTTAAGATTGTGATATAAAATATTGAAGATTTTCCTGTCACTGTAATCATTGTGTGTGACAAATGTTTGTGGTGCTTCTTTCTTTCTTTCTTTTTTTCTGTTTTTTTGGGTGTGGTTTTGTGTTAATGGTGGTGGTATATGGCTATGTTACCTCAAACCCTAACAAATTATTTTTTGGTACGCACATTGCGAAATTTGGTACCCGTACACCACCGTTCTGAAATGGTTAGTGATCCCCCAAATTTTTTCTGAAAAATGAAGTAACTAAGGTAGAAATATAGAGAGCATGGAATTTGGGTGAGAGAAAATGTGAAAAAATTGGGTCATTATGGTCCCAAAAATGTGTTATGTATGGATAATTTGGAAAGAACATGATAAAAACTTCGTAAACTAGATGCTAACCTCTAACCTCTGGGAAGAGTAATCTAATTGGTTATCAATAGAAGCCTACCCCTAACCTACCACAAATTTGGCATGTGGCGTATCTGATTTTCATTCCTCATACCAGCACGATCCACATTCCAGCTAATATAGTTTGTGGGGTAATGACGATAGTTAATGGTAAATGAGGTTAAACCAGGAAAGTGTTTGAATAGGGGACCAGTTTCAAAATCGATGGACAGAACGCATTAGACATGTTCAACTAGGATAAACTTCTTTTGCTAGTGAGAGGGTAAATGTATTATAAATGCAACCCTGATAGAGTAAGAGCAGGCCACGAGACTAACTATGATTACTTATACTGGTCATGAACAAAATACTAACTTATACTGGTCATGAACTATGATACTCCGTACTAACTTATACTGGTCATGTTCCCTAGTGGTGATATGGGAACAGATTTTTGACATAATGATGTGGCTCGTTGTGGTCCTCTCATTTCCAACTTAAAGTTAGGCTTTTGAACTTAACTTAAATCTAGAAGTTGTCTTATTTGAAATTTTTTTTTTCGCATTTATTAGTTTTGCGCCAAACTTTTGTGGGTTATTGATTTGTCTGGACAAGAGGAATCGGAAAAGTAATTTTTTTATTTTATTTTACCCAAGTATTTTGAGAAATAACCACTTTTTAGCAAAAATATACTAACAAATGCGAAAAAAATTCAAATAAGAACAAAATTTCAAGATTTAAGTTAAGTTCAAAAGAACGTAGCCTTAATCACTTGGGTTAACAAAACTGTCACTGTCACATAATCCTCAATGGAGTTTATGTATGAAAATGATGTCGACGAATACTAACTTTGGCAATGTTGATCAGGTACTGGAGGTTCAGATTCCGGGTAAGAGAGTAGTAGACGCAACCGCATTTTGGAATGGTTTGCAAGGTCAACAGTTGAAGTTGCAGTAATGGCGGTGTTTTCATTCAGAATTTCAGATGGCTATGTAAGTTTTCTGTACAAAGAATCCAATGGCAAAGGCATCTGATGAAGCAAACAAAGGTTCAGCCTAGTTAGAATTGCACTAGGTGAGAGATTTTTCATTTTTTTTCCCTGTTGACCTAGTTAGAACTTCTAAAACGAACTAAGTTTTGATGAGATGGTATGAATCTGTGGAATTCAGACAATATTAGACCTATAAAATTCTCAACTTATTTTCCTTAATATGAATCTTGACTTGATCAGGGGCAGTTTCATAATTTCATGTGACAAATTTTTGTAATGCAAAACTCCACAATTTTTTTAAGTGGTCAAAAACTTTATGAGTCTAGTTTATTTCATTTTGTTGAGCTTACTTATCTACTTAGCTACTTATTCACAAATTTAAGTAATTTTTTATTTACTTTGACTAGACCCACTGCAGATAATAGCGAATAGTTTTTTTTTTTTTTTTAAAAACGTGGAAGAAGTACAGAGTACAAAATTTTAGTACAATTTTTGGTTTGCTTCAAATTGGACCCCCTCAATATCTAGTAAGCAGCCCATGGACTTGATCATGTTTTGTGTGGTTTTCCATGTGTTGGTGGGTGTCAGTGGTAACTCCAGGAATTTGATTAGTGATGTCGTTTAATAATTTTGTTATAAAGTCATAACATATCTACCGTATAGACATGAATTTGCACTTCTCAATTATTATTTTTTCCTAATTTATCATTAATAAGAGGAATTTTGATTTGTGATGTCATTTAATAATCTGAACTTCTCAATTACTGGAGTACTATTAAAGAAGAATTGCTACTAATAGGAATTTTGTAGTAAATGAAAACAATTAATAATTAAAATCTAATTTAGTAGTACAGTGCAAGTGAAAAATATACCAAAAAGAAAGTCAAATGGCTTTTATTTAGTATCTTTATAGGAGTAAGCCTAAATGTTAGTCAGGTTGGTTAGTGAGCTTGTTCCCTACACGCTTGCACAATTAATTAGGGTTCAATTATTGGGGTTAGACCACAAGAAAGTAATTTTTTGTGAATTTTTTGGTCCCATCGTGAATATGCCTTTGACCGGACTTGGAAGATAATTAGTTAAGGTGCGTGTCAACTAACCGAACACCCCTGACCATCCAAAAAAAAAAGAAAAGATTCTTCAAGAGCCTCATGTTTAGAAATGCATCATAACAGAGAGGTGTTAGGGACAAATCGGGTGTAGCACATCTTAGCCACACCTCTTTCACATACAGGTGGAGCCTGTTTCAGTGGTCTCCATCTGTATGTCAGAGGTGTGTGGCTGAGGTGTGTCACACCCGATATGCCTTTAGCATTTTTGTAACAAATAGAGTCTCATGTTCAAAAAATGCATCATAACAAATCGTAATACTGCAGGGGAATAAGTGAAGTACTCTAGTCTAGAATATAGAGTATGAACATGTATCTATTACTTTCCACCAGGAGTTCTAGGACCTACCCCCACCCAAGAGTAGCCTGGTGCGGAAGTAAAATTACATAGGTTTCTTTGAGTAGAAAATGAGTCACATCAAATAGATTTTGGGAAAATTTTACAAATGGTCCCTCTACTTTGTACAAGTTCTCATTTTCGTCCCTCTAGTATTAATTGTATCATTTTTAACCCTATAATTTTCATTCCGTCTCAATTTCATCCCTCGCCCTGACGCCGTCAATGAAACAAACGGAATTGGAGGACAAAATTGTCATTTCTCCTCATAGAGGGACTAAATTGAGATTTCATGTAAACTAGAGGGACTATTTCTATAATTTTATTTTTTACTTTTGTTTTTGCAAATAAATTCAAAATACATCATATGTTGAAATAATCTCATATTTCTCATCTCATTTTATATTGAATAATCAAAATATGTTGAAATTTTTTAAAGTTTTTATTATATATGTCACAAAAAATATGAGAAAATTCGAAAAGCAACCCCTATGTTAAATGTCTTAGTATTGTATTTTTTTTCAATTGAATTTTCAATCTCGTTATTTTCTTTGTCACATGATTAAAAAGAAAAATTTGTTCAGTAATATTTAGAAATATTGTAATTGTGTTTAATTTAGCAATAAAATACTATTGAATATTAAGAGATCGAATACATTAAAGCATGGGTATAAGTGTATTTATTTTGGGATTTACTCGTAAGATCACTTATATAACAAATAAACACGGATTTTGAATATATTTTTTATCAGGTGAAAAAAATAAGGAAATTATAAGAATATGATACAAAGACATTAGCTAAGGGGATGATTTGTGCATTTTCTAATATTTTTGTAATGTGTGATGAAATATAAATTTAAATTTAAATTTTTTCAATACAGTTTGATTACCCAATAAAAAATAATTCAGTTGTCAAATATATTATTTATGGTCTTTTTTATTTTATTTGCAAAAAACGAAAGTAAAATTTTAGAAACAGTCCCTCTTGTTTACATAAAATCTCAATTTAGTCCCTCTATGAAAGAAAATGACAATTTTGCCCTTCAATTCCGTTTGTTTCATTTACGGCGTCAGGGAGAGGGATGAAATTGAGACGGAATGAAAACTATAGGGTTAAAATTGACACAATTAATACTAGAGGGACGAAAATGAGAACTCGTACAAACTAGAGGGACCATTTGTAAAATTTTCCCATAGATTTTTGCTCTCCACATGCCCACACAATTATGCAGGGATTTGATTCTTCACCGTAAGAAAATAATTTTTTATAAATTCTTTTGTTCCAGCGTGAATAGTCTGCTTTTGATTGAATTTGAGAGAGAATTAATTAAGATGCGCATAAACTAGCCTAGACAACCGTAATGAGCGGGAAAAAAAATCTTCATAGGAGTAGCTTTTTAGGCTTCTACTATTTTTTACATTTAGAGAAATCAGATGGAAGCTGAACTTCTGAACAATGTAGGACAATGATTTTGACACTTTACTTTTTGATAATCACAATCTAATAATATTTGTCTTTCATATTCTTGCCTTGTGTACTTTCAAACCCCCCCTTTCAAAAAATTAATTAGGCCCCATTTCAGAACTTGAATAAGTTCTTATTTTTTTTTCAATAATAAAGCTTGTTTTACAAAATAAGAAGTAAGTACTTATTTTTTGGTTAAAGCAACTTCAAACTCAAAAATCATGTGTTTACGCAAATAATTTTTTTATCAATATGAATCCTGTTTGATAGATCTCATTGAGATCTTTAATATGGTGCAAAAAAAATTGAAAAATTATTTTTCATTTACGTTATTTTTAGAGTTTAAAAATGTGAAATAAGCTGCTTATTTGGTTTTTCTGGAATGACCCCTTTTTTTTTTTTAAAGTTTCAAAATAGATACTTAGTTTTTAAGAAGGTTTCTGGAACGAAGAATCTAATAAGCGTTCTTGCCATGTATATTTTGAAACTCTCCTTTCAAAAAAGGGAAGTGTGATTATTAAAAAGTGTTATGCTAAAATCAATTACTACCAAAATGTATGGCTTCAAAAGTTTTCCTGTACTGGTGTCAACTAGTTGTAGGTCTAAAAAATGAAAAAAAAAAAAAAAAACCTCGATAATTGTTGGGATTTTTTGTTTGTGTGGGTTCACTTGACACCACAAGCTTCCAAACAGAGTCGCCCATCCTCAGCAGAGTGGTTTTCTAGATACAGTACTTGGGTTGGAAATTGTATCGTGCTCTGGAGTACCGTCACGTGTTATTTCGAAGGCTCTCACCACCAAATATTCACATTGGGGCTCCATTTTTTTTGATGTAAAATGTTTTTTCAAAAAACAAACTTCAAACTTTTATTTTCCAATATTTGGTTGACACTTGAAAATATTTTCAGAAATCAATAAAATAGTGTAGAAAGAGATGGGAAGCTTAAACGGTGGAAAGATATGAGATTATTGGAATTGAACGTGGGTCAGGATTGACGATCGAGAAAACTGAGCAGTGAGAATTGTAGTATAAGGCAACGAGTTCATTTCGGAAAATAACTTACGGAAGATTTAATGGTAAATCATTTTCGTTCAATTGATGAAAAATGTTTTACATGTAAAATGTTTTTCTTATTTTTTATACAACCAAACACCGAAAAATAGATAAAATATTTTACGTCCAAACAAACAGAGTTCGCACATCTAGTACTGGGCATTGCATAAATGTGTGGTGAAATAGATACTCAATGTTACGGTTCTCCAAGAGCATTTAATAAATTTTCCTTTATTAGGGTCTGAGGTTAAACTTCTTGAGGAAGCACTGCCGATTGGATAGCATCTGGGCAGCAAAATGAGTTTTTTAGCTGGCATAAATCGAATGAGATAAAAAGGAAGAAGAGGAAATGGTCCAAAACTTAACAAAATGGCTCAAAGAGAAAGTCTACATACACGTCAATGGGCTTTAATCCAGTTTAGAATCTCCTGGTCCTCCCCCATGTGGTTTGTCATGGTTCAACTCCGTAGCGGACGTTTGGAATTCACGATTATAAATAGCGTCTGAAATTTTCTATGCACTTACCTACTAACAATCCGCTAACCCCGCTGATATTGGCAAAAAAAAAAAGTTAACTATCAACCACAACTCCAATATAACTGGGTCCAGGGCCGTTTGATGCATGTGCATTCACGTGCATCGAAGACACAATTGTGTCTCGAGTTGTGGTCCAAGAGTTGGCCCAAAAATGAAACCAGAATTCAAGAATATCAGACAGGCCCTATCACGAGGAAATTGTGTACGTACTCTGCATGAAAATGGGAATCATGGTCTGTCCGTGGCCGTCGGACATCTCACTCTTGGTCAAATCAATACCTTTTGCTCCTCCTCCTCTCTCTCTCTCTCTCTCTCTCTCTCTCTCTCTCTCTTTCCTCTCTTGGTTGATGGCTTGACATATGCTTCTGGAACAAGCTTCTGGGGAAAACTTGCTTAAAGAAGCAAAAGTTGGAAACCGAAGGTGAAGAGAAAACAGGAAACTGTCGAGCGCCGAAAACATAGGCCGATGGCGAAAATGTCCACAAATGGATTTTCCGACCTCCCGATAATTGAAGCCCCAATTCAAGTCTGGATCGACCTCTACATTTAACTTCTGCCTTTTTTTTTATGGCAAAATGTTTTTTTTTTTTTTTTTGCTCATGTTTTTTTTTTGTTTTTTTTTCTCCAACTGTTTGCAACTTTTGAGAAAAGAAAGAGACAAGAAGAGGAAACAGTTAGGAAAGGGAAGCAGAAGTTGCTAAAGAAAACCAATGAAATGTTATTTCCCTCCTCTTTCCTTTCCTTGTTTGGAACATGTGGGGAAAAGAAGGGAAAGTTAACCCTTGTTTGGTTTGAGGGAGAAAGTGACAAAATAGGGTTCTAATCATCAGAGTGAAAATTTTCCTTCTCATTTTCCTTCTTAATTATTTCCCCTTCTCTTCTCCACTTTTCACAAGTTCCAAACAGACTTTTTTGTCTATTTATTTGTTGATCTCATTGATATTAGCAATTGCCCTTTTTCTCTTTAAAACCAAACAGGTGAACAGTATTTTCCTTCCCCCTTCCCATCTTTGTTTGCAAAACCAAACAAAGAAAGGGACCTATTTTTACTTAGAACTTCTCTCTCACCGTCTCTGCCTTTTCTCTTTCTTTCACTTCCACAAGTTCTAAAACAAACTTTGTTTCCTTTCTTGTCCACTCAAATTTGCCTCCTACTTTTGGGTCTTGGGTTTATTTGACATGATGAATAATAAAAACCTTGTTTGGGGACAGGTTCAAGTGCTGAAGGTGCACGTCAACTGTGGAGGGTGCAAGCGCAAAGTCAAGAAACTCCTGCGCAGAATCGAAGGTAACTTAATTAACTTGCCAATACACTGTTAGATAACGCCCTCTGGACCTCTATTGTGCTATGCATTTACAATTGCATTGCGATTACTGACCCGAAAAACGCAATCTCGATCTACAAAATCAATAAAGAACGCAAGAACACGAGATATATACATTGCTCTCCTGGGTGTGTATGGTGGTGGGTTTTGTTACCTTTCCCAGTCTCGGCCTCGGCCTCAGCCTCAGCCCTGTGCCTTCGTAAAAGGCCCCGGACAGTTTCCCTGAAAGTACAGTAGGATTCAGGACCCATTATTTTGACCACACCTTCATTAGCTGAGTACTGAAAAGCTCAAGCCAATAGTTGGCGATAGTGCGGACTAAGATGGCAATCTACTCCGTCCTGCCCCAACCCCGTCCAATTCGGATGGTTCCCCGGCATTTCTCTTGGATTTCGGGAAGAATAATGGATCTTCTCGGGAGCGGGTTGGGGTTGCCCCGATATAGTTTTTAGGTTCATGACTAAACTATTGCCGCATTGCCTCATGCTCATTTGAGATTAGGGAAATACTATTTGACATTTCCCTCATTCATTGTTTAACCTCATTTGCATCTATCTTCCTACGTGTTACGAATCCGAGTTTTGTTTTGGAGGGATTTTCCATGGGCCTTAATAGCCAAGTTGTAGCAAAATTGTTCCTTGCTCCGAACAAGTTGTTTGAGGTAAAGATGGGAGACAAAATCATTTCCCGTTACATTTTTGATGGGTTAAGTGCAATCCTCCCTCGCTCTGCTCCATTGTTAGCCCGTGCCAGACTCCTGTAACTTTGTTCTTCACTTTTATGGATCCTTATCTCCCATCATAGAATCCGCTAGTTTCTAAAATATTGTGGACCTAAAGCGCAGGCACATGAGATTATATTGTTCGTTAAAAAGAAGCGTAAGCATATAAGTATGTGTGTGTATAAACGCATGTAGAAGGTGAACAAATCTGGGTTACATTTTCACAAGCAAAGCAATCTTTTCATTTGAGCTTTATCATCAAAGTTTTATAGGCCTTTACCTCCAAATTAAAGAAAGATTCATAACCACCATTGGTCTCTGTTTCTCATCTTCTATTTTGTAATTTAAACTTCCTCATGTACAGAATGTCTAATTTTAGCAACTCGCCACCTCTCTCAAAACAAAATGACAAGATTGTGGATGCAACCAAGTACATATCCTTCCCTGCACTGTAAAATTGTAATTAATTTTGATTTCTTTTTTGAAATTCAGGTGTTTATAAGGTGGAAATAGATACAGAACAAGATAAAGTCACTGTCACAGGTACCGTAGATTCTGATACTTTAATCAAGAAGTTGGAGAAATCAGGTAAACATGCAGAGATTTGGCCTCCAAACAACTACCACCAAATCCAGCCCAACCAAGAACAGGCCTTTGCTGATTGGATCAAATATGGAAAGGTCCAGAACCAAATTCAGGGTCCCATCAAGGGCCTGAGAGGCACCAAAAGAAGGCCTATGATGGGCCCACCATGTGGCCCAGAAGTTGGTGATGAGTGGGCCTATTATGGGCATCTGAACCAGGATATAGGAAGGAGGCAGCAGCCTATCATGGCAAATACAGTGGTGGACAATGTGCATATGGGTGCTATAGATGGATATAGCATGGATGGCGATGGCAACATGAAGTCCATGATGGGTTTTCAAGGTTTTAGTGCCAGTGATGCAGGGTTGCCATCATTCGAACACCATCATCCTCCACCATACATGATGCTGAGCAACATGCAAGGCCGACCCCACTACAAGCAATCTCCAATGATGAACGTGGACACGTATGGCATACCACCGATGAACCACCCAATGATGAACATGGACACGTATGGCATGCCACCGATGAACCACCCAATGATGAACATGGACACGTATGGTATGCAATCGATGAACCATCCAATGATGAATATGAACACGTATGGCATGCAACCGATGAACAACCCAATGATGAGTCAAAACATGCACGTGCATCAACCCCAGAGGACCAATTATGCAGCTTCTCCAGTTACTCCAAACAATGACTTTTATGGCAACTTCAGCTATGTACCATACATGGCAAATATGTAGGAGGAGAATAATATTTCATAAAATGAGAGTGCAGAGAAAAGAAAAGAGTTCGATAGCAAAGCGATGGTGATGAACCGGGAGAACTATGTTCGTAATCAAGAATCAAGTATATTATGTGATACAATCTCTGGTTGGGTTACATTAGGTCTAACTATTGCCTAGTCGTTACATATGGTTATTATCAATCGCTTCTACATTTTATCGCGTCTATTGAGCCTGCAAGAGAATTCCGTTGCACAACAACAACAAAAAAGTCCATTTAGCCTGCTAATGTGACACTTATTCATGGAACTAAACAAGACTCACAACAATGAGAGGACTTTTTGCAATCATCATTGCCCTACATTTATAGAAGAAAGAAAGAAATTGCATGCTTCCTTTATTTAAATTTGTCTTTGCTTAGTCTAGTAAACATCACAACAAAATGAAAAGACAAAAAAAAAATAAAAGAAGAAAAACACTAATGTTTTATATCATACTCCCATGGTAACTTAAACCTAGGAGTAAGACCAAGCATATACTTATGTCTGAAGAATACATACATGTGATCAATACTATTGTTCAATGTAGCACTCAATTCAGCTGTATCTCTCAGTCATGTATTTGACCTGTGGGTGACAAATGTATGTGATTGATACTATTGTTCAATGTAGGACTCAATTCAGCTGTATCTCTCAGCCCTGTATTTGACCTGTGGGTGACGAATGTCGTCTTGGCTCTGTATTAATCGAATCTCCAAACTGCTTGATTCGGGATCGTATCCCACCATTTTATAGTCACTCAATGTCCTCTGCAGAAGTGCCTGCAAATTTTGGAAACAACCTAGCGATCACTCAAAATTAATAGAAAAACTAAGGTCCAATGGTCAGACCAAACACAAACATCCAGGAAATGTAAAACATTTCAGAATAAAAGACAAAACACAGACACCAATATCGAGATATATATTTAAACACTCCCTATTTAGCTTCTCGCATTCCTCGTGTAAAAGACCAAGATGCTGGCTAAAAGCAGTGGAGCGGGAATATTCCCAGAAAAATGGAAAAACATGATAAAGAGGACCCCCAACCCCTAGCATAGAAAATCCAGTAACTCGGAGTTCCTCATCTTTACTCATATTATCCAATCCTTTACGACTTCCAAATTTAGACCGAGCTAATGCAAAATTATCAACCGCTACAAAAATAATCACTCCTGTCTATCAAAAGACACCCCAAGCAGGCCTTATGGGTGAATATCTTTAGAAGAGATCAAACACTTCATATATAAAACAGCACACCAGGAATACCTGCAAGCTTGATACAGCAAGCTCTGCTGCTTTGTCAAGATTATCAGGATATTTCTACAAAGCATAAAAGTAGATTTGTATTAGAAACAACATAATAGTGGCAAAACTGTCTCTGGAGTTATGGCAATAGTTATTGGTTTTACATTGCTCCATCCAAGTAATAGTGCAGTCATTAGATCCCCTGTTCCCTACAGAAGCATGTACATGTCTCCATCAGATTAAGCGAAAATAGAAAAAGAGTTGCTACTACAGCACTTACACCAATGATAATATGAAATACCTAAAGTTTATGATAGGTAACATGTAGAAATAACAAACTGGGCAAAAACAGTAAAAGTGTTGAGAAAATTATCAACTTGAAACATGGATAGGCATAAAGAAGGAATAAAGCCTGTTAGTGCAGTGAAACAGATAAAGCCTTTACACGTTTCCCATATATATACTCAAAAGTTGACGAAATGGTTTGATATCAAACATGAACTAAACCGGTACAGGGACAATAAAAAGCTTAAGGCATACCATCAAATTTTCGTTTTCGTGTATACAAATAAATTAAGCAAACCAAGAGCCATTATAAATGAAGTGCTCACTTTGGGTTAGGCCAACAAGGAAACACTATAATATCTCAAACTCGAATAATGTAGCAACATTGTCCACTACAGGCACAAACAAAATGCAAGAGTAATTGGTCGCTCAAGTTCACCCTAGACCACAAGGCAGTGAAACTATTTGTGCTCCTTGTATTTGTCACAGAATGATTAGAAGCAATACGCGGGCCACCTTGAAGAAACTTTCAGTAGAGGAGGGGTTGAGTCTGGAGTGTTTTTGTGGACTATTCAAGTTAAAAGTTTCAAAGGGAAACTAATCCGCGACTTCGACTGGAGGTCCAGAAGATTGTCCTGTGAAATAGCAGCAAAATTAAGGTTGTATATTTGTCCCTGGAATGGCCAGTGCAGAGCCAATACCTGAATAAGAGAGTTCAGGGCCTTCAGGCATCTATGGCAGGGGCAGCTGGACGGGAACCGTTACAAATTTGAGTTGCGATTCAATTCTCGTTTGTCATTATAAAATCTGGAGGTAGAAGTGGGATACTGGATACCATGAAATTTGTATTTTTTAGTTGCAACAAAGGTGTAGAGGAGTCATAAAAAATGACAGAAGGCTATTGATGTCCAATGAAACATCTGCAATAATGTTCTCATATTCAATGACACAATAAACGTAAGCTACAGAGGAGCATCATTTGTGATGCCTGGTAACTGTCTCGAGGATAGCTTCTGAGCTGCACTAGCCATTGCTGATATCCTAATTTTTTCTGGATCAAGTTATTATGATTCGAGTTGTCACTATTTCCAAACACTAAACTATATACTGCACTAAGAAGAAGGCATTAGATTCTTATGAGGCATCTTCACTATAATATCTTTTCCTATCCTTGACCTAATAATAGTTCTTAACCCAAGATGTTCACAAATTGTTTCATCTCTGTGGATTTCAAACCTCCCAACATTCTATTGAGGCATATCCCCTTATGATGACTGCACAATTATTAATAGATTATATTTATTGTCACCATCACTGGAATGAATTTTACATGGGTGCAATAGTATTCCACTGAGATTCAATTTAAGTGACGTACGTTCTTTCATCCAGGTAAGCATTCTTCTAACCATTTTTGATAAACCATAGCTTGCTTTCTGTCAGCACAACTCAGTCCATGGGAATAAGTATGGCTCTAAGTATACGAGTATGGAGCATCATATGACAAAAGAATTCGATAAGCCAAAAAAAATCACTCTCTGCACTTTACAAGAGGCCCAGTCCACTCATAAGGCTACATATGCCACAAAAGAAAGCCATACCTTTATAACCTGAGTCTAAGAATGGATACGAGACACTAGGAGTTCCCGGAAACCAAAATGTAGGTTTCCCTGTTATTGCTAAAACTCATGCTAGATTATTTCATGCACGCTCTTACTTCTTAAGAATGAAAGTAACTAATTCAGAAGATTCGTCTTTCGCTACGATCACATACCGTGAAATACGCAGGAATTTTGGGTATCGCAATCCTGAATTGTTCAGGTGACTTACCCTGTCATGTATAAGAGCCAAATGCAAGAAAATTTTCATTAGTTAACAGGAAAGAAATAACTTCATAATAGATCACAGGATATAACTCGACAAGACCAAATTCATGATTTGAAGACCAAAAAGAACAAAAACAATGAAGTCCATTAGTCATAATACAGAATTGCACCAGACGCAATCAAATACTTCCTCCGTTCCTAATTAAGAGTCCATCTTTCCTTTTTTGGATGTTTCAAAATCATTGTCCACTTTCAAAAGTCAACCCAGAAAAGACTACCAATTTCCCTTTTTGCCCTTTCTTCTTGAGATTTAGATATTTATTTTAGCAAACCAAATTACTCCGTAATTCAAAAGTGGGCGCCATTATAGGAGTAAAGAGTTGTCCTCTCTGTTTTTCTCAAAAGTTCGGCGCCAATATTGCAAATGGGCAAAATTGGAAAGTAAAAGTTCTGGTTAGGCAATAATGATGCTCCCTTAAATAGTGAGATTCCCAAAGAGGGGCAATGAATTCGGAACAGAGGGAGTACAAACTTTTCAGCAGCATCTTTGAACTCCACACAAGCTCACAATATAAATATATTAACAGCAGACAATCTATTGGGGTTTTCATCAAGAAACACATTGGTTGACGGCAGAGCTCATCACTCAATCTGACTGGCCAGGTCCCATGTAAAGCCCAAAGAAGCACTGATGCACTTAATAGGTTTTAACAGCCTAAACAATTGTGAAAAGAGTAACTATTCCCAAAATCATGAGTATATTCCACGTAAACCATATAATATTTACTTGCTGTTCATAGAAGAATGCTATTAGTAGTACTCAGAACAATCTTGAATTAGGGCAGTTTAACTCAAGACTATTGCAATATTAAGTTGACATACCCAATGCCTGTACGTATCTTAGGCCTTAAAACTATCTTTCAGACTTTCATAGGTAAAATCTCTACACATAATTCCTCTTTGGTGAGAGAGGTTAAATCATGCTGTACGTATCTTAGGCATTAAAACTATCTTCCAGACGTCATATGCTCATATGCAGTCTAAACTTCTTGCTTGTGCACACTGAGAGACTTGCCTTGATAATGCTGTCTTAGGGGCCCCCAATACCCAATGGAAACTCTAAACAGCCTGCGTAGATAACAAGAAACTGTCCCCAAGTGTGCTTGGGCTGCTAATTTAATATCACATCCTCGCAAGCCTATGCTAGTAAGCCAACATCCGCCATATAAAGCACAATGCTTCCACCTTTGTGCCCAACCAATAGAGACAAATCAAGTGTTGATGAGTGTGGCTCTCAAGTCAACTTGTGGCTCATGATCGTATACCACTCACAAGAAAGGTAACCATATACTGACTGATCACGTCTTATAATAGAACACTAGCAACTATCGATCAAATAGTTTAGTTTGAGTGACCAAATAGTTGTCAAATTTGAATTCTTACAACTTGAACAGGACTTTGTAATTAAGACAAAGACGCACCATTTCTTTCTGATGACTGCCAATAAGGAGAAGATTGTCATCAATATTTATGCTGGTTATCACTACCTGGAAAAAAAAACAGAAATTTTCTAATGTTATTTGACCATACACATGCAAGATCTATATCAATCCAATAGACAAGTCTCTAATCCATATTATTTGTTGGAACCAAAGCCTTTCTTTAGGGGTTTAAAGCCTATTTTCAAATGACATCAAAGAACTTGCAATAGTTAGCCTTATTTCAAAAGAAACGAAAAGCACATGAAAGGTAGTTGTCTAGTATATACTCAATGGATAGTTTGATACATTGTTGAGCCATGCTTTTGGAACCATTGATAAGTTAACATGATATAGAGCCTCGGTAATGGGAGGTCTTGGGTTCAAGTCTCTCCATTCACGTTTGTCCCCGTTAGCATTATGCTACTCCCCTCTGCATCCTGTTTCTTTCAATATCCGCTCGTTTGCATCTCCACGTGCAAGATGGGTTGCACGTGAGGGAGGGTGTTGGATAGATTGATATCGTAGGCCAATTCGTGCAGCTTAAGCTTTTCAAATACTCAATAACTTAACCATAATAACACTATCTAACCTTCGGTGGTCCAGCAGCATGAAGAATGTTGCAGGCTTCCCGGCCATCTTTTTCTGACACAATTCTGCCACAAGAGAACCTACTCAGAGGGATAACTAATTGATGCAATGACATAGAAAAGGAAAAAAAATCCGTAAGATATCTCCAAAACAGAACTCAATTGATGAATCCAGATATAGGAGCACATCCCAACTTCAACACAAATTGGAATTATTTTCCACCAACATTTCCAGGTAGCATAAACTGATGCCATTACATCAGATATGAAACATGCTATAATGAATACGAAAAACGAATTATAAGGTTCCAACATGGAAGCTTCTTTCTTTGTACTAGATTTTATAGATTGCTGCACCAATTTCTTTTACGCCAACAGTACTCATTTAAACAGAAGGCAAAATTAAATAACCATCAGGTGTTACACTTAGGGGTGCCTCTTATCTCTTTCAGGCTTAGGTATGAGGACTGAGTGGTCTTGAAGGAGAGAATTCTTCGGCAAATAAGACAATGTCCTATGGTGGGAGGGCTACTCTTATCCAATCCGTTCTCTTCAGTATTCAGGTCTACTGGAGTGCTATATTCCTTCTTCCCCAGAAATTGCTTTAATGAGATCAATAGCTTGTTGAGTGCTTTCCTTTGGAAGGGGGAGGAGTTCAAATGTGTGGGTGCTCAGGTGAAATGGACAAGTGTTTGTTCTCCTAAAAGAGAAGGGGGGCTGGGTTTCAAATTGACGAGGGACTGGAATAGAGCCTCAATGCTTAGGCAGCACATGTGGGCTATTGCTAGCAAAGTGTAGGTTCATACATACATCATCAAGCATTACTGCTTCTGGTATATGCCTTGCCCTCCTGATGCTTCATGGACTCTACGGAGATTGTTCAAACTTAGAGGGATTGGTCAGGACTTGATGAAATGGGTAGTCACCCTAGTGGGTAATGGTCAATCAGTTTTCTTATGGCTTCATCATTGGCATCCTCTGGGACCCTTGTACAAGAAGTTTAGGGAAAGGGTTGTGTATAACCTGGGCAGGTCTCTCTCAGCTAAAGTGGAGTCTATGATTCATCCAGGTGAATGGAAATGGCCTCGGCAGAGGAATGCTGTGTCTAGGGAAATCCAAGCTCATACACCTCCATCTCTGCTTCCTAATAGCCACAGGGAGGATAAGCTTATTTGGATCCCCAGTGCTACTGGGATACATCTTCTGCCTAGAATGCTATTAGAGTTAGGAATCCTGAGGTTCCTAGGTTCCACGTGGTTTGGTATCCAAACCACATTCCTTGATGGTCTCACCTGTTTTTTGAATGTCCTGTCTCTTGTTGGATATGGCTGTATGGCAGCATCTCCTAGCTAAATGTAGAATTGGTTGGAGGCCAAGAGGCTTGATTGAGGAGATTGATTGAGCTATTTCTCATGTGAAAGGAAGTTCATTTCACAGCAGAATTTTTTATACAATCATGGCTGCATCTATCTATCACATCTGGTGGCTAGGAATTTGAGAATCTTTCAGAATACCTCTCAGCAAAAGGAAGCTCTGTATAACAGAATTGTCCAAGAGGTTAGGTATAGTACGTCTTCATGGAGAAGAATTCCCAAGACTGTTGCAAACCGGAGGATGGCTGTTGAGTGGGAGTGTGCTGAGCATATCTTCACTTCCTAAAAGCGTGGCGTTTTTTGTTAGCCTAGTTTGATTCTGTTTTCCTTGTACTCCTTGTAGAGTTTTCTTGTTCAGGTAGGTTTTTTTTTTTTGTATTCTCAAGGCTATGCCCTTGATCCTTGTTTTTTTGGTTCGGTTTTCTTGATGAATCTACCTTTACCAAAAAAACTAAAAAATATACCCATCGGATGTCATAGACCTATCATGTATGGTAATACAAACTATAAAGTCCATAAGCTATGAAGGACATAATCAGAACAGAAAAAGTTTCATTATACCATTCTGCAGCATAAGTGATGGTTATAAATACCTTAACCCAGTCAACTGTTCTGCTTCAAACTGGTTAGGAGTCAACATTGAAGCAACAGGGACTACCTAAACAAAATGGATGTTACTGAAGTGTATAACGTCAATCCCAATTAAATTGTTGACTTAAAATCAACAAGAAGATAAACATGAATAGAAAGACAACTATGCACAACAAGGTATTATATTTATTTACTCATTTTCTTGAATTAGAGAATCTCAGATACCTAAAACCTTGAGACAATACCTTTGATAAACCCTAACAAAAAATTGCTCGAAATATTTTCGAATCCATGATTCCATGCCACACTTAAACTTATGCAAGTTATACCTCATCTCAGCCCATAGAGACAAAAATGAATAACTTACACGCTGTCAAGTTTCTAACACAGCAGCATAATGAAATATTCAATGAAGTTTATCAGTATTATAATGAGTGGGACTAATTTCTAAGCACTTCTAAACTAAAATGCCAGAGATGATTGCTTGGCACAGGGTATCGGGCACGATATAGCGACTATCAGTCACCAAATGAAAATCAGAGTTGTATTCCACTGCTGTTCTCCCAACACTAAGGATTTCCAAGACCAAGGCACAAGCATTCATTAAACTGAAAGGCTAACTTCATGGCAGGAAAAAAGCTACCTTCTCACGGTATACTGCTACCAATTCCGGAGGGACATAAAGCTTTCCCTCATCACCCATTACTGGATCACAAACTACAAACACAAAGAACCATACACAAGAAGCCAATTATGACCAAGCTATCTATAATTAGAAAGAGAAAATAAGCTTCAAAGATACCTTATTGTACAAGAACATTATGTTGACATATCATAATATGCCACCAAAATTAATTCGACAATGCAATAAGTAATCAAATCCGTCATAAAAAGTTTAGGTGGATACATTATTCCACAGCAAAAAATTTGCTTGCTTTATTCAGCACACAATAATAAGAACCTCAAAAGTCAACAGAAATTCATAATCAAGAAAACAACCATCAAAATTAAAAGAATACTGGTTATATCCCTGTTTTGAACTGAAGCAGGGGTGTGCAAAGATTCCATAAATAGGTGAGAGTTCAATGATACCAGGATATTCCCCATAAGCAGATACAATTTGAGGTTTTTCAAAAGGACGATAAAAAGTCTCCTTCACCAAAATCTGAATATAACAATAAGATGAGAATCTATTTGGTTCCAACAACGCAGGTATTGGACTGGACAAGTACTTACAGGTCCATAATTGAATCATAGTATAACCATTGGCATTTTGCAAAAACAAAAACCGTTGATAGACCTTCAGTGTTGCTTTCAATAAAATTATTATTTCCATTACACCAAAAAAGTGAGCAAATAGAATAATACTTCTGCAATGTGATCATAAAAGAATTATGCAATGATAGAACTTAAAAGCTCTCAAACTAAGAACCCAATAAACCAAAAACCAAAGAATGAAGACTTCATAGTCACAAGAAAGTTGAGCTTTAGTATACAACTCACCATAAGTAAGTTTGGGATTGACAGCCCGAAGCTTACTGACGACTTCTAAAACGGTGTTCAAAAAGGAGACGGAACCAATATAACCTACAGACACACCAAACAGACAAAACATTGCAAAAGATGGATTAATAAAGTTTTGAGTTATAAAATCGAATCTAAAGGCCACCCAATAAAAATGCCAGATTACAAGAGAAAAACAGTGAAGCAACTATTAAAAAGAAAAAATAATAGATTCATCAAATATAGTGCATAATACAGGAGGATCGCAAACACAAAACTGTTTTCATGTACAGAATGCATATTATAATTTTCAAGATGACAGGTGGGTCCACCATAAGTATTCTCGAAGAGATTCTCTCTATCTAGTGTCTAGCCATTCATTTTGTACACAATTATCCATCACACATTCACAAGAAATGTACTGTTTTATTTACTCAAACCTTGTAGACTTGTAGAAAACCAAATCAATTTGGAGAGCAGGAAATGCAATGAGGCAGGGAAGAAATGCTTTGGATATGTAAATCCCTATATTACAAGCTTGAGGGAATGAGAAAAAATGAGTAGAGGCCCAAATCAAGATGGTCAGCTACACAAATGCCATAGTTTGATTCACAAAAGATTTTTAAACCCAACCTATAAGGTGCGAAAGTAAATGCATGTGTTCTGAGAACAAAGCTAATTCAAACATAATGGGAAGTCAAATTAGTTTACCAAGTTCCGTATGCTAGCAGTCTAGCAGATGATTGAGAGCGACTGGAACATGGCTACCAGCCAACATGGCAAACAAAACCAAATATTAGGAAGGGCAATATCATACCAGTCAATAAATGGGTGTAGAATAATAGATCATTCGCTTCAAGGCCTTCTATTAATTCCCACAGTTGTTGTCCATTCAAAACTTGCCCCTTAAAAGTTGGGTATCCTGCACAATTTTCAGGTTAATTACATTACCAATGGCTTGACCAAAATTTTCACTAGGATTTCATGCCTGAACATATGCATATTCATAGATGACCCTCAAACCATATGTCAGGCCTCAAACTGTTAAGGTGAAGTGATATAAGCATCTTGCCTGTGTGGTTTGAGAACTGCACTGAATTGATTGGATCCACGTCATAGCCTAGTAGTTGAAGAGGGAAAACAGCTGATTTATTGCCAACATATCCCTTGGGAAGATAGACAACAAAAACAAATCAATACAGGAGAAGACCTAATCTCCAACAAGCTTATTCGAACAAATGACTCTATCAGCTAGGATCGAAGAAGAGCATGCATTGCATTATCCATGCATGTCTTCATCTTCACCATCATAATCCGAAGTGAAAGTAATTAAACTTGGGTTACTCTCATGTCAAACAAGCATTATCTGCTTATAGGAGGACCCCCAAAAAAATCCCTCATTCCTCCCCACCAAAATCTCTCTACCGGTGTTCCAGAGTATTTTTCAGCTATCGAATAAAGTGACAATCTTGAGAGATGTGATCATTCTCCCGTGATTCAATGGCCAGAAACGCACCAGAAAATTCTATTCTCTTACGGTTTGAACCCTCACCAAATAAAGTGTCCATTAGCTCTACCAACTGCCGGTATTGATTACAAAGAATTTGAAATCCTATTGCTAATTGTATAAATAAAAGGAAAAACAGTATACAAAGCATCAATACCTGAACAGTGTGAGATTGAATGCTGAGAACTCGACCCGTTTCCGATGGCAGAGCCAATGAAAGGATCGGAGGCGCCATTACCGACTTCTTCGAGCTTCTCAACCTAAAATTTTTAACTCCAAAAAAAAAAAAATTCAAACGCTATGCAACCACACGCGCATTCACTCGTCTATCTAAATGCAAAAAAACTGAACTTTTGACATAAAGTTTCACCCGAAGATGTCTGCCCCCCTTGTTGCTTTCAATTCCAGCCAATTTATGCGCTGGTACTTTAACATATAATAATAAGATTATTTTGAGATATGAAATCGATGAATTGCCAGTTGTGGCGTGCGGATTTTGAGAAGTGGTCAGAGAAAGTTAACTGCGGCTTTTTGAAGGAGTGAGGGCTATGTTGTGATTTCGTCAATGTTTTGTTTGTTTATTTCTCGAAACTGCACGTTGGAAAACAACAGCGGCAAAACCAATCGAGATTCTAGGGTTCCGCCGTCGCTCCGCCGTTTGAAGTACGAGGAATTGCAGATCCTGTGCTGAGATTGGACTGGTACTCTCTGTTAAGATCCTAACGTCTCACGTGTGTATAAAGCTCTTGGTCATCGAGCGTCGGCTTTTAAGGATGAGTTCTGTTCATGAATTTGTAACATTGGTATATCAATTCGATCCACGGATAAAGTGACCTATAGACTGGACTAAAATATTCAAAGTATTGAATTGATAGGTGGGTGGAGTTACTAAAAAATGAAAATGCTAGGTCATTGCGGACGTCGGTTACGGAGCGTGATGGTAACAAATCACACATTGCCTAAGCATGGATTTGGTTATGTGTATATAAACTTTTGAACACCCTCTCTTAATAAGCCGGTTTTAAATGGTGAGTTCTATGAGTTTGTAACACTCTTTGCCTCGGTTTTTTTTCCATTTGTGTAGTAAAATTTTTGAAGTTACTTTAACGATTGGAATGATTTATTTGTTATCTAATCGAGAAAATTAATTACGTTAGAAATTAGAGAATTGATTTTCACACTCCGTTTTCTAATATTCACACTTCATTTTTGGTTTTTTAGTGTTGAAAGTGTTTTTTTTTTTTTTTGAGCTAAAAAACAAGGAAAAAAATGTGTGTATAAGAAAAAAGTGTGGAAATCAATTCCCTATAAATTACTATATTTATCGAAGATGAACCACATGACTACAAAATATTCCTCCCTCTATCTCCCTCTTTAATTTAATTGTCCACGACAATTTTGCGTGTCATTTTTAATAGTTTATATATATATATAACACACACAGAACCGTAATGTATACTTAAAAAAGAACGAATGGAGTATATTTATCTTGAGATATATGTCTTTGGATTTTTATTTTTTTTTGGATACACATGTTCTCTAAATTTATTAATAAATAATTTTTAACGTGACAAATATTCTGAACAAATACTAAAAAAATCAACTGTTTCAATTATCAAAATATAGAGTTGGAAAAGGTCCATAAGGACAATGACAGTTTTAGAATTTTCTTTCAACGAAACTTGGTACTAATTAAATTCTCACATTAACTTCTGACTTCGCGATACATCATTCATATCAAACAGATAGACTACGATCTTATAAAATACTCTAACCATCCCAATTATTTAGTCCGTGTCATTTTTCAATTGATTATATTTTACATTTTATAATATTTTAGGTAATTTTGAAAACATCGTTTAAAAAAGCTAAATGAAATCTATCAAATAAGGTGCATATTGCATATAAATAGTATTACTAATTAAAAGTTATAATTAGTTTTTTATCCAGTTGGGATAGGACGAGAGACAAATGAATGGGGACAGAGGGAGTACTAAGAGTACTACTATAGGCACTGATGGGAACTGTATAGATGGCGTACCGAAAACCATGCAGGACCCACTACGGGTCTCGTATGGAAAATCCGAGCCGTTCAATAATTTTAAAACAAAAACCGAGTGGGTATTGTTAAAAAATTAGCTCAGTCTAGTATGTGTAGATACTCGGTCCAAGCTTCCCATTTTTCATCCAATCTTCTCATTTTTCTCAATTTGTACAAAAATGGGAAGATTGGATCGATCACTTACACATATCAGATTGAGCTGATTTTTCACAATACCACTCTTTTTTTTAAATTATTAAACGGCTCAGATTTTTCGTGCAAGACCTATAGTGGATCTCACATGGCCATCGGTATACCATGTTATGCACAACCGTCAGTCTTCGTATCTTTTTCGTATAAGAGTAAGCTTTCCACCTTATGAGCAAAAGAGATTTCATTGTTTCCCAAAACGGTACTCCGGCATGGTATTTTGAAAAAGTTGAAATTATTAATTTTTCTTTTCAATGAATGTGACCCAGAAACCATTAATCATTCACTTTCCATCTGACTTTATTTTGTTTATATTCTTATTTATATTACTCCAGTTTCGTACATGTGACATCGTACCGATAATATTAAATAAATCACAGAAAAATAGTGGTAGTACTTATCTTTCTTGGGTTGAATTTGATTTTAGAATTTAACCTTTTTAACTTCAAAGTTGTTTTCACTTAGCAAATGCCCGGTCTTATTTCAATAAAAAAAAAATATGCAAGTTATTAAGAGTGATTGTCAAATTTTCATTATCAGTGCAAGAAAAAAATAGTGCTCACATTATGTACAATAGAAATATTATGTACTACTTGGGCATGTTTCTTTGATTCTTTCTCTCGCCCTCACAAAATAGTGTCCCTCTCCCTCCCTCTCTCAAGATCTCACAAGTCACATGCAAGAATTTGGGAGAACGTATGGTACAAGAATTGTCAGAGTGGTTTAATTAGAGATCTTAGGAGGATTCTAGCCATGTGCAACACAATAAACACATGATTTTTAGGCCAACTGATTTTACCATGCAATGGACAAAAGCAAAAAACTAAGGAAACAAAAAGAACACGATGAAAAATCTGGAAAAGTCAGAAAATCCACTAAAGTAAAATTTTCAAACTTGCTACAATAGTTAAATAGTGGTCGTGAGCCACTACCAAAAAGATCGTTTCAAGATGTGAAACAACCAAAATGCCCCCTCCAATCCTTCCCGCGACCAATCACTAAATGGAAGACCTAAGGGGGAGTTTTCGGGAGAACCTGTCAAAAACTAGCAGTGGGCGCTTACATGCCAAATCAAGAACAATTCCCCTTAAGGCAAGCAAGCATGGATTACTCTTGCCACCCTCCTATCTGCCTCCCATCTAAACAAATAAAAGAAATCATGTCTACCTTCGAGAGAGGCTATGGTTAAGTTCTTAACAACACCAAACAGGGTTTTTTTGTCCCGTTTGTTCGGCCAGTTCAGTTTTCAGGTTTTTAATTTCACTCCTTCATTTTGGTATTTGGATTTTGAATTGAGTGGAGAGAGATAGAAAGAGAAATAAGAGTAATGATTGAGAAAAAATTTATTGAGGATAGCGCGCAGATAGAAAGTCCAAAATCCCAAATCCCAAACCAAACAAGCTCCAACGGTCTCTGTGGCAGCCAGGTTACGGGCTATTGTTCAAGAGTTCGGTATTTTGGGCAAAAATAAAAGGACTCAGTTCATTGAAGTAGCAGAAGTACATAACAAAGCTGTTTTATAGCCTAGACCAAAGAACCAAGTTGTTGCATTTTGCTAGAACAAACCCAATCACCAGGTGAATTGCAACAACCACAGCATAGATATACACCTACTTTAAAAGAAACCATCACCTCTTCACGCATGAGGTTCCCCCGGCGACCGCAATATGCAAAGTTCCAACTCGAGCTGTCCACAAGAACCAAAGAAGTCACTTGGAACCATTAGGAAACTATTCGGAGGAGTGGGTTCGACCCGCCCACAAACATTCTCAGCAAAAGATTGCAGTTTCACTGATCTTCCACCGCTGGTTGTGAGGAGATTGTATGAAAACCTTCCCTCTGATGAGGGCAGCGCCATACAACAAACATCGATCACGTTTCCAAGATTTTGAACCCCATTGTTGAGGATAAATATGGTGCCTTCTTGTTTTTCCTGAAGGATAACATACTTCTGCAGTAATTCTAAGGAGATTGGGATGGTGCAGTTGTAGTAGAAGCCCTTGGGCCTTGGCCGAGCCTGAATGCTCGGTGCTGAAGTGGAGGGATAATTTCTTGAAAGATCCAATGAAAGCACAATCAGGAAGAGGGCACAAGCATGGTCCATAGATACACATGCCCTCGTGATGACTTTTCTTACTGCGGAAAACCAGTTCTGCGCACCCATACTTCTTGTACTGGCATGATGTTTTGACTGACTCAATGATCTTCTCAATCGGGCGGCAACGGTTGTGGCCAATAGTGGAAGAGCAAGTAGGACACTTGTTTCGAACTTTGTTGCAACAGGAGAGGCATGCCAGATGCCCATTCAAACACTAAATTGCCATTTCGCAAGAGAGCATGTCAGAGCTATTACTTTGCCTTCCAGCTAAGTAGTCGGAAGATTGCCAACAGTGGAAATACTGAAGTTTCACTCTACACTTCTCAAAACACATAATGGAATAATAGTGTACATTACCGAATAGGAGTATGTCAAATACACCTCACGGATTCAAAGAGAGCAGTGATATCGTAAAATTCTATACGAATACTATTTGGAATTCTATGTATCTGACAACTTTTATTGTCTAGCCTACCAAATGCGTGAAGTCAAAATTATAAAGAAATGAATGCTCCCAAAACTTTTCAGTGTAATGATCATCTTTAACCTGAATCATCAATACAAACCCGAACATGCTGGCTAAACCAAATGGCCAATATCCACATGATAAAAAGATAAATAACTTACGTTGCAAATGATAGAGAATTAGAAAACAATGCGCGTAAAGACTATGATGTTCGGCCAGGTCATATATATAAGGAGGCGGATACATGTATCATCTTGCAGATGTAAACCAAGTTCAACAGAATTATAGAGATGGCTTGTCATCTTTGAAAGCTACCTAGCAACAAACGACTCAGGGACCCCTACACTGAAACTGGCACTAGTATACCAAAACTGCTCATCAGTGAGCAAATGAACCACGTTGAATCCACTTTTAGACATTTGGGAAAATATAGCTCACGTTTTGACAAGTTGCGACCAAAGAGGCCTCTCGGTATATGAAGAGAGGGAGGAGAATGGAAGCTTGCTTGAAAGGATCAGGGAGGGCAGATGAGCCAAGGACGGTAATCCAAAATTGAAGACTAATCAGGAAGTAGGCATAAGGGATACTTTTACTTTGGCCGGCAACACAAGTAAATGCAGGCTTCAATTTAGACAGACAAAAAGAAAGTGGTCTGAGAAATATTTTCTTTGAAATCATTGAACATTGGAAGCTATTTTCCCATCTTTTGGACCAGGCTCCTGTCCAGCCCACTATCCTCAGTTTGCCTAGTTTTGTTGACGGCGGTTAAGCCCACAATGCTGATCAAAACCATTTATATTATAGATCTCGCGGAGAACTAAATTCTTGCGACCAATGAACTTGCTTGGACACTGATAGCTGTCTTAACAGTTCATTTTTCAGAAGACAAAGGAATGCAAATGTGATTTCTGAACTCCCTCGGTCCTTTTTGCAATTTGTGGATTTACGATATACTTATCAATGTCTAATCAAACTAATCTCTTTACAAAAACGTGAACGATTTCGATCACCGTTGCAAACTCCGGACACACAAGGGCCCATAACTCAACTGAAGAGGACACTGGACAGGAGCTTAGTCCTTGTAAGCTGTTGCTAAAACAAACGTATAAGAGCATCTCCAATCTTACCATTTTAGTTGACTTAGAACCAAAATTTGGAACTCAAACTCGAACCAGATTGAATTTTACTCAATTTTTTAACCAAATCAATTAAGGACTTTTACTCAAAAAATTTCAAGGCTTATTTTTGCTCTTCAGAATTCACAATTAACTTTTACTAAAAAAATTTCTTACATTATAATTTTTCCATCGGAGTGATTCATATCAAATGATGCTTTTACACCAGCTGGAGAAGAATAATTACGTACATTCCCTTCGGACAGAGGGATTCATAAGAAAATAAAAAAAATGGGTTATGGTTTCTAGCTAAATCACTCATTTGGATGGAGTATTTCGGTGAGAAATTGAAAGAACTACAAAAAGAATTTTTTATTTTTTATTGGCTCTTCCCTTTTCTCACCCAAAACTCACAAATAAAAGTAAGATTGAGCGAGAAAGGGCTCTGTTTCCTTATGTCACACTTTCCCATCATCCAAAGGGCTGTAAAGGCTAGAGATGCTCTAACCTAGCATAAGAATGAGGCCACGAGGCTAAAACAAATAGATTACAGAAATAAGAAAATCAGACCCATCTACAGAAGTACACAAAAACAAAAATATACATGGAGGGGGTTGGAAATAGCAGACCTGATAGACAGGGATGCTTAGGTTCTGGAAGCAGATGGGGCAATCGAGCAAGTCGGCATCGGTTAGGGTTAGGAAATTGGAAGGGTCCCCACTGGCTTTGGCAGAACACCCGAACACGTTCGTCCATGCTGCTGCCTCTTCTTCCTCTTCGTCTTTCACGGCAGTCCTCCGTTTCTTGCTACTTTGATGATTGGAACACAAGAAGTCCAAGTCTCTTTGCCAGTCTCTGACCTTGGCCCAGTTGAGGTGATCCCTGGACGGAGGAGTATTTGCCATTCGAAGGCCTTTTTTCCCTCTTGTCTTCGTCTACCAACGGAGTGTTGGAATTGGGGAAAGAAATGGAGGGAAAAGGAGAGGAATACTGGAATAGTAAAAGACAAATTGGCGGGAAAATGGACCTTTGTTTCAATTTTTCCCTCCTTTTTTCTTAAGGACCCAATAATAAGAGAAGGGAAATTTTTAAA
>BPLS01000173.1:460263-488195 GCA_019656275.1 Rhododendron kiyosumense | reverse complement strand
ATATATATATATATATATATATATAAATAGGATTTTTAGTAATAGTAAGTTTTGATTAATAAAATTGCACATTTAGATTTTGATACTGTAAGTTGCCGTAGTGGATCAACTTTGTGATTCAATAATTATACTTTAGTTCTTAAAAAGTTATCATAGTGTGTTATTAAAGCTAAGCCTACGAAATTGTTAATGACACCTTTGAAATTAATAAAAATTATAATTAATTTACTTGTTCAACGAACCTTAAGGGCATCGGCTCAATCATAAAATATTATGTGTTTACTTACTCGCACCATATTATCTGTTATGTACTTTTATCTCATTGAAATGTATCGTGCTATGAATTGAGCAGTTATTGATTGTATCATGTTCGACGTGCTAGAATGGACTTAGGATCACTGGGTGGTTACGAGTAGTGACTCACGTAGACGATACTAAGTAAATGGAAAATGGTAAAGTGTTGGAAGTGTGAGTGTGTGGATTATGATTTGAGCCATGGTGATGGCAAGGGTTAACCTACGGGGCCCTGTGTTGAAATGGGTTACCTGCGGGGCCCTGTGATGAGATATGTTGTGACGCTAATGTACGATACGTCATGGGAAGTTTCTCGAGGAAGAGAATGGGTCCCATGAGACGATTGTAGTTAGTGAGACGCTAATGTACGATACGTCATGGGAAGTTTCTCAAGGAAGAGAATGGGTCCCATGAGACGATTGTAGTTAGTGAGACGTTAATATATGATACGTCATGGGAAGTTTTTCTTGGGAAAGAGAATGGGTCCCATGAGACGGTTATAGTTAGCGTGGGGTAGTGGATGTCCGACCCTAATGTACGATACGTCATGGGATGACTCAATCCTCCTGTTATGGTCTTAAGTGAGAACATACTCGGTACATAACTTAGATGCGCTCACCTAAGGCCCTGGTGCAGGATAAGCAAGGGGAAGGGTGGACCCATGAGACGGTTGTAGTTAGTGGATGTGGGAGGAAAGGATCTCGTGGAGATGATCCTTAGATTTCATGTAAGACGATGGATAGTAAAGAAAAAGATGATGTGTTATTATTCTGTACCTCTCATATATTATCAATTGTGATATTATTGTTATTATTGAATGCTAATTGTAGAGTAAGGAGTTGGTAGGATTGGATTATTCTACTGGGTGAATTATCACTCACGGATACGTTTGTATTCTGGCAAATCGTTTGCTTCGGCGTTCAATTTGCCAGAGTGTGCAGGATTTCCACAGTGGAGCAGTTGATAAAGATAGGATCCCTGGAGCGGAGTCTGGGCCAACGTTGCTTGGAATTCGTGTCAAAACTAGAGTCGCTCTGGAGCTGCTTTTGTTAGATAAATGTACATAGATTTTTGTATTATTTTGAAATTGAAATTTTTGTATAAGGATAAATTAGGGCCTAAAAGTTTATAAAATTCAGTGTATTTTATGTATAATGCTTCCGAAATTCCTTGGAAAATCGGGGCGTTACATGTATGGTAAGATTAGACGAGACAATATTAGAAATGAAACAGTTCGTGAGATGGTAGGTGTAGCACTTATAGAGGAGAAATTGAGGGAAAATAAAAAAGGGTGGTTTTGACATATCTACCATAGACCAGAAGATGCAATAGTTAAGAGAGGGGATAAGATAGCCTTAGGTAGCATTGTTATGGGGAGGGGTAGACCAAAGTTGACATTAAATGGTGTAGTGCGCAAAAATATGAGTAGAATGGATTTATATGCACAAGTGACCCTTGACAGAGCTCAATGGAGGAAACAGATTCATATAGCCGACCGTAAGTGATTGGGACGTAAGGCTCGGTTTGGTTTGGTTTAGTTTAGTTTGCATTTTGCTAGAACAAACCCCAATTACCAGGTGAAATGCATGCACCACAGTATATATATACACCTAATTTTTACATAAATTCTTGCGCTTGGGCAACGACGCAGCTAGTGAGGTAATAACCGAGGCGCGTCAATTGCTGATTGAAAACTAATCTAAATAACATAATCACCTCTTCAAGCGTGAACCACGCCCGGCAACCACGATATGTGAAGTTCCAAGTTGAGTTGTCCACGAGAACCAAAAAAGTCACTTGGAACCATTAGAAAACTCTTAGGAGTAGTATGTTCGACCCGCCCCCAAACATGCTCAGCAGAAGATTGTAGTTTCACCGATCTTCCACCGTTTGTTGCGAGGAGATCGTATGAAAACCCTCTCTTTGATGAGATTGGTGCGACAAACATCGATCACATTTCCAAGATTTTGAACCCCATTGTTGAGGATAAAAATGGTGCCTTATTGCTCTTCCTGAAGGATAACGGACTTCTGTTGTAGTTCTAAGGAGATTGGGATGCTGCAGTTGTAGCAGAAGCGCTAAGCGGAGCCTGAATGCTTGGTGCTCAAGTGGAGGGATAGTTCCTTGTTAGATCCAACGAAGTCACAGTCAGGAAGAGGGCATGAACTCGGTGCATAGATACACATGTCCTCGTGATCATGTTTCTTACAGCGAAACACCATTTCTGTGCACCCATACTTCTGGTTCTGGCATGATGTTTTGACTGATTCAATAATCTTCTCAATAGGCCAGCAACGGTCATGGCCAGTAGTGGAAGAGCAAGGACACTTGTTTCGAACTTTGATACAGCACGAGGAGCATGCTAGATGTCCATTCAAACACTATATTGCTATCTAGCAAGAGACATGTTAGGGCTATTACTTGGCCTTGCAATTAAGTAGTCAGAAAAGTGTAACCAAAATGGAGACAAGGTACATGGCACCATGGAGACTGGACAAGGAGCTATATTCACCGAATTACCAGTCACATTACTACCAGAAAAAAAAGTAAAGAAAAAAAGAGAGAGTCTCGCCTTGAAAAGTAGAGTATATGTGAAGGGTTCCAACAACTATTCAATATTAGACTTTTTACCGTCATAATGTTGGTTGTCTTAACAATTCACAAAAAATAAATAAAAGACTGAACTAAGTTAAATCCACTTTAAGACATTTGCCCAAAAAAAAAATCTCAGATTTTGATTTAGACAAGTGTCGATAAAAATTAAAGACTCTCAAGAATCCGACATAATGAAATACTTTTACTTTGGCCAGCAACACAAGAAGATGCCGAACTTCAACTTTGGCCAGCAACACAAGAAGATGCCGAACTTCAACTTTGGCCAGCATCCTACTTTAGTTACATAATCCACCTCGTCACGCGTGAACTACACCTGGCCCTTCCGATATGCGAAGTTCCAACTTGAGCTGCCCACAAGAACCAAAAAAGTCACTTGGAACCATAAGAAAATTCTTTGGAGAAGTATGTTCGACAAGCCCACAAACATGCTCAGTAAAAGATTGTAGTTTCACCGATCTTCCACCATTTGTTGCAATGAGATCGTATGACAACCCTCTCTTTGATGAGATTGGCGCGATACAACAAACATCGATCACATTTCCAAGATTTTGTACCCCATTGTTGAGAATATAAATGGTGCCTTCTTGTTCTTCTTGAAGGATAACAGACTTCTGCCGTAGTTCCAAGGATATTGGGATGCTGCAGTTGTAGCAGAAGCGCTTAGCAGAGCCTGAATGCTTGGTGCTGAAGTGTAGGGATAGTTTCTTGGACGATCCAATGAACTCACAATCAGGAAGAGGGCATGAACACGGTGCATAGACACACATGTCCTCGTGTTCACGTTTCTTACAGCGAAACACCATTTCTGTGCATCCATACTTCTGGTTCTGGCATGATGTTTTGACTGATTCAATAATCTTTTCAATAGGCCGGCAACGGTTATGGCCAATAGTGGAAGAGCAAGAAGGACACTTGTTTCGAACTTTGATACAGCAAGAGGAGCATGCTAGATGTCCATTCAAACACTATATTGCCATTTAGCAAGAGAACATGTTAGAGCTATTACTTTGCCTTGCGATTAAGTAGTCAGAAAAGTGTAACCAATAGAAATACGAAAGTTTGAGTCTAAACTTCTCAAAGCACATAATGGAATAACATAGATACTGAAGGTCCGCATATAAGAGATACATCTCACAGATTCAAAGAGACCACTAACACGGTACATTATACATCGAATAACCTTGGATTTGCATCTCTTTAATCACTTTTATCGTCTAGCCTGCCGAATTGCCTTCAATTTGCTTAGTACTGAACACTATACATAGTAACGTGTGTAATGTGCAAGTATCCGGATTATAAGAAGTAACTCAAAATACAAAACAAATGATTAAGAATGCAAATATTTCAAATGCATTGGATGAAAGAAATTAGAAACCAATACATGTACGACCAGGTCATATAAGTAGTTGGACATATAAACCTTTTTGCTGATGAAAAAACTGACAACATGTAAACCATGTTCAAAAAGATGTTTGAGATGACTTGCTGGCAGCAAACAACTCAGGGACCCCACTACTGAGTCCGTTAATGGCATATCGAAAGTGCGCATCAGAGGGTTGCAGATAAAGAAAGTGCTCATCAATGAGTTACAACTTACAAATAGATAACATAAGATACCTACAATACGTTTTGTCCATCAATCGTCATGACTAGACCCACTTACGATTCCTAATTTGTGATTTTCCTGATCATGATGAAGAATATGAGGCAGTCAAACAATTTGATTCACAAAAATCAGTTGATCATTGTGTTGCTTACCGAAAATGGAGACAAGGTACATGGCACCATGGAGACTGGACAAGGAGCTATATTCACCGAATTACCAGTTTACTACCAGAAAAAGCAACAGTGCAAAAACAAAACTCAGATTTTGATTAAGACAAGTTGCGATAAAAATTAAAGACCTCTCAAGAATCCAACATAATAAAATACTTTTACTTCGGCCAGCAACACAAGAAGATGCCGAGGTTCAATTTTCCGCTTGTATGATAGTCAATCTTGCAATTTCTTTCTTTCTAATTACAGGCGGAAAAAGAAAGAAAGAAACTGGTCTAATTGTACTCCGTATTAGCCAACAATTGTCAAATACTGGACTTATCCTCCTAGTCAACAATTGTCAAATACTGGACTTATCCTCCTAGTCAACCTTGGCCTTAACCCAACCCACTATCAAAATGAGCCGTCTCAGCATAATGATATGCCCAACTCACTTTTCTTCACTCGAACGGCCTCTATACATGGCTGGTATTTTGGCTTGACCCAACTTCACTCGCTACATTTACCCAGTCTCAAGAGGCTAGGCATATGGTACCGAGGTTGCCCCATTCTACTCTAAAACTACGCGAGTACAGGTATATGGTCTCTCTCCAATATCTGCAACACTCCAACCTTCCATCACTATTCAAGTGAAAACACAAATGAATTCAAACATGTTTGGTTTAATCCATTCGTCGTTCTGCAATAATTCTTGCCCAACCATGAACCCACTCGCTCTTTCATTCTTAATCTTCCTAATAACTTTGCTGCGTCTGTACGCTCCTACTGTCCTCGATTTTAGGGCTAAATCTGTATGTATAATTTTGTACATTGTAGCTTGACAAAATAAAGGAATAAAGGATACCAAATCCTGAAGTCAAAAGTAAGAATTTTTTCCGTCAAAATTATTGTAAACTATTTTTCTTGTACTTTTTTTTTTTTTTTTTTCCTTTTTTGACAAGGCAAATTCTACATCTATCCTATTCTAGGGGGAGGGGAGGGGTTAGTGAAAATTGAACTCCCGACCTCGCAGATGGAGGAGCTCCAAGGTGAGCAAACTCAACCACAGTGCTATGCCTCAACATCTATTTCCTTACACTTGATGGCTGAAATAAACTAGCATACAACTAATTGGAGCTAGCTTAGTAGGCCAGGACTCTTACATTACACTAGTAGTTCACGAGTTCAAATCTCCTCACCTGCTTATGGAAGTTCTTCTTTTCGTATTTGTTGGTATTGTTTCTCCCCCTAATGGGACTAGTAATTGGGTTGGGCTTAAGGTGATTATGGAGTTGTTTTTAGTTTCTCCTACCGCTTGACAGAAAAAAAAAAAAAAAACCTAGCATACAAATCAACCCAACAGGCAAACAACAACGAAATCACTGAAATAAAGAAAGCAGACCCATCTGTTGTACAGAATGGAGGGGAGTGGACATAGAAATGGACCTGAAAGACAGGGATGGTGAGGTTATCGAAGCAGATGGGGCAATCGAGCAAGTCTGGATCAGTTAGAGCTAGGAAATTGGAGCCACGGTCGCATTTGGAACAACCACCGATAACCTTCGATGCTGCTGCCTGTTGTTCTTCCTCTTCGTCTTGCCCAGCAGTCCTCCGTTTCTTGGTACTTGGGCTGCTACACAAGGATTTCAAGTCCTTTAGCAGCATCTGGGGCTGAAATAATAATTCATTTATTAGGCTCATCTCGGACAAGTTCCCGGGCGCAGAAGTATTATTCGCCATTTGGATCTCTTCCCATCTGGTCTTCCTCTACCAACGGAACGCAGGAGGAGAAAGAACCACTTTGAAAGTAAGTAAATGGAAATTAATTTTTACGCTCCTATTTTAACTACAGCAAATATTAGAGTTTCAAAATTATAATCTGATGAAAAAATAAATGTTGCAGTTTCTCACCAAATCTCATACTAGTAATCTTTTTTTCATTTTTTTGTAGGAAATGGTGGAAAACAAAAATCTCACCAAATCTCTTAGTAATTTTTTTTTCATTTTTTGTAGGAAATGGTGGAAAACAAAAAAGCTTTGCATTTGATTTTGAACGCATTTCTTGAAATTTCTCAAATATTATTTCAAACAAGTGGTGGGAATCTCTTCTCTATTTTTTCCTTTTATCACAAAATAAGCTTTGTATTTGCTCACATTTCTCATCATTTTTTCAAGTTAATATTGACTTGCTACCAAAGTTCTTAATACTTACCGTCTACCGATAACGGTAAAAAACTTGTAAAAGTAGCAGCAATAGAAATTTTTTCTCAAAACTTGTAAGAAAATTTCTCATCCTTGTATAAGTAGCAATAAAGCACTAATTTTTTGTCTGCCCATATAAGACAAAAGCTTTAGTTTAGTTTGGTTATCCAATTTTTTATTATGCCATTGTAGACATCTATATTACTAACCTTAACAATTTCTTAAATGAATAATCAAAAACTAATGTGTCAACTTTTGATTATTAATTTTTTATTATAGTATTGTGGATATCATTAGTCGATTCCCCATGTTTTTTTTTTTTCAAATGAAAGATAAAAGATATGTGTCAACGTATGTTACCTGTGAGTTTTTCTTTCCACTATCTACATACGTTGGTAACGTTGCCTTCCCTTTCCGAGCAATTGCTTCTATTCCCTGCGTTTCCTGTTAGTAAGATACATAAAATGCATTAGGGCTACTAAATAGGGTTTGCAGGAAAATCTATATTTGTATGTAGACTTACCTCATGAACATGGACGTCAGTGTTGTTGTCTTGGAGAGGTTGAACCTTTACATGTATAAAGACAATTGAGAAATAGTAATTACAAAATATATGGTCAGAAGATGTAGATAGTTGAACATGATTTTGATTCATAAGAGTCTTACACTTGGATCTCCTGGCAAGTGCTGTTCCGATCGTCGAATAGTGTTTTGCTTTAAAATTCGTTCTCGTTCTCGTCGTGCACGTTGCGCAAGTGTTTGTTTTGATATCTCATTACCAATTGGTGCCTAGAGTACGTGTAGAAGCAAAATTAAAACACTCCTAACAAAATTATAACACTACTTTGTCTACCCAAATAGGTCAAAAGCTGTAGTTTAGTTAGTTGACACCGAATGATTTTTTTTTCAAAAGAGAAAGATAGAACATACACCAAAGGCCGATACTTGTGAATCTTCTTCTCCATTGCCCACATGTATTGTCTTTTCTTTCCTAGCCATTGTCTTTAATTATCCGTACCTGTTAGGAAAATAATAAAGTTCCTCTAATCCCAAGCTTGAAAGATGCCTAATGCAAGGGAAATGACAAAAAACAAAACACAACCCCAAGATTGGAAAAAAAAAAATTATATTTAAACTAATTGGATACAAGTAGTAAAAGGGTTACGAGGAACGAAAAATGATACCCAAAAATCTCATTCCGACACTTCGATATTTCAATTGGACGGAAGCCTTCCTAAACTTAAACTATATATTTCAATTCATCATACCAGTGTTGTGTCCTTTGCACATATTAAAAATGGGTCAGGGAGAGAAGATAGTGTGGCCTAATGAAGGTGAGTTTCTCAATTTCTCCCTTTACGTTACTGCTTTAATGTAGTAGCTCTGACCTAAGCAAATCACAACGGCAATTCAAAGGAAACAAAGTTGGTAAAATCAATAACAACAGAAAAGAATGAAAGAAAAGTGTATGTGTGTGTTAATGTTAGCACTTGAAGGTTGAAGCATAGTAGTTGTGATTACTCTACATCAACTTTTGGTAAATTACAAGAAATGTGTATGTGCCCTTGGTGAACGGAACTTTGGGGTAATGATAAAAAAAGAAATAGCTTTTATGCCCAATTTTGGTGACCCCAAACCCTGTTCTAAAAAAGAGCGAAAAAGGAAAACCACAATGCATGTTAGGACCTACTCTCAAGGGACTATCCTAAAGCACTTGTACAATTTCTTTACCGATTATTTAATCGAACACTTGGAATGCTAAAAACTATTCTCAATCTCAGAAACTTCTTAGCCAAAGAGTATCCGGATGATTGATACATTTAATCAAACACTTGGGATGCTAATCCTAATTTAAAAGTTGATTATAAAATCCACAAATCCACGTCATTTACCAGTACTAAAACTTCATGCGGCGATTTGAGTTCGAGACAATGGCCACATCTGGTAATTATCAATAATCCCTTACAAGTTTCTTCCAAATATTGTCAGAAGTCGGAGATGGTGAGAGCAGTTCCCTACCGTGATGGTCGCTGGAGTCTCGTCTTCCTGCGTTTCCCTACCGTGATGGTCACTGGAGTCTCTTGGTCTTCCTGCGTTTGTATTGGGCAGTTCAGTCCCCTCGCGTGAGAGCAAGCTGTAGAGAACGTGTGTTTTGTTTCTCTTGCAACATAAGCCCTTCCCTTGTAAATCTCAGCCTTAAGGTATGTTTGATTAGCGAGATAATGATAGAAAGAGAAAAAAAGAGTATACTTTTTTCGTGTTCACTTAGTAAAAATGTTCTAGAAAGTGGTAGAAAATAAACTTTTCCGTACAACTCTCTAAAGCTAGAAACCAGTAACTTGATTTAATTTTTCTGCAGGAAATTTTTTTTTTCTCGCGAGAGAGTGAACAACAATTATTCTAACTTTCTTATTTTCTTGCAAAACTTTCATTTTAATCAAAAGGATGCGAGAAATTTTTTATTTTTTTTACTCATTTTCACTTTCCATTATATAAATCCAAGGGTCCAAATTATGAAAAATTCAAACATTAAGCCTCTTTACTATATAAATTTTCGGAATTCCAATTTTTTTTTAGGAAATATAATGATTACTCTTGAAAAGCTTTGATTTTTCAAGAATACCCATCACTTTTTTAGCATTGAATGAGGGTGCACATTCTTTAATGCACAAATTCTAAAAAAGAGAAAAGTCAGTAATGGAACTTATATGAGTCACTTCAAATTTGACAAATAATTTGGGACATTAAAAGGTAAAAAATGGGACAAAGAAAGTGGGACGGGAGGAGTATATATAATAGTAGTGATTATGAAGACTGTATAAAGTGATATAAAGGAAATTTATTATTGCTAGTACGAAAGTATTAATTATAGAATTATTTCCTAAGAAACAAAAAAAAAAAAAATGGTAGTATGACTGGTACTGACAACTATTTGAATTTGAACGAAACTAGAGGGATGGGGTACCCCAGTTGTGTGAAAAAACAGCACATAACATCCGGTACGGTACGTATTCACAACTTTAGTAGATGCAATTGTTCCGTGCATTCCTTGATTTAAGAAATTGTTGAAATCTTTTCAAAAGGATGTCTGATTTTTTCAAACAATAGGCTTTAGGTAGTGTTCCACTTTTTCAAACGAAGGTAATTTCAAACTCAAATATAATGAAAATGAAAAATATTTTTTCAATATTTTTTGCACTGTTTACAAGATCTTAATGAGATCTATCAAACAAGATCCATATTGGTAGAAAAATTATTTGCGTAAATACATAATTTTTGAGTTTAAAATTGTTTTCTTTTTCAAAAAGTTTTTTTCCCACAAAAGTGTAATGGCCCCTTATATGATCTCAATTATCGAAATCTTTACAATGGAAGCCTGATTTTTTTAAACAACGAGCTTTATTTATTGTATTTATTTTTATCTTGTTGACTCTTTCGATAGTTAATACTGGTATTTGTAAAGCGAAAACATGACGTGACGGCTTTGTTTGGTTGGCATTTTAATTTAGTTTAATTTTGATAGTAGGTGGAGAGAGAAATAAAGTAATGATTAAAGGAAGGGATAATAATTCAACAGATATGAGAAAGTAATAATTAGAGAAATAGGATAATAATTGAAAAAAGAAATAAGATGAGGATTGAAAAACTAAACTAAAAATAAACTAAAATGCTAACCAAACACAACCGTCACATTTTAGGCATCAACTTTCGAAACTCGATTCAGAGTAATTTTTGGGGGAAAAAATTCATCGGAAACGAAAAAGGAGGCGGCATTTGTGAAAGATTAAAGAAAATAAAGAAAAAGAATACAAAATCTGATGTGTAAAGGATATAGTTTTGTTTGGACCCAAAATTGACCGCCCGCTAGGTAGCACCGGTCCCATGTGTTTTTTGGTGTAGCCGAATTATTTTGCAAGGGAAATTTTTTTTTTCCAGAAGTGAGAAGATTATATTGATAATCGTTCAGTCGCACTTACAAAATGGACATCATTACAAGGACTTTGGATAAAGTCAAACTAATCATCTAACAAATAGAAAACGAGTAAATTTCAAGGTAATTAATGTCTTTCATCCTAACTCAGATATGATCTGACGCAACGATAAGGATAAAAGACACCAAATACCCAGATGATCAGATGCACTCTAATTAAGGATGAACGCACCAATGAACTCCCAGGGACTACAAATGTGTCAAGCTGCCACGAGTTGCCCCGCCAAAGACATCATGTAGGGATAGAACGCTGAAGCACAATATTGTTGTGAAACAACCTCAATTGAGAGAATCCAATATGTAGACAAAACTCGTCCAAAGATGAAACTAACAACTCTTGTAAAACGAGAGATAAAATTCTCACCGATCAGACGATAAGTCGTTTGATTTGGAGAGACGGGGAAAAAAAGAAAAAGCAAAGAAAGAAAGTCAGAATAGTACCATGGCCTTCCCCTCTCGCCGCTGCACACAATTATGGAACCCACGGGGGGAGGGGAAGGGAGAAGAAGAGTTATGGTGGCTAGGGTTGAGAGAGAGATAGGGTCGGCAAATTTTAACAAGAGGAATCTACAAGTATAAATTTATGACAAAAAAAATAAAATGGGATTACTTGGAAATAAAAGGGTTCAAATAATGGACTCCATGCCAATTGGTTTTGGAGTTCATGGGACACTTGGCAAGGTGCAATGGCAAGTGACTGCCATTTTCGGGCCTATAAAAAGAGAAGACCAAGATCATAGAAACCCCCTTCAACACAACTTTAAGCTCCTGCTTCAATTATTTTTCTTTTGGCTCCAGTCATACGATGTTTATTTTTTAGGCAAAATACAAATTACCTTCTGTGATTCAAGCGTTAAACACATCACCTTTTTGATATTTACAAATGACCAATTCACCTCTCTGTAATTTCAGGCTAAAGTGCTACCTTTGGCTTTTCCTTTCAAACCTGTTAGGAGAGTTGAAATGGAAAACATAATTAAAGAAACATGAACTTTCATGTAAGAAGACATTTTTACCCTTCTTCATCTCCTCCAAAATACTACTACTAGTACTGTATATAGAACCAGGCAAACAAATTCATAACGGTTGAGCATCTCTTCTTCACCCCTCCCAGTTCAGCACCTCTAGACTTTGTTCCACGACATCTCGTACTCCGACAATGATTACCATTTCCGGCGAAGAATACCACCCACAAAGCCATGACATCTCTCTGCCTCATCACTGTTGCTGCTTTCGACGCCGGTCCGGCGGCCTCACAGTCACGCCGTGAAGGCGGCGACTGGATAAGGAAGTACATAACCTCTGCTTCAAAATCCAACCCACCACTTCAGTAAAGGTTACATTGCATCTTTTAGAGCTTTACACATCCCAAATCGTCCGGCCCAAGTCCCAAATCGTCTTCCCCGAATCCCGATAGTCTCCGCATTCGTTCCCCCCCCCCCCGCGACGACCTTGGGTGTTTTTTAGGAATGGTGGAAATTGGAGATTGGAGTTGAAAACTATCAACTGTTGGTGGAAATTTGTTCTCTTAGATTTCTTCTTTCTTTCTAGCAAAAAATTAGCAATGTTTGTTTTATAATTTTATGAATAATTGTCTAACTCATTAAATCCAAAAGAATAAAACAAATAATTTGTAACTAAATTTTTTATATAGCATAAGAACAAAAGAAAGCAAAAATCAATCATTGTCAAATTAGAAATGTAAAGGACAAAGGGTAATACAGTCATTTTGACATCTGTCGTTTACGGTGTTAGCATGACACTTTAGTCCAAAACCACTAGGAAATGAATTAGTCATTTGTAAATATCAGAGAGGTAATGTGCCAAACGCTTAAACCACAAAGAAGTAATCCGTACTTTGCTCTTATTTTTTTTGCACATTTCAATTTCGGCAACTTCGTAGTTGCATGTAACTTTTATTATTTCCGACAATGGCCAATGGGAATTTTGAGCATTTTCATTTCACCGGCGTTCTTTACGTTTGAGCTCCACGCTCACTACTTCTTCTGCATCGCTTGAGAAGATTGTGACCTGGGTTAGTTTAGTTTTAAAAAGGACTACAGAAACCCCAAAGCGGATAACCCAATATGATTTTCGCAGCTTCACTATTCTCGTTATAAATCACATAGTATTGTGACCCCGAGTACCGAAAGTACTCCATAACGATTTTCTTATCTAAATTCTGAATCGTCAATTTGAAGAGCGACGACTGAAATGATATCTTGCCATAATCATTTCTGTACCTCCTGCTGTGTTTGAAGAAACAGATGGGGTGGTCTGTTCTTCAGTTTCTCAAACAGAGAGGGAAGGATTGGGAGGTGACGGTGACGTTCAGTGGTCGGCGGTGGGGTCGGTAACAACGTTCAGCAATGCATGTTCATGTTATAGCAGAACAAAAAACACTTCCAAAGATCAAATCCCAACGATTTTCTGAGCTAAATTCTTTATAGCATAGAGAAAACAACCAAGTTGGTTGCATTTTGCTAGAACAAACCCAATTACCAGGTGAAATGCTACCGCCCCATTATATATATTTACGCCTACTTTAAATAACACAATCATCTCTTTAATTTACGTGTCAAATATGCGAAGTTCCAGCTCGAGCTGTCCGCAAGGACCAACAAAATCACCTGGAACCATAAGAAAACTCTTAAGAGAAGTATTTTCCACCAGCCTAGAAACACGCTCGGCAAAAGATAGTAGTTTCACCAGTCTTCCTCTGTTTGTAGCGATGAGATCGTATGAAACCCCTTTCTTTGCTGAGCTCGGCGCGATACAACAAACATTGATCACATTCCCAAGATTTTGAACCTCATTGTTGAGAACAAATATTGTGCCTTCTTGTTCTTCTTGAAGGATAAAGTACTTTTGTTGTAGTTCTAAGGAGATTGGGATGCGGTTGTTGTAGCAGAAGGGCTTAGCGGTGTCTGGATGCTCCGTGCTGAAATGTACAGATAGGTCAGGTGAACATCCAACGAAGTCACAATCAGGAAGAGGGCATGAACACGGCGCATAAAGACACACATCCTCGTGATCACGTTTCTTGCAGCGAAACAACATTTTCGTGCACCCATACTTCTTGTTCCAGCATGATGTTCTGACTGATTCAATGATCTTCTCAATAGCCCGGCAACGGTTGTGGCCAATAGTTGAAGAGCAAGAAGGACACTTGTTTCGAACTTTGATGCAACAAGAGGAGCATGCTAGATGTCCATTCAAACACTAGATAGCCATTTAGCAAGAGAACAGGTTAAAGTGCCACCAATGGAAAATACTAATGAACTTCTCAAAGCACATGATGGAATAATGTACATAGCGAAGTTCCGCATATAACAGATACATCTCACAGATTCGTATAGACTATAACATGGTAAATTCTACACCGAATTCTGTAGGAATTCTCTCACTGTAATCACTTTACATCTAGCCTACCAACTGTGGGTAGTCGAAATCACAAAGGAGTTCATGCACCCCAAAACTTTTCACCGTGATGCTCTTTCTGAGTTTGACATGCTTGGAACTCTAACATACAAGTATCCGAAATTCTGAATTATAACAAGTCATTTGAAATACTAAAGAATTGAATTACAACGCAAATATCCTACACAATGAGGCGTAGAGCGCGTAAAAATATTATGTTCGACCAAGTCATAAAAGCAGATGGATATATGAACCATATTGCTGAAAAGACCAGATTGCCGTGTTACCCAAGTTCAACAAGAATTAAGATGGTTTGTCATCCCAGAAATGTTGGCTTTTAAGAACCACATATCAACAAACAAATCGGGGACCCCTCTACTGAATCTAGCACTTGTATATCAAAAGTGCTATCAGTGAGTCACAGATAAAGAAAGAAAGTGGTTTAGTCAATGTGATAACACCAAGGGTTTGGCCTGGTGGTCAAGGTCTAGGACTCAGAAGTTTGTTCCCTTCTAAGGTATTAGGTTCGAACCTCCTAGGTGCTATCAACTTTGAAGCCAGTCCATACGGAGCTTTGCTTCGGCTTTGATTGGGCTCCCCGCAAGTGGGCGGTGGAGTTGAGCCTCAAGATTAGTCGAGTTGTGCGTGGCTAGAACACCTAAGTTATAAAAAAAAAAAAAAAAACTTACCAATGTGAACTCCTTGACTTAATCCCCCTCGTCAGCCTTGACTAGAACCCAATGTTGGAGCAAGTGGGCTTACCATTGGTTCTCACAACTGAGAAAGGGTTCCATGGTGTGGATCTTCATGTAATGAACTCTGGGACTCATTGCGGTCCTATTGTGGTACTACTTACTGATGACAATCTTTCATTTTATTGATCTTGAGAGGTAAATCAGCCATGCTGAATATCTAGGTCGATCGAATGCCCGTAAAAGTTTAGTCGGGTCATATTTGTTTTTAGGACAATGAAACTGTCAGACCATCATTTAATCTTAAGACAAAGTTCCTTCAAATGGATACTCATGTCTGATCAATCTAATTTTTTGCATTGACGACATAGCCATAAACACTTAAAAGTGTATTGTTTGGATCATCCAATAAGACCATAGAATGTTCCAATTCACGTGATCAATATGAGAGATCGTCGTCTGCGAGAGTTCTTATAAAATAAAATCATTTGTCTAGAGTGAACCAAATCCCGATAGCCAAAAGAAAGAACATTTTCCTTCAAAATCATTATCCCTTGGACACTATTTCCCCTCGTATTATTTTATGGCAAAAACAAACAGGGCCGCCTTAGGCATACGCCGAGGATGCGGTCATATTAGGCCCCTAAATTTTTCCTATTTAGGGGCCTTTAAACTGTTATATCATGCATATGGATATTATTAGTAGGAAAATGCCCAATAAAACTGAAGGCCAATTTAAATGGAAACTCAAACAAAAGGCCCAAAAAAATGGTGGCAAAACTAAACTATGAGAGCTTAATTACTGCTTTTGGCACAAAAAATGCAAAAAAAAAAAAAGAAAAGAAAAGAAAAGAAAAGAGTGATGTTTAAGTAATGCATTACAAGTTAATCGATGATTATCCAATTTTTTTTATTACGATTTTGAATACTTGTCGAATTTTTGAAGCATTTTTTATTTGTGAATTGTATAAAAGTCCCCATTTTAAAAACTTCGCATCGAGCACCGAATAACTCAGATCCGGTCTGGGAAACAAACAAAACCTAGCATACAAATCAACCCAAAAAAGAGGGTAGAGAGAGTTCTAGAGAGAGTGAGACCTGGGTAGGTGAGGGTTTCCAACCCCTGCCCCCCTTCCCCTTCTTTCCCCCTTTTTTCTTTCTTCCTTCTTCCTCCCCCTCAATCCCCCTCGGACACGGATCCCCCTCTCTTCTCTCCTTTCCTCTACTCTACTCCCCTCCTTCTATGGTTGTGAGATGGTTGAGACTTTCTCCTTGAGGAGGGAAGTTCTCCCACTCTCCCCATCATATTTGGGCTTTGGAGACCCAGATATGGAGTCCTTAGTCTGGGTACTCGGTTTAGTTTGAGTGACAGCTTCTTGAGCTCTCCAGCGGCGGCAATGAAGGCGTCTGAAGGCAGATCCGTAGGTGATCCTCCATGAGCAGAGTACTGGGTCCAACATCCGCACTGAAGGACCTTTTTTGTTTTATTTTGTTGTTTATGTTCTATTTTGTTTGGTTGTTTTAGTTGTACTTTATTTTCGTAAGATAATATTGTTTGTAAAAAAAAAAAACTCAATCCAAAAGGCAAACAACAACAAAATCACTAGAATAACAAAACCAGACCCACCACAATGTACAAAAAAGAATAGTACTAATATGCATTGAGGGGGTGTGCACAAAAAATGGACCTGAAACACAGGGATGCTTAGGTTATTGAAGCAGATGGGGCAATCGAGCAAGTCTGGTTCAGTTAGGGTGAGGAAATTGGAAGGGTCTGGGTCCCCAGTGGCTTGAGCGGAACCAGAGTCACCTTTGGAACGATCGATGATCACCTTGGACGATGCCTGTACCTGATGGTCTTGCCGAGTAGTCCTCCGTTTCTTGGCGCTTGGAGTGGAACCCAATAACAATGCATCCCAATCTAAAACCTTGACAGAGCCCATGGGATCCCTGGATGCAAAAGTGTTCGCCATTTGGTTTGGATCCCTTTCCCTCTGGCTCTGGTATTATTACTCTACTACCAGTGCCAGCAAAATGTCAAGGCTTTGCCCGGAAAACAGGAGAGGAAGGAGGAGAAAGAACCACTTTTTTTTTGATCAAAAAGAGAAAGAACCGCTTTGAACATGGGGAGAGAAATGGCAAACTCCAGAAAGAACACAACTGCCACTGATTTTTGACCCTTCACTTTAGTGGAGTAGTAGTATTTTTTTTTTTTTTTTGATCAGACGAAAATGCCTTCAAGGCAAGTGGAGTAGTATTTATCTTTGGAATTTAATTTCCATATTCCCTTGATGGATGCAAATGCTCATTTTTTTTTGTCTTTTAGCTACTGAATTTACGAAAGAGTCTCTAAAACTTGTAAATAGCGTATGTATGTATGGACTATTTGATAAATTTACCCACTAAAAAATAAAAAAAAGAGTGCTTGCATCAATTAGTAATTATTTTTCTTATCTTGTAGTGTTGAAAGTAAAAATAATTACAGCACTAAAGAACAAATATTAAAGCGTGATTATTAAAAAGGGCGTGCCAAAATTATTGCCCAAAATTAACTAGAAGATATTTTGTTGGGGAAAGATATTTTTGTAGATCGATGATATTTGCACTCTACTCTTTTTTTAATATACTAGTATTTATTAGAAATAGAAAATAATTTTTACACTTTTTTTGAAATAAAAAAAAAAGATAAATAGTTGTTGTGTAACTACGGTTTTTGAAACAATAAATTTTTATATAAGAAAAGGTTTTGAGAAAATTTTCTTCTACAAAACAATTTTTTGAATTATTTTAAAAAACAGTTTAAAAATATTTTTTTGGGGGGAAATAGTTAAAAAAAACAATTTTAAATAAATATTTTTTTGAAAACATTGTTGAAATAAAAGAAAAGAAAGAGAGAGGGAAAAAGGGAAGATATATAACGTTTTTTTTTTTTTGTAATAATGTATGTATTTGATTGAGAATATGATGTTAATTAAATTTGGTTATTGACAAAATATTATTAGTTTTGATAATCCAAAATTCAAAATTTGATTATTTCTAAGAAGGTTGCTAAATTTGATGATAGCATTGTGAACAATATTTTGTACAAATATTGTTAACTTTAAAAACTTAGCACTTTTAATTATGCCATTGTGGATATTCTTACCCAAATTTTTATAAAAACTTAATTTGTTGCAAAGGGTCCACTCATGAATCTATTTTTCACTTAAATTTTGTATTAAAAAAATTTTAAAAAATTTAATTTTATTATTCTCTCACATTCACCTTCAAATTCTCCCAAATCCCACGACCTCTTCTTCAACACCACCAATAAACACCCCTATAGATCTAGGAACCTCTCACCTCTGCAATGTTCAATAGAATTTTTGGACGAAGAACAACACGGGTGCATTTTTTTAGATCCGACAAAGAAAAAAGATAGGCGTTGTCGACTCTAAAATTAACGCCAACTACCACCACCAACGCTCATCATTGTCAGCTGTCTCCACTACCACCACCACCTCTCGTTGCCAACTGCCGCCAAAGAGTAGCTGTTGGAAATTTGGGTAAGAAATTGGCGAAAAATTGAGTAAAACTTAAATTTGGATAAGGAGTGGAGCTACATGTTTTTTACTTAAATTTGGGTTTGAGTACCCCTTTGGCTACCTTGGTGAGAAAAGAAAAGAAATGAGTGTGATTTCTCACCATCTTGTTTAGATGAACAAAAGAGATAGCAAGAAAAGAAAAGAAAGTGTTATATATATATACTAGTATTTACCCGTGCCTACGGCACTACGCACCCCAGTTGGAATTATCCGCGCCTATGGCATTTGCTAGCTAGTAGCTCAAACACTAAATCAATTCATTAATGTGTAGTATGTGATCCTCTTCTTAGTGACACAAAAGAGAATTACCCGTGCTTACAGCACTCCCCCAACTATATTTTTAAGCTAGCTACAAAAAACTATCAATTTACTTATGGAATCTCAGTAAATACCAAGTAAAAAGTTAAAATAGCATTACTATGAATCCTCCACTACTACATACATTAAACCCATTTGCAGAAATGAAAGAACATATTAGAACCCAGAAATAAAAAATATCAATGTAACTTTAATCACTAATAGTTATCAAACGCCATAAACTAAATCATATAAAGAGTAAAAAAAAAATAGTTTGAACTGCGAGAAAAAAACAGGCTATCGAAAAAAGCTTCAGGCTTCTGTTAAAATACCTCAGTGTAAGCAATTATCGGAAGCATAGTGCTTGCCCGTGCTTACGGCATTACCCCAGATTAGAATTGGCTCAATTTGCTGAAAACTATGTACCCATGGACTTACTATTCTGAAGTTCAATTTTTGCCAAGACTTGCATCAATTTCTACCCATGTAGGCACGGGCAACTCGATGATAACAGAAAAAGGAAGGGGGAAAAAGAAAAATAAGGATATGAAAACACATGGACTTGGGTGGGGACTACACTCGTGACTATCATTCAAAACGGAACGTCAAGAGGAGTCAAAATAACAAAACTCAATTATGTGTAACATTTAACAACACAACTACCCACCCACCCACCCACACCAAAAAAATTACCCAAATTTCTTGAACACTCGAAACAGGCACAAATTCCACCCGATATAGCAGTTAGATTGAAATTTAACACTACTTTCACCCCGGAAAGAAACATACACCAAAAAATCCCAAAGGAATGTTTCACGCAACTTTCAAAAAATGGTTTCTTTGTTTGACTCATTACTTTTGCTTTCACGGAGTTTTCTTAGCCTAGCTTTCACGGAGTTTTTTTTTTTTTTGATAATCGAAAGGAATATTGTTTCTGGCCTAGCTTCTAACGGAATTTGTAGACCTTGGTGCGAATTTGAAAGATGGTGCGGATCGAGGGGGGGCGGGGGGGGGGGGGGGAGGAAGGGACCCAAACGACAGGAGCTGGAATATTTTTTTTATTATGCCAATGATAGAAGCTGAGTAAAAAGAAGATATGGTATTTTTGTGAAATATTTGAAAGATTATGGGCACTTTCTTAAGAGAGTTGGAAACTTGGAGAGTACATATGAATCATTGGATCAAACAAATCTGAGCCGTTGCAACAATTTGTCCCCACACCTTTCTGTTTTATAATAAAGATATATGCATTTTGATCTAACGTGTTTTGGAAAGTTGGACATACATAGAAGTAACAAGTTTTGGAGTGCATTAAAAAATACAGCAAATTGATCTAAAGTCTAAAAGAAGAAGTCTTAAAGTAGATTTAGTCCAGTTTAAGTTTCAGTGATGAATCCATTAATGAAAATATTTTAGAGTTTAAGGTCCATGAAAAGACCAAATTGCCTTTAATGAGACAAGAGCCTTGATTGGATAACACAAAAAATGTCTTCTTTCATTTAAATAATCTTAAATGAGATAAGGGTCTTGTTTGGTTAACACAAAATATGTATTTTTTCGTGTTTTTCGATCTTGTTACACTTTCATAGGATACTCTTGGATTTTAGGCACTTTCATAGGATACCCTAAGGTTTTAGGCACTTTTATAGGGTTTTAGAATTCATTTTCCTATTATAGGGTTTTAGCGATTGAGATACTTTCATAGGGTACCTTAAGGTTTTAGGCACTTTCATATGTAGGGTACCCTAAAATTTTAGGTACTTTCATAGGGTATCCTAGGATTTTAGGCACTTTTATAGGGTTTTAGGGTTCATTTTCCTATTATAGGGTTTTAGCGGTTTAGGCACTTTCACAGGGTACCTTAGGGTTTTAGGCACTTTCATATATAGGGTACCCTAAGATTTTAGGCACTTTCATAGGGTACCCTAGGGTTTTAAGCATTTTCAACGCCGGTCAACCTTGGTCAACGCCGATCAACCTTAGTCAACGCTGGTCAACGCCAGTCAATGTCAGTCAACGCCGGTCAACTTTGATCAACGCCGGTCAACCTTGGTCAATACTGGTCAACACCGGTCAACTTTGGAAGGGGTTATTTGTAAATCTTGGACATAATGTCCTTTAGACTTTAGAAGAAAATATTTATGTCCTTATCATGGTAAAAACCCTTATAGTATGTCTTCCTACTCAATTTACCCAAAAAAATAATGGAGTGCAAAAAATATTACATCTTCCGTCCTTTTTTAAGTATCCTGCTTCGTAACTCCAACTTATTAAAAAAATATTATCATTACACTTTTCACATAAACTTTTACCTCCACTTTTCCTACTTACCCTCTATGGAGACATCATTATTACATTTTTACTCACTAACTTTTCAAAATAAAATATACTTTTAGGAGCCAAATGAAAAATGTACAAACTTTTACCCACTAACTTTAAAAAATGTACACTTGTTAAGGGACAGCCCAAAATGAAATACTGAACTTTAAAAAGGAGACTGAGAGAGTATGTTATCGTGTTTCCTCATAGTTAATACTTTTTGATAATGTTTTTTATATTTCTTAATTTCCCTTCATTATTAGGTGACATTTCAACTTTATTTAGTTTTTAAAAATAAAAAAGGCATATTTCCTTATCATTTTCTTCTTTTTTCTTTAGAAGAGTGGCATAGAAGATTATGAACTTTTCTCTACCGCCGTTCCAAAAAAAAAAAGTGAACTTTTCTCTACGATTGCCCTTCTAATCACTTTTTCTTTTTTCATAAGGTTTTGTTTCGCTAAGATTTTTATTTTTAAAATTTTTATTTTTTTAAACAAAGTCTTATTTTTTTTAAAGTACTGATTTTTTAATCACTTTTTCACTCATATAATTTTAAATACTTATTGTCTGCTTTACGATACAGGTTATTATTTTACAAATATATTACTTTTAATTAAAAAAATAAATATTTATTTTCCTTTAACAAAACAGGGCTTAGATAAGTAATAAAAAGATCTCAAACACATATAAACCATTGGGTTTCATTATTATTTTTCATACATAAGAGACTAATATGAATAAGAGACTAAGAGAGGTATCCGTTATTAAACACACATATAAATTACATGGAATTCATTGTTATTTTTTCATATGTAGGAGGGTAACTGTCATTATAGCAAACATTCAGGGGACATCAATGAAATTTACTCATAAATCAATCATCTAAAGAAAAAAATAAATTAAATAAATTATTTTTAATATTTCTCTCAGAAATATTTCCTTCAATTTTTTTTTTATTGTTTCTTCATTCGTATTTTTTGTCTTTAGTAAATTTTATCAAGTTTTTTAACAAATTGAGTAAAGACGAAAAATTCGCAAACCTATATGATTTTTAAAAAATAATTTTCACTTTCTCTTTTTCGTTTATGCCACTCATTTTTTTTCTTTTTGTGAAAAAAAATTTCACTAAGGCTCCGTTTGTTTAAACGTAAACTATTTTTGGGCCCATTTTTTAGTGTTTAGTTGCAAAAAATAAGAATAAAATGTTTTACTTGTAAAATATTTTCCCTCAATTGATGTAAAATGACTTACCGGCAAAACCTCCGTAAATCATTTTACCGTTTCTGATCTCCTCTCTGGAACCCAAGCAGTTAACAACTCATCTCCCTGTCTCTCCAATTCCATTTCCCCTTCCCTCGCTCACGTGAATTACCTCTCTCCCATCCTTTCACTTTCTTCACCTGAAGGCAATCAGAGATAAGTTCTCCGCATTTGTTTTCTCTCATCTATACACCCATATCCTTTACTATAATAGAGTATGGATTAAAAAAACTATTCCAAACCCTCCCATTAATCGATTGGGGTAAAAATAATTGTATTAAAAAAATATTTTACAACAACCAATCAAATATCGGAAAATGAATACGAAAACTTTAATCTTGTAAAATTCATTTTATATGAAAAATATTTTTAGATGTAAAACATTTTACTTTGAAACGAACAGAGCCTAACAAACAAAAATTTGGAGTGCCGCAATAAAAAAAAAAAAAAGGTCTGAAAATAATTTATCAAATATTTATATCTCAAACATTGATCTGACGATCAAACACGGGTAGCTTTTTTAGCCGAAGTAGTCTTGTCCATTTCCAATTGAGTCAGCCCTGCACTCCCAAATCCAAATCCGATTTCCCCAATTGCCTGAACTGTACCGACACCTCTCCGAAGATGAAGCGCAAGAAATGGTCAGAGCTCGAAGAACAAACCCTGCTCCAGAAATACTCCGACCTCCTCACCTCCGGGACCCTAGCCAAGCTCAAGACCCGCGAGAAGAAATTCAAGCCCATCGCCGACGCCGTCAACGCCCTCCACCACCACCTCGACCCCCTCAGCTTCCCCTTCAAGTGGTCCTGGCGCGACGTCTCCATCAAGGTCCAGAACATGCGCCACCAGTACCTGGGCGTCAAGCAGAAGATCAGGGCCTCCGACGGCACCGACTCCTACAACTGGACGGACGGCGAGAACCACTGGGAGAACTTCCTCAGGTACAAGGAGGTCTTCGGAGACGTCGAGATCGACGCCAAGGGGAAGAGAGAGAGTGGTAACGTTGGTGGTGATGATGATGTGGATGTGTTTGGTGGTGATGTGTTTGGGTTAGGGTTTGATGGGTACAGTGATGATTTGGATGAGAATGGGGATTTGGGTGATGATGTTGGGGAGAGTTATGATGGGTTTTGCGGTGAGGGAGAAGGGATTGAGGGTAAGAGAGGGAAGAAGAGATTGCTGGGTTTGATGGCTGGGCAAGTGTTGGAGTTGAGGGATGTGATGTTGAGGAGAGAGGATAAGAGGAGGGAGAGAGAGTGGGGTAGGGAGGAAGGGTTTTTAGAGAGAGAAGATAGGAAGAGAGAGAGGGAAGGGCGGTGGGGTGAAGTAGTGGAGAGGAGTGAGGTGGAGTTGGAGGAGAGGGAGATGGTTTGGGCGAGGAGGGAATTCGAGAGGAGAGGGAGGTTAGAGAGGGAACTCAACGAGGAAAGGAGGAGGAGGATGAAGGCGGAGGAGAAGTGGGAAGAGGAAGAGATGGAGTGGAGGGAGAGGATGTTGGGTTTGCAAATCGAGCACGAGAAGCAAATGATGCAAATGCATGTTGAGTCTTGTCAAAACCAAATGCAGGTTCTTGGGGTCATGGCTAGGCTTGTTTGTCAATACTTTGGCTCTGCGAGCGATGGTTTGGGTGGTGGGTTGGGGGCTTTGCCTCCTCAAGTTTTGCAGAATTTGCAGCATCCGGGGGGCTTAGGCGATAATGGAAAGCCCGATGCTAATTCTCCATCTGAGTTCTTATAGACTGTAATTCAGAACCTTATGTTTATAAAGTTACATTCTTGCCGCTGATGCTCAAATGAAACGTATCATGGTTGGTCTTTATTGTACTCACTACTTCTGTAATACGATTTGACAAAATGGTTTTCTTCTTTTGTTCAATTCAAAACTTTTGTGCTGAATATCGCAATCATTGTCAAATCTTCCATATGAGAATGTTATGGTCTTTATAAGATCTTTAGGTAAGTGTTAAGATTGTGTCTTTTAACCTTGAGCCTTGGAAGTGTTAGTTATGCCAGGTATAATGTTCATTGAGTAATTGATTATGATAAGTGCTTGGGTGAGATAGTACATCATTTGTAGTATATGGCTTAGATAGCTGAGTAATCCGTTCCTGCCTAGTTTTGGTATTCATTTTGTGGTATTGCAGGACTCAGCAACCTTAGCAGGCAAGATTGTAACCGTTAGCATGCAAAAGTGATTTTATTTGCGATTTCATTAGGCAAAGGGATTGAAAAGCCTATGTTTATATTGAAAAGTTCTTTTGGTGAATAGCTTGTGTAGTTGGGACATGGGAGATGTAATCCTTCTCTTGACCAATTTTTAGATTGGTATGACCTTTTCCATTCTCATGATAGTGTATAGGGCCTTTTTGTCTTTGGCATTTTTTGTATACGGGCGGCGTTCTCTTAATGCCTTCTTTCTAATACAATCATTTACTTATAGAAAAAATAAGTATGTAAGGTTTCTAGGTTAGATGTATGGGTTTGAGAATTTGAATGGTGAGGACACCATGACCATGAGCACACTTGCATTATTAGTTCCTTAAATATCCATGATGATCTGTAGAGTCCTGTAGTGTTTTTCCTTGAATCTGTTCGAAAACGGGAACGACAAGGCAAGTCTAGAGGCCCACCACTCAGAAGCTGCTTGAAGAGCGCTCGAGAGGGTTGGTGCATGCTCTGCAAAAATGTATGTCCAGAGAGGTGTGCGGTGCGCTTGAAAGGTGCTCGACCAGCATGACAAAGTTTAAAGTTCGACTCACTTTTGGATGCCGAAAAAACCATAAATAAGGCAGTTCTTCCGAAATAGATGTAGAAATTTTTACTGAGCACTCCTAGGCGTCTAGCCTCTTAGGAGCCCTCATATTTAGGCAAATGTACGCCTTATTCAGATGATGAAAACTGGTTTGCATTGCAACAGATCAGAAAAACTTGTCGTTGGTTGTTTTATAGAAGGTAAATGTGGTGAAAGTACTTGGAACACTCTTTGTGGATTTCTTGGAATTTCAAACAGGCCGTTGCAATCCAATTTGTGTGTAATGAGATCTAGACAAGGATGATACGAGTGGCAGGGCTACATGCAAGTGGATATTGAGTTTTCGAGTTTTCAAGTGAAGATGTCAAGATCAAATGCACCAAGGTTGGGTTGTAACTTGTAAGTCAATTGTATCTGAACTCTTCTTTCTTGTGGATTGTTTGCAACTGCAAGGTGGCTTGTGGAGATTCTTTTCCCCATGGTTTTCCATGTATATCATTTTCACATTATAGCATATTTCTAGTGTCAGTATTTCATTAGTCAGCTTGTAACAGTAGGTGCTTGCTACCCCTTATTAGGGTTTTGCAGTCACGCACATCTGTAGAGGTTATATTTACACATATAATTACAGCCATCATGCCTTTTACTTTGAAAATCATGGAGCATGCTGATGCTTTTTTACTGTGCATAGAATGGAAACTTTGAGGCTAACATTCACTTTACTAACCATAGATATGTTAAGATCATATGCTAGGAGAGAGGGGAAGAGAGGAAATGATGGAAGGATGCAATGTCAACATGATGCTAGTATACCATGCGATGGGAACTAGTTTCAGATAACTGAATTTGTTTGAGTTAATACTCTGGGCATTGAACCTTTGGAAGGGTGTAAAGAAGATGTTGTCACGGTTTATTTGGTAGTGACAGGGTAAATAAAGCTTCATGTCCTTGGAGATATGATATATCCTTCATGAGAGACTTGTAACTTCCATTGTAAGGTACGGCTAATTTCACATCCTTGATGCACAAAGGTATCTTCATTATGTACTATAATTCGGTAACTAGACATACTTTTCGATTCCAGGATCTGCTTTTATTGGAAATTTGAGCACGAGGTTTGTAGAAGGAACTGGATAGTAGATACCGGAAATATATTTTTTGGGAAGTTGCGCATTTTATACCAACCAACACAAAACAAGGGGAGATCAACCCACTGTACAAAACCTTTACAAAGGAAACTCCTCACTACAATCTGCCAAAAAAACTACAAAATTAAGTACCAAGAACTTTGCTTGAAATATTCCAGAGACTGCATAGTCTTTGGTTCTCAAGGGAGTGGGGGAAATGCTCCCAAGTGCACACATGAAGTCTGACATTATCCTCAATACAAGCCAGCACTGCATCAGCCCTTCTGCTTCTACCAGCAAAAACTCAAGAGTTCCTTTCCATCCATAGATGGTAGACCCCAGCCGCCAAGACTAGCTAGAACAAAAAAGAACTAAATCTCGTACCCTTACAATGATCAATACCCCACTTAATTTCGCTATCCCACACCTCCGGATTTCTCTGAATCTGAAATCTGTTAAGGATAACCTTCCAAATGCTGCTGGAATAGCTACATTCAAAGAATAGGTGTTGCAATGTTTCATCCCTTTGAGAGCACAACACACAACCAGGATCAATCGTCATCCCCCATCTACAAAGTCTCTCCTTTGTAGCTAACCTCTTCAAGCAAGCTAACCATAAAATGAACAACCACCTTGAAACACTTATGGAAAACCACACTATTGAAGCCCTCTGAACTGGCCCTCCTCTGTGGCTAAGAGCCTCCCAAGTATGCTTAGTATTGTATTGGCTAGTAGGGGAAATAACCCATATAACTTTATCTTCCCTGGCCCTTCGAGGTCGAATTGAACTAGGAATTGAATTTTGAATCTGTTGAATCAAGGAGGATCTTGGTCTTGGCCAATTCCATTCTCCATCCTGGATTACAGAGCTAACTTTTGCAGAAATAGATCTTCCAAGGTTAGCAAAGGCTCGATCACTTAGGAGCTTATATAAAGGATCACTGGGGTGCCAATTATCAAGCCATAAGAAAGTCCCCTTTCCATCACGAATTAAGTGTTTAACAAAACTTTGGCATTGCACTCTCAATTTCAACAACTTCTTCATAGTCCATGAGCAATCCTGGGGCAGTTTCATAACCGGAAATAGTTGTCTCCACAGATTCCTTTTCATACACTATTGGGGAAAGATATCTGCTGTTTACTTCTGGTAGTAATGGAATTGGTCTGCAGCGTCTGCTACTCTATTGGTATTCTATTTGCTTGCCTCTTGTTATTTCTCTGAATATCTACGTTTCTTTTATTAAGAAACTATTTCCTGCTGTACTTCCCAGTACTATCTGGGGAAAAAAATATCGCTCGTTGTTATACGTCCACACCTATTTCCTATCTGCGGCTCTCCAAGCAGGGGTGTCTGATTCTTTTATGATTGTCATATTCATATTAACTCACGCGTGTATTATGTCTTCCTCTCTGGGAACCGTTGAGCGAGTCACAAGTTTCATCAAACAGCAAATCAGAAATTCATCTCAATGTAGTTCACTCAATGAATCTTTTCTATGCTTTTGAGATTAGAATTCAATTTCCCCAACTTCATTTTTTTGGTAATTCAAGGCTCAGCCCTTTTGGCCCAGTCCTGGATCCAGGTTGCAAAACTCTGAAATCAAACAGCAGTGCTGATTGTTTA
>BPLS01000173.1:380608-453218 GCA_019656275.1 Rhododendron kiyosumense | reverse complement strand
TCGTCCTCATCTGAAGGGTAGTGTATATATATATATATATATATATATATGAGACGAACTGATATACATACATACATACTTGCTACATATGGTAGATGGACCGACCTCTCTCTAGGAGACCTAACCAACACATGGCTTGTTCTCTTTTCTCGTAGTATCGTGTTTGATGCCCCCCTTGCTCTGCTCTCTTTTCTAGTTCTTGCCACATTTTATTATAGTACTAATTTCCATGAATTAAATTACTCCATAACTGTGAAAAGGGACAACTCACAGGTGATAATTAATCAAAGAGAAAGGATGGATTTCTTTACCAAATGTTTAAGGCATTTAATGGTAGGTTGGAAAAATGGGAATGCCAGTACTACTGTACTTTTCAGCTGAAACATCTCTGTTTGTATGTAACATGTACATGGAGCCCCAAGGGGTTGGCGCGATTAAGGTTCGAGACTTAAGAGATTTGCTTTTTTTAAGGTTTCGGGTTTGAAATCTTTCAGGTGCTATCGATTCTTTTGGGTTCAGTCTATACGAAACTTTGGTCCGATTTTATTTGGGCTCCCCGCAAAGTGAGTGGTGGAATTGGGCTCCTGAGATTAGTTGAGGTGCGCGTAAGCTCGTCCGGACACTTAAAGTTATAAAAAAGAGTATGTACGTGACGTATATGGAAGTCTGCTTTTCTCGAGGGTGGTTGATGTCTACTGTTCAATTGGGTTGGACACTAACAAAGACCGGTCGTCAGTATTGGACTGGCGGATTGCCATATGAGAGAGAGAGAGAGAGAGAGAGAGTTTTGTGGAGTAGTATGGAATATAGATTACTGATAGGGACGTATTCTTAACGGTAAAACAACTAACGGCAAACAACCCTATTTCTCTTGTGAGGGGGTAAATTGGACCCCTTGGTTCTTGTACATTTAGCATTGTTTGATTTTGGTCCAATTTATTTTAATTTCATGATATAAACCCCCCACTTTAATGTAATCTAATCAACTTCCATGAACCCATAGTTTTCTATTTGTATTCCAGACACAAAAAAAAAAAAAAAACAATAACTGTGATTCAGGAGATCAATTGTAAAGTTATTTGGATTATTTGTAGCACGTCCAGGCCAAAATAAAAATTAAACGATTAATTACACAATGTACTTAAAAGATTGTTTATGTATAGTCTTAAAAGATTGTGTTAATTTTCAAAAATAAAAAAGGAAGTTTACCCTAGTCCTCCATTTGTATAGGTATTTTTTATTGTTATGGACAATGCGAACAATTTTAAACGTAACTGCAACTTAAGAGATCGATCGATACGTAGAGGTACTTTAGACTATTCGTAATAACTCCAGGCAAAGAGGAAATATAAAATGCACAGCAGGTTTAAAAGAGTGTTATAGTATAGTCTTGCTATGATCTTCGTTTAGCATTTTGAATAAAAAAAAAAGTAACTCGAGTAATCAATTTCTAAAGGTATTTTAAAATATTCCCAACGAATCCAACAACGCCAACGATCTTTATGTTTTAAAATTCTCTTACTTACCTTAATTTTAGTTCTAAACATGCCTTTGTTTTTTTTTGCCCCATTTTGAAGCACTAATGGAAGATGACAAACAGGCAAAGGGATTGGATGGAGATGAAAACGTAAATGAAAGTTGAAGGCCAAATTAATGAAATTGAAGCTAGGAGGAGGGACCAAAGTGAAAGGGTGTAAAAACCTTTGTGTGATAGATACACCCAAATTTGTGAGGCTGTGAGGGTGTGACTAGTGTGTGGCAAAGTGACCGTGACCAACCCACCTAATAACTAGCCAAAACTGCCGGTCAAAGTCAACTCATCCTCTTTTCACTCGTCTATTACAAAGACTTGGGAGGAACAACACCTTTTAGGCCAACTTTCTCCATCTCTCTCTCTCTCTCCCTCCAAAACTCTTCTCTCTCTCTCTCTTGTGGTGTTTCCGGTACTTTTAGGGTTCTTGAAAGAGAGAGAAGAGAGGAAAGGAACAATGAGGAAGCCATGCTGTGATAAACAAGACACAAACAAGGGAGCTTGGACGAAGCTAGAAGACCAAAAGCTTATTGATTACATTCGAACTCACGGTGAAGGTTGTTGGCGTACCCTCCCCAAGGCTGCAGGTCTCTCTCTCTCGCTCTCTCTCTAAAGCTTTTATTGTTTCTCTATTAGATTGTTTACAGTGAAATGCATGTGTTTCTAATTAGTTTGGTTTGTGTTTTTCATGTGGGTGGATATTAGGGTTGTTTCGTTGCGGTAAGAGTTGCAGACTGAGATGGATAAATTATCTAAGGCCGGACATCAAACGGGGCAACTTTGCTCCAGATGAAGAGGACCTCATCATCAAGCTCCACGCCCTCCTCGGCAACCGGTACTCCTCTCTCTCACTCTCGCTCTGGATGTTCACCAAGCGCATCGATCACAAGCCCTTTCGATACGGCTGTGATCACTTGGGCTGTAACAAGGAAATTAACAAGATACATCTGTGTTTTGTGGAATTGATTGTGAAAAAGTAAACCCTTAGCTGATACTGCGGCATTCAAACCCTAGCCTTCCAGTATTCGGATGTTTTTGTGTTCCACATGCATGGTCAATACTCAATGTATACGATCAATCAAACAGGTCTTAATATAAAGGTTAATTCTAGACAATTTTCGCAAAATATTTTGAGCTATACACAAGCATAGCATTTTGTATGGAACTTTTTTTTGATAACTCAAGTGTCAGGGCAGTTTAAGCGCATCCATAGGCGGTCCAAGGCTAATCCAAACCAAAAAAAAGTTTTTATAATTAATGTCCAAAAAACTTGTACAAAAATACATAAATGTTTCTAAAATAAACAAAAGAAAATTCCAAAAAAAAAACGCACAATATTAAAGTTGTACCTTACTGAAGTTGTGCTTAATTAAGTCGTTTTAGAGAGTGGAAAATAATTTATGTCGAACCTAAGTCGATATTTTCAATAAGTTATTTTTCAATGAAAATGATCATATATAATGGGTTGAGGTACAAAATAAAAAATGAGGTGGGCTAATAAAACTTATTGGGTTAAAATTTTACATAAAAATTCATTATTTTTCTTAACCTCACCTGATCTATATAGCCCAACCTCAAATATATATATATGTACTTCCGCCTTGCGCAAACCTTTATCCCACAGATTATACGGAACTTTCTCAAGGTACTCCTATTGTGGTCCTTCTGTTTCAATACGAAGCACATATACCATTCATTGCAACTCATAATTTCAAAGATGACGCATATTGTGAGGTCATATTGGTGAGGCAGCTAGCCAGCTAGCTTTTGAATAAACTAGTGCTTGACCGTGCCTACGGCACTACCCACTATTTGATGGCATTTTGTAATATATTTGTAAGAGTATGAGTGTTTTCTTAAGAGAGTTGAAGAATATACATCAGCCCTTAGATCAAATAAATCTTAGCCCTTCTTTCAACTTGTGTTTGTGTGGTTCTCACACCTTTGAGTTTTATTAGGTAGATTTTGGTTTTTGAATCATTTTATAATTTTTACACATAATTACAATTAATTACTCTTTCTTAATCCGACATTTTCTTTTAGAAAAATGATTGAAAAATTGAAGTTTACGGTGAAGATTCAAAGTTACAATCTGGCATAATCTAGGTCAGACTTCAATAAATGTGATCCACAGAAAATAATTTCTTTTTTGAGGATATAGGATATTATTGTTGCTAACAAACATCCCCTTCCATGAAATGCAATTTCTATGTATAGTATACTACTAAGACAAATATTTGCGCCACATTAGCTCATCTTTTTTCTTTTTTTTTGGTTAAGTAAACACATTAGCTCATCCTTTCCAATATTGGAAACTTTCTGGGATGATATTTTTTGTTTCTCGGCGAAAGTCACCATTATCAGCATTTCTTTGATGAATATTTGTTATGGACTGTTAGGTGGGCATTGATAGCTGGAAGGCTACCAGGGCGAACGGACAACGAAGTGAAAAACTACTGGAATTCTCACCTAAAGAGAAAGTTGATCAGCATGGGAATCGACCCAAACAACCACAAACTGAACCAAACCCTAATCCGTCCACCGCAAGACCAATGCGTTTCGAATCTTGTCACACCGAAGACAAAGACATGTCTGGAAAACGACCGGGTGTCCGATTCCGCCAGTTGCCTCGAAGACGACAACACATCCGGTTCGGATGACCAGTTGAATCTCGATCTTACGATTGCCGCCCCCTGCCCACTGATGCCGATGCTGGAGGACAAGGAGGGGAGAGATTGTAAGGAGTTGAAAGGGATATTAGAGGATAGGGAAAGTGATGGGTCTCCAACCCTTCTTCTTTTTAGATGATATATTTGATAATGGATTATTGTGGTCATGGATATTGCTTGTGCAATTGATACAATACGTATTGTGCAATTAATTTCGTTTGTTGTTTGTATTTTTTTTTTTTTTCATTTTCCAAATAGAATTTGAGGGAGCTGCAAAATGTACACACTAGCTAGGGTTTTCCCTTTTTTTTTTTTTGGTTAAATTAATGATTATTACTTACATAATGCGACCAAGTTTTGATTAGTCTTTTTTTTTTTTTTGTCATTCGTTAAATCTAATCTATTCTATCCTATGAGACTTGGGGAGGGGGATGTGTGCTTACGGAAATCAAACCATGCCCACATGCATTGGAGATAAAGGAGGCACCAACTGCGCTCCACTCCACTTGCAAAGATTTGATTAGTCTAGAATAACACTTTCTTATGGAAATTAATTGTATGTTCATTGCTTTAATTATTTAGGTTATACATTGGTTGATTAGTTGAATGTAAGGAGATATGGAGTGATGAATTGCATAATTTGGTTGTGAAAATTTGAGAATTTATGAATTAAGAGATATAATTTAATTATACAAAATGAATCCTCTAGAATGTATTTTGATTTAGAATCACGAAGGGGATTTGTGGAAGGACAAAATACGTATAAGAATTAGGTATCCACGAATTTCTCTATGAATCCGACATTTTTTTTTTGGTCAGCCATAGAAGAAATCATTTCATTTCATTGTATATGAAGTACATAATACAAACTCGGGATACTACATTAATTGTGAGAGTTCATGAGACACAACTCAACGAATACAATAAGCCTCCTTTTTTTTGATTGGCGAAAAAACCCCATTATATATAGGATAAAAACAAAGGAAAAAAGGAAAAACCGCTCTCGGGGAAAAACACCTACACGCAGGTGGAGAGATTCAAACTCCTGACCCCTTAATGAGATGCAAGAGTTCTAGTCAACTAAACTAGCTCCAATTGGTTCTATAAATCCGACATTGAAAACCACATACCCCACATTGATATGACATTTTCTAAGATATATAGTACTAAATTTTTTAGGAGCCACTATAACCCCACACAATCTGCAAATGGGATTGGATAGCCTCCGGATAAGAATACTTGCTCGGAATTTTTGGTCTTATCCTCAACGGGGCCACCTCATTTTTTTTTTCCCTCAAGAATTTTGTTAATCTCTAAAAAGAACAAAGATTGAACGGAACAAAAAGACGTTGGCAAGAAGCCAACTCATGGAACAGTACACTGTAAAAAAAAGTTCACGTTTTTTTTATCAGTTACTCCGTATTTTTTAATTCATCCCAATGAAACAAGTTACTTGGGTAGGGCAGTCATCCATGCTCATTTTAGTCATTTGCCCCTCGGTCCGTCATTGATGATACGTCCTCCATCTTCAACCTTCGATTCATTTTGGATAGTGGTTTTCAAATATCGTTTGAAGTTTAATGTATTTGTATAAATAATTTTTTAAACTTTTTCTTACACCGTTCAAGAAAAATCAATTTAGAACTTTTAAACACAGTGTAAAAAAAGAAATTAAAAAATTATCTACAAAAAGAATACTAATTCTTTTTTATTCCATTGTTTGATCAACTACTAAAAAGGGACCAACAATTGTAGATGGCCGGAGTCTTATTTTCTCAATATTCCTTTCAGAGTAAATAAAGCCAAAGCGAACCCGGTTAACCTATTGGTCAAAGCGTGAGACTTAAAAGTAGTTTTGCTCATTGCTAAGGTTTTAAGTTCAAAATCTATGTGCTACCAATTCTTTTGAGCCAGTCAATACAGAGCTTTGCTTTGACTTCAATTGGGATCCCCGCAAATGAGCAGCAAGATAAGTCCTTCAGATTAATCGAGGCGGGCATAACTTGGCCCGGACGGCTGGACACTTGAGTTATAAAAAAAAAGAAAAAGAAAAAAGCCAAAGCGGTTTCCTTTTCCTGGTTTCCAATCCAACGATTATGACAGAAATTAAAGCCCTAATTGATTGGTCCAAGGTCTGAAGACTTTTTCGCAAAGTTGGAGGCCAAAGTCTAAAGACCACGGCCTGCTACTGGGGCTTGGTCTTCATTTTTTCTTAATTGGTTGTTAATGTTGGTCTTAACTACCATTCAAATGATTAGTAGAATGATTAATCTGTCGATTTTCCCTACAGATTTTGGCCGCAATTTGAACATTTCTTAGACTGGATCAGTAATATCAAACTGTTTGGTGAGGAACTACAACAAAATCTGGTTTTGGTGACGCACAATAGTATGTCGGCAAAGGCGTATTTGCGTTGGCAAAGCAAAGTCTCAAGTCGGCACGCCGTTGGCGTTGCTGTGTCGGCAATGGTATTGCCAACGCGAATCCCTTTGTCAGCAAAAAGCAGTAGATTAGGTGATGCGCTTTGCATAGGCGAACCCCTCTGTTGGCACGCTGTTGGCGTTGCTAAAAAGGAATATAAGTCCCTCAAAGATTCTTCCAAAAAATACAAAAAATGAAGAAAAAAGGGAATAAAATACAAACTCTCCCTTTAATGTGTCACATCCAGCCTCTATTTTGGAGGAATAGAGGTGAATTAGAGATGTCCTTCCCATCGTCTTTTTTAGAGTTTGGAGGAATTTTATACTCCAAATTTACTTTTGGAGGATTAAACTCTAATCTTAAAAATTCTTCCAAAAAGTACAAAAAGTGAAGAAAAAAAGGAATAAATTACAAATCTATCCTCAATGTGTCACATTCATCCTCTATTTTAAAGGAATAATGGTGAATTGGAGATGCCCTTAAGCATTCTACATCGTCCTTTCAGTACTTATTTCTCAACTCTAGCCCTTTCCAATTAATTATCCTTGGCAAATAAATAAAATATGAAATGTGTGCAATTCAACTGTTTATTGATAACATAATTAAAACCTCTTTCGTAGTTAAGGCATGTGAAATCCTTGAATCGTCGGGACCCTTAATGCCGATTACATGATTTCAATGACAATGGACCGGCTACTTTAATATCAACGCCATCCTTATAAACACAAAACGAGTTCCTCACTTATTAGAACAGACTCAACGATTTTCTTTTCATTTATATAGAAATAAGGGTTCAAAACGGTAATTCAAAAAATGCAACCTTACTTATGGTTTCAAGTAAAAAGAACATTGTTGTGATATTAATCTAAGTAAAAAAAAAAAAAAAACATTTGAGTTGAACTGAAAATTTGAATTGAAAGGGGAGAATACCCTTGCTCAGGGCCGGCCCCGGGGTAAGCCCCGCAAGCCTTCGGGCTTGGGCAACCCCCCAGGGTAGGGCAACCCAAAAAAAAATTCGAAGATATATAATATATATCAAAACTTTGATTAAGAAGTAGAATAAAGGACACTTTGGGGCAGCTGGTCAACCGCGTGTTTTGCAACCTTGGTCACGCGGGTTCGAGTTTTGCGGGCATCTGTTTTGCAAAAGGATGCTTTTGGTTTGTTTGTACTTGGTACATCACATGCTTGAGGAACCTATTCACCTTGCAACTCTTGTGCGTAACATTGGATTTTTTTTTTTTACCTTCTCATGACTAAGGCTCTATTTGGAACCTAGAGAAATAATATAAGTAATTAAGAAGGAAATAAGAGAAAACTTGAAAGAAAGTTGAATAAATATTGGAAATTTTCTCTTCTTTTTTTTAAGAACCAAATAAGGGAACGAAAATTTAAAAATTTTCTTTTTTTTACTTCTTTCTACGAGTCCACACTGAGCCTAAGACTATATTAACAACTTTATATTTGTCGCTAAATTTCTTTAGCTACACTTTTGTAAATGATATTTTTGTGACAATAATTTTGGTAATTGATTTTGGTACTCCACTTTTTGATAACCACACTCCAATATTTATCTCTTAGTGTTCAAAATACACATCACATGAACACTAAAATACAAAATTGGAGTGTGGTTATCAAAAAGTGGAATGCCAAAATCAATTCCTATAATTTTTTGTCACTAATATAGTATAGTGACAATTTTTGCATGTCAATGCAAGTCAATTTTCTTGTAGTGCGATAAGAAGATGTTTCTTTTTTTAAAAAAATCGGATCGTATTAATAATAAAACACTGAAATGACAAGAACCGAGTGAGGTTTCAAAAATAAAATTTCGGATCTTTTAATAGAAAGTCAAGCAATGGAAATATGCAATGGCAAAATCACTAGTAGGTTCGATTTCTAACCTATATATGTAATGCAAGAAAACAAAAATTTCTAATTTGAATTTTTAATATAATTCAAGCTAAAAGCACAATATAACGCGTGTTAGCACAAAACGCAGCTGGAACGTCGGATTATTTTATGAATTGCTTCTTGTGCTCTTTCCGCTCTTAGTTCTTGCTCAAGATAGATAAGCAAGGTTCGAGAGACCTCTTTTCCCTTGCAAGTGAATAGAAAGAAAAGGTCTTACCTTTTTGAAAGGTGTTTTTTTCACTTGATTGTTTTCTTTTATGACTTAAAATTAAGTGGGCAACCAAATTTGAGGTCGGGCTTGGGCAACCCAAATGTCGGGGTCGGCACTGCCCCTGCTTAGAAATTAAGTTAGATAAAAAAATATAACTAAAAATAGCACATAATTTGATCCATACTTATTTTTAGCTATATAATTATTATCGTGTAATTCTGACTATAAACTGTGGGATCGAGAATTTTTCCTCGAACCTAAACTAAGAGGACTTCGGCCTCGAGAATTTGGAGAGAAACTATTTTTGGGATTTTTGTAAAAGAGAAAAAAGGTTTCTGTTTGTTTGTTTGTTTTTCCTGTGGTGGAGATAGAGGGATTTTTCATCGAGAAAGAAAGAGATGGGAGTGTCGGCGGAGAGAGGTCCTGAACAGATCCGACGGCTGAAATGGGGACTAGGACAGATCCGACGCACAAGACTTCGCCATGTGGCCTGACAATAGGTTTTGCTCCACATTGAATTGCTCAACAGCTCCTTCCCAGTTCCCACTGAGATGTGATATTTTCCAATTCTGCAAGGATGTGTGTCGGCCAGAGGGGGAGCCCGGATCAAGTATGGTGTGCACACGAGACTTTGGAAAAATGAGTCCACTGTTGAGATCAAATGCCAAACACGATCGGACGGTCCATTCAATTTCAATCTACTAGGGTCGTCGGGGATTCCAATCCAATTCCCAGCAAGAGTATTAAAAACCTCCAATTTCAATATATTTAACAATACCAATTGCCCTTTAATTATTCTTCCACTATCTTTTCTAGTTTTGGGCTAGAATTGACAGACTACGTGTACGGCTGGCTGGAAAAATGTTCCAGCGCGACGCGGGTTGTTCTGCGATGTTCTCAACTGATTTTTCTATATATCAACGTCCGATCTGGGTCCAAACAAAGTAAAAATTATTGTAGCGCCACGGAGATAAATACGGTGAAGTTGGCATCGCGTTCAATGTTGCTCTCAACTTAAATTTGCGAGTGGTGGGGCGAAATTGGGTGTCAACACGAAAATCAGATTTGTTGCGGTGAAACTTTCTTGTTGTTTGACTTAGTCTTGAAGATAGTACATTTGTTTATAGCTGGATGTCCGAGGCAATTTGCTCATATTTCAAACTAATTTCAGGGCTCTTAAATGAACAATGGAACAAACTCTCCGGTGCCTAAGATATTACCTTTTTGTCATAAGCGAAGGAGATCAAGGAGTACACAAACATATATGGTTGTTTTTGTCCCCTCCAAAAAAAATAAAAATAGTTGTCTCTGTATCTGTATAACTAAGATCAGAAACACTTTGTGTGAGTGATCAATCTAGTAGTTTAGTTCCTTTTTCTTTTGCCCTCCACAAGTTTTTATCATTATCACTATATAATTTTACCAAGTTTTTATCATATCACTATATAAAGAATCGGGTCTGAACTAAAGTTTAAAAAGGGCCACTTTAGATCTCGAAATAGTATAATATATCACTGCAAAATCACATTACAGGTATCACGTACGTATATATTTTCATGACATCGTTACGAAATCTGATTGATTGCAAATACTTTAGTGGTATTGAAAAGTTACTAAACACATCAGCACGCAGAAGAGAGCCAAACTTAGAATATATTAAACAACAAACATAAAAGAAGTACTACGGTAGGTGCTGCTAGATCTCTCAAGAGAGCCAAAGCACTACATTACCTTCACTCATTCACATCCATCACAATTAAGAAAACACACATCAAATGGGAAAGGCCCTTGCCACCTTAGGGTAAACCACGTGGCTGGGGTTCGCCATGATACGCCGCCCTTTGCTGTGGCGGAACAACCACACCACCGCCCCTACCGGCCACTCCACCACCGCGGTCACCACGAAAGCCACGAATCCTACCGTGGGACCCAACACCTTGCACCCACAGCGGTTAGCCGTGTGACACTGAAAGCATAGCGGAATTCGAGAATAGGCCATTATAGCTCGGCGATAAACGTACCTCTAGGGAAGTGAAAGCAAGAAAGATTGGAAGAGGATATATAGTTGAAAAGAGTGACTGAGGCAACGAAATTTGAGCAGGTTAACCAGATTGAAGAAATCGGACATTTGCTACTTCGTACTTATAGGCACTTTTGTATGGAAGGGAGTTGGTACGTGTCGTGCTGTGAGGGCACGAGGGTGTGTTAATGCAGTACTAGGGGGCAGCTGGACCGGACACGTGTCTTGTTTCCCTTTTTTACTGGTTTCGTGGGTAAAATATCTCATGACTATTGGGCAGAATTTCCCTTCTTTGAGAGGTGGAGGTGTACGTGTCGAATAGGATAATATGTTGGAAATAAGTGAGATCGACGTTTAGGTTGCTTTGGTTCTCTCCTGTATTTATTCTGAAATCTTTTGCCCGGTGGACTTGAATAAATGACTCTTCCACAACAAAAAAAAGTGAATTGAAAATTGACTCTAAAATAAATTATTTAAGCTAGTTGTAATTTATTTGTTCTATGGGAGATAAATCAATATATTTGGAGTACTTGGAATTATTATTTAGTTTGCCGCTGAACCAGGCCGAGCGTTAGGTGTGTACACGGTCCGGATTGGTCCGGTTCTCTAGAAAACTAGTAACCGGACCATTTCAAACGGTTCTAGGAAGTTGGGAACCAGAACCAAACCATAAAATCGGTCCTGTTTTGGTTCGGTTCCAGTTCCGATTCTATCCAATTAGCATCCAAATCTATCTATGGTGTGTGAGAAAGAAAGACGTGAGATTGAAATTATAAAGAAATTAGTTAATGCATGATTTTCCGCTTGACCCAAAAAAAAGAAATTAGTTAAACGGTTCGGTTCGATTCTAACTACGGTTTTTTAATTGAGAACCAGTAACCGAACCAAAATTAACGGTTCTTATTTTTTTGAAACCATAACCTGACCGCAGAACCGGACCAAATAGGACGGTTCGGATCGGACCGGTTTTACGGTTTGGATGGTTTTCTTGAACACCCCTACGTAGTGTGGGAGTGGGTTTCATAAAATTCTAAGGCTTAAAGTTGGTGGAAACTTGTAGTGATTAATTTATAGTTACTTCATTTTTAAAGCTTTTGAATTGATTTTAAAGTTGGTTTATAAACCAACATGTGGCAAACTAAACCAATCAGTGTAATGCTTCATTTACCTTGGCTAGCTACGTGTGCCTTGAAAAATGAACATGTGTTGGTTCTGCCAAACTAAAGTTTTGGTTTGGCGTAGACTATTTCGGACAGTTGTGTCTCCTCGGCTAAGACCACTTCGAATAGTTGCATCTTTTTCCTAACACAATTACGAACCGTCACCGTTCCTTTTCATTAGGGTGCCTACTTCTCTTAAATAGGACTCATCTTCTCCCATTTCAATAACGAAAATTCCTGCACTCATAACATACATATTCTGTAAGAGTGCACAGTTTCCTGGTTCGCCCGTTGAACAGATTATAGTGCTACTTCCGTTCTTCGAAAATCAGGTAATTCTGGGAGGCAAACGTTCAAGAGACCCAAGAGCACCGGTGTGGGGAACGAATTTGATTTAAGAATATAGTATTCTCCATAAAAATACTAGTCTCGATTGGCAATTTCTGGACGCCTGAAATAGGTTCAGTAAGTTTTCTAATATTGTTTTTTTTTTTTTTTGGTGTGTAGCGAATTTCCAATGATAAACGAATCCTGGTTCCAACATAATACTCCACTTTATTTGCTAGTGATCTTGTTTCAGTAATGATACGCCCACCGCACGCCATGTAGGGCCATTTTTTTTTTTTTTTTTTGGGGTGTGTAACGAATTTCCAGTGATAAACGAATCCCGGTTCCAACATAATACTCCACTTTATTCGCTAGTGATCTTGTTTCAGTAATGATACGCCCACCGCACGCCATGTGGGGCCACTCGGGGCCTCTTACACGGATGATTTGAGCCGTTCAATGATTAAAAAGGAAAATCGAGTGGGTTATGCGAAAAATTAGCTTGATCCGATATGTGTAGATACTCGATCCAACCTTCCCTTAACTGAAAAATCAAATAACCCAATCTTTTCATTTTTTTCGATTTTTCAGTCATGTGAAGCTTGGATCGAGTAATCTATACATATCAAATTAAGCTGAATTTTCACATGGCCTACTAGTTTTTTTTTTTTTTTTATAAAAATTTTATTGAACAACTTGAATCATCCGTGTGCGGGGCCCGAAGTGATTCCGCACAGCGTGCGGTGGCCATGCGGTGAGCGGCCATGAGGTGGGCGTATCATTACTGATCTTGTTTGATGCTTTTTTGTGGTTCTTTAGAAAAGTCCCATTCCTTGTGTAATATCAGTATCGGTTCGGTCCCTCTAAGGGCCGCACTGTAGCATCAGATAAGCGAGAATAGAGTTAGATGTTTCGCATTAGTTGCAACAACTTTTACCGTGATTTGCATGCTCCTTTCTAATCATTTTCCTGTTATCACTCACTCTAAATTTGAATGACAAATTTAACCTTCTCTTTTGTTGCTTTTTGTATTCTCACCTACTACCATATCTTCCCAACCACGTCGTTACCTCTTCGCTCTTTCTCGTTTTAAGTTTGGCGTCATTTTTTTTTTAAAAGATTTTTCTTTCGTCGTAGTTTAGTTCCTTTTTCTTTTGCCCTCCACAAGTTTTTATTATATCACTATAAGGAGTCGGGTCTGAGCTAAAGTTTAAGAGGGGTCACTTTAGGTCCCGGAATATATGGTATAATATATCACTGCATAATCACAGATATCACGTACGTGTATATTTTCATGACATCATTACGAAATTCAATTGCAAATACTTTAGTGGTATTGAAATGTTACTAAACACATCAGCATGCAGAAGGGTTGCTTCTTTATTATATACATATGCATAAGAAAACTTGGAATATATTAAACAACAAACATAAAACAAGTACGTGCTGCTAGATCTCTCAAGAGAGCCAAATTAAGCACTACACCCTCACTCACTCACATCCATCACAATTAAGAAAACACACATCAAATAGGAAAGGCCCTTGCCACCTTAGGGTAAACCACGTGGCTGGGGTTTGCCATGATACGCCGCCCCTTGCTGTGGCGGAACAACCACACCACCGCCCCCACCGGCCACTCCACCACCGCTGTCACCACGAACGCCAAGAACCCTACCGTGGGACCCAGTACCTTGCACCCACAGCGGTTAGCCGTGTGACACTGAAAGCATAGCGGAATCCGTGTATAGGCCATGATATATAGATAGCGATCGATAAACGTACCTCTAGGGAAGTGAATGCGAGAAAGATTGGAAGAGGATATGTAGTTGAAGAGAGTGAATGAGGAGACAACGAGATTGAGCAGGTTAACCAGATTGAAGAAATCGGACATTTGCTACTTTGTATTTATAGGCACTTTTGTATGGAAAGGGGTTGGTACGTGTCGTGTTGTGAGGGCACGAGGGTGTAGAGGTGTTTAATGCAGTACGAGGGGCGGCTGGACAGGACACGTGTCATGTTACCCTTTTTGCTTTTGTGCTGGTTTCGTGGGTAATATCTCATGACTATTGGGCAGAATTCCATTCTTTGAGAGGTGGAGGTGTACGTGTCCAATAGAATAATACTCCACTTTATTTACTAGTGATCTTGTTTCAGTAATGATACGCCCACCGGCATGCCGTGCGGGCCGATTCGGGCCTCTTACATGGATGATTCGAGCAGTTAAATGATTAAAAAAAGAAAATCGAGTCAATCATGCGAAAAATTAACTTGATCCGATATGTGTAGAAACTCGATCCAAGATTTTCTTGACTGAAAAGTCGGAAAACCCGATCTTTTCATTTTTTCCAATTTTTCAATCATGTGAAACTTGGATCGAGTAAACTATATATATCAGATTGAATTGAATTTTCACAAGGCCTCCTCGTTTTTTTTTTTTTAAAAAATACTATCGATTGACTTGAATCATTCGTGTGAAACCGGAAGTGATTTTGCACTGCGTGTAGTGGCCATGCGGTGAATTGCTGTGCGGTGAGCGTATCATTACTAATCTTCTTTGATGCTTTTTATTTTTTTGGTTCTTTAGGAAAGGTCCCATTGTCTTCAAAAAAAGGAAAGGTCCCATTCCTTGGGCAATATACTAGTCGGCTTGGACAGCTAGGTCCCTCTTACGACCGCACTGTAGCGTCGGATAAGAGAGAATAAAGTTCTTTTTTTAATAAAGTTAGATAGTATTTCCTATCAGTTGTGACAACTTTTACCGTGTTTTGCATGCTCCTTTCAAATCATTTTCCTGTTGTCATTTACTCTAATTTGAACGACAAATTTAACCTTCTCTTCTGTTGTTTTTTATATTCTCACCTACTACTATGTCTTCCCAAGCACGTCATTACCTCGTTGCTCTTTCTCCTTTTAAGTTTTGCGTCAATTTTTTTTTTTAAATTATTAGTTCGTATCGACGAGAGTAATATAAAAAGTAAAGTATTATGAATCAAACTTATTATTTTTAATAATAACAAAAATAATCTAAAAGTTTTGTCTCTTTTGGCATCCTACTTTAAATGTTGACTATGGGAAAAAGTGCATATTGTTATTTTATTTTTTTACACCAAATTAAAGAGCTAAAGTACTTAGTGAGCACTTTAATTTGGTTTAAGAAAACAAAAAAAAATGTAAAAATATATATTTTGGGGGTTTGAAAATGTACAAATTCTGGTAGGAGATATTTAAAGTAGGACAGAGGGAGTATAACGAAACAACCCGACTATGGGCACACCAATATGTGTAATAAAAGTGTACATTGACCCACCTCAGGATCCCACACAAATCATCCGAGTCGTTCAATTTGTTTAAAATATTTGTTACGGGTCCTTTAAAAAAACCACTCAGTCGAATATCAATAACAACTTGATTAATAAATTTATTCATTTTTTGTCATTGCGAATCAAGGAATGAAATATCGAATGAATAAATCAAATCCTTGTTGATATTCAATTAAACTGATTTTTTTTTTCAAGATTTAAACATCTCGGATTATTTGTGCAGGACGCTGTTTCTTCGAGTATGAAGGGGCTCCTTCGTGTGTTTGATAAAGCTCCGTTTGGCACTCATGAATTGATTTTTCATTATTATTTGAGGGGTCATTTTATGTCTTACAAAAATATTTTAAACCGCTCATTATTCTTAAAATATTTGTATTGGGTTCCTGCGAAAAGATAGTTCAATTTGATATCGCTAAGTGCTTTTGAAGAATTCATCTAGAGTTTTTCAACACCGGTAAAAACAAGTTTGGAGGAATTCTAATAACAATGGTGAAAAGAAAATAGTACTAAAATAGCGCCAAAATGGGAAATAAAGACCCGTAAGTTTTTAAATGGTACCTTTGCCCAGTAGTTAGTTAAAATGAAATTGTTAAATCCGTCGCTCCAAAAAAAAAAAAAAAAAGTCCAAAAAGACTCTCCTAAAGCTCGGTCGGCTCGATTCAGCTCAACTCGTTAAGCTCGATTTGTTTATAAATAGGGCCGGCTTTGGGCAAACACCAATGATGAGGCCGCATCGGCCCCCAATTTTAGCCTATTTTTAGAGCTCCAAAATATGTATGCCCTATTATATATGTATATTTGATGATACAAAATCAGCAGAAAAATTTAGGCCCTAATTTTGATAGAAGTTCAATACAGAAGGTCCAAAAAAAAAAAAAGGGTGAAACATTTTAGTTTTTAAGCAAAGGGTGAAAGCAACCAGACTTCTTTCGATCGTTTGCACCGGAAAAGTAGATGCTCAATTATTTCATGAGCATCTACATGCATCTTGGGCAAAACGGGGAACATTAACATGCTTTTGATTCAAGCCTATAAAAAAAACATGCTTTTGATTCAAATTACAAACCATGACCCTCAACAACGAGTCGAGGTCGTGCTCAACTTTTAAGCTTGTGGGGCTCCAATGAACGTGACTTACTTCCTCTGAAACTATGGTTCGAGTGGGGGTGAGAGTGACTCCTAGCTCAGAGGCGGCTCTACATAGAGCCTTCCATGGTCAACTGAACACTCAAACAAATTTTTTTTGCTTAGAATACATGTAAAAATTATGAGCTAACCTTTTTTTAAACACTCAATTTAAATATTAATGAACACTCAATTCTAATAGTCTTGAACACTTGATTCAAAAAGAATTGAACACCCAATCCAAAACTAGTTGAACACTCAGTCATAATCCAATCACAGTCCATCAATCCACGTAATTCATATTTGAACATTTAACACATTAATTACTTCAAATAAAACTCATAATCATAATACAGAAATTGAAAAAGGAAGAATCTATTAGTGTAAATATTATGCTCTGCGTTATTTCTCCACCTTTATTGTCAATGGTTCTAAATGTGTTAATTTCGCATTCATTACAATTATAACTACTTTATTTGTTTTTAACTTGTTAACTAATAGAATTACGGACAAAACTTTAAAAAAATTCAACTACATTGCAAACCCCGTTAACTTGAATAATATTCTTTTGAATTTCAGACTACGATAGAAAATTAAATCTCATCATGTTATCCTAAAGAACACCATATTTTCGAGAAGGTCAATTTCAACATATCCGCTACAGTTGTTTTCAGAAGTGTTTTTAGTAGATTAATATGGAGATTAAGTGTTGGCACAAAATATGAGATCTTATCTAGGACAATTGTAAAAAAAAATCCTCTTCCATTCTCAAAAAACTATCTACTCCGCAACTTTCAAATATATATTTTTAAGTTATCATTTTGCCTCGTAGTTAATTTTTTTTATTTACACTAATATATGACATTTTGTAATTATATTATTGGTTAAGAGATCAACTAGTAGAGTTAAGGTAATTTCTGAACACCCTATTACAAAATCCTAGAGCCGCCACTGTCCTAGCTTCCATCTAATCTGCACAAGAAAGCACGACTAAAGACCACACCGGAGGAGCTCTGGAATGGCCCTCCAGCATGTGGATGAGAAAATGTGCAAAGCAAGAAGGGAAGTACTAGGGTTTTAGTAGTGGAGAAGCCTGTACCTGTTTAATTAGGCCTGCCATCGAAGGGTATTTATAGAGTCTTCTTTGCTTGCTCTTCAAGTACGCACATGTGCCTTGCATGCGTTGGCCGATATCACTCTGACATCAAGATTAGGGTTTCGTAACCATTTCTGTGTGAGCTGGCACCTTGCATGTGCGCTCATCGTTATCCTTTAGCATAATCGCTGAACGAAACAAGTCAACTTCCTGCACGTGGATGCACTAATCTAACAGCGTGGCCAAGCCAGTAAGCTCGGTTCCTGCTATTCGTTGGAGTAGAGTTGATCTGGCGTAGGTTCTCGTTCCGAGCTTGACTATGGCTGAACCTTATAATTCGGCTCCCCACCGGGGCCACGAGAGCCTCAACGTGCAAGGCATTCTTGTCAGTTGTCAGGGCTCTGCCTTACACCGAACCCGTGAATTCGGCTCTTGATATAGCACCGCGGAGGATATGGCGTTCTCCATCTGTTTGTCGGCGAGGAACGTCCCGGCGAGGAGCGTCCTGGTCCAGCCCCAATCCGACTCAAGAGGATGCAACTGGGTCCGGATTCTCGAGGTGGCCCGAGCCGTATGATTTGGCCTACTACAAAGCTCGTTTAGTAAATGAGCTGAGTTTAAATACTTAAATAATTTGGCTCGGCTCGTTTGCACTTCTACTCATGGCACTATGCATGACTTATGGACCCTTTTATTTAACCAAATATCGGTATTCGGTCGATTCTTTTACTGTTTTCTTATAGATTTTGATTTGTGGACTTATTATCAACTCTAATTTTTCTAGATGCGTGTTGACTATTTTGCCCTTACCAGAGTGAGAATTTTACAATACAATAGAAGCGTGAGAATTTCATAAATATTGTCAGTTTTCATGGGCTTGTACGTCCTTCTGGGCATGTGTTCATTGCTTTGCCTCTGACTGACTTGTGTGAGATTTTTATAACAAAAGTGTGAGAATTATAGTGGGAATTTTGGGGGAAATAAAATAGAGATCCTATCCTACATTGATACTTAAACCCTAATTAATTCTTGTAGGTTTGAAAACTTAAGTTTTCATCTTGAAATTTAAATAATACCTATTTAGCCCTTAATAAGTTTTTACATTTTAATAGAGCTGCTGCACGGACCAAATTAAATAAGAAATATTGACTTTTTCATGTTTGGACAAAGTCAATATCTCTTATTTAATTTGGTCCGCACAGTAGCAATTATGACAAAATCATCCGGAATCATGACAAAACCATCCGGATGTAAAACTAACATAAAAAGTTAGTTTAAGATCCTAAAATTCTTTACTAAATAGGTAAAGAAATTCGGGATGTAAATTTTCGGATAACTTTGCCATAATTCCTTTATTTGTCATGATAACTGTATCTGTCATGATTAAGGGTGTTTTAGGTATTACTTAAATTTCAGAATGTCGACTTAAGTATTCAAACCTAATAGAATGGACACCTGAATAAGTCTACGAAATAGAATGGCTATTTAATTTTTTCCAATTTTAATGTGAAAGTTGAAGTACGTTCGAGAATTTTCATTCGAAGTGATTATATATGAGAAACTGTTAATTTACTCGAACAACTATCAACACGCGTTTCAGATGGGTCTGAAATCAAAACACAATTTACAGCTACGGGGCTTCAAAAACCCATTTCAAAGAATAGAATTAGCGGTGTTTTCGGTAGTGAATAAATTATAATAAATTTTTTGTAGCAATCAAGTTGTTAGGTATTTTCGATACTGAATAAGTTGTTGAAAAATGTCAAGTTGTTTCCGGTAGTGAATAAGTTGTAAATGAGTTTATAAATAGAGTTACTATAGCAAGAAAAAAAGTTTTTGTTGACAAATTATTAGCTAGTTACCGTGAACGAGATGTAAAATGCTAAAACTTATTGATTTGAGTGAATGACATGCTAAAAAACGCTTACGTTTTCTCCACAAATTGCTATCGGAAACATGGCCTCAAATGGTGCTTAAAAGAGCCGAGGCATCTTGGACTGTGAGACTATTCTCTTCTTTTTTTTTTGCAAAAAGTTAAAGAGAGAGTATTCATCAAAAGATCCTCATGGAGGACGGTTGGGAGTCCACAAATCGGATACTCTAATAGAAAAAGCGTATAAGCTCATAAATGGGCCGCCCTGTAGAATGAGAAAAAACCCCCTAAAGGAGGAACAACTCTCCCAAAGGAGGACAAACCCTCCAAAGAGAGGACATTTTTAAAACAAATAACAAAATAAAAGAAGCACGTACGGTACCGCTGAGACATCCGCCACCACTCTTTCACAACCACTTGATAGACTCGTAACTACCACTGCTTCACAAAATGGGAACACATTGTTGGGAGGTGGTCGCCCAACAAACACGGTAGACTGTTAAGAAAATAGAGTCTCACATTACTTGGAAGTGGAATGAGTGATCACCTAATAACATTTAGAACCTTTCCACTCATTATCAATTAGTTTTTGAGATAAATATAAAGTTTCCACAAGCGTCAGGTCATAGATCTGAGAAGATGGAGGCTAAGAACGGTGGTGAACAATATTTTACCAGGAATCACTGATGAAACCAAAGCTCCGAAACGTCGTGGGAAAAAGATCTAGTTGAAAAGTTCCCAATAGACGCCTGAACTTTAGTTGCGGGATTGTGAGAGAAGACGGTTGGAGCCAGCAGAAAGAGAACAGAGGGAGAGATATCGGATGGGAAGGATCCCTCTCCTCCCGCCGCTTGAGAAGGGGGAAGGGAAAAGGAGGAAAGATTATTGGCGGCTAAGGTTTGGAGATTTTTAGAGAGAGCGCATTTTAGTCTTTCTTTTCCGTGTCTGTGGTATGGAATAGAGGGTTAAACTTTGGTTTATTGTGACAGCTGTGAGACTATTTAAGCTTCAGATCTCACCATATATAATGCCCACAATAGGGTTGGGTTAACAATAGAGAGAGAGGGAAAGTACGGTTACTTGAAACTTTTTATTATGATTACTTCCTTAATTTCGTCTTCAACCTTTGATCCATTTTGGATAGCCATTTTCAAAAGTGGGTTTTCAAAGTTCATTTATATATCTATCGCGAGTAAATAATAATTTTAAAACTTTTTCCCACCGTTGGAGAAACTTCATTTCAACTTTTAAACGGTCGGCGGTGTAGAAAAGTCAATGGAAATTTATTCGCAAAAATATAATTCGACTAGATTGTTGTTGGTACTACTATATAACTAGACCAACAAAAATATAATTCGATTAGATTGTTGTTGGTACTACTATATAACTAGACCAACAAATGATAACGGAGGGAGACCCTATTTTCTCAATATTCCTTCTGGTGTGATGTTCACGTTGGGATTTGACTAGTACGAGTTGTCGTTTCTCTTATTGTGTTATACTGTTATATGTAACCCAAATCCATCGATTGTCATAGAAAATAAAAAATAAAAAATAAAAAAAAACCCTAATGGATTTCTTTTTTCCATACAATTGTGCTGCGTAAGCCAAGTTGTTTTGGTCTCAACTACCGTTCAAATCAAATGACTAGTAGAATGATTTATATTAATTGGTCGATTTTCCCTACAACTTTTGGCCGTAATTTGCACTTTTCTTTTAGAGTCCTTGATGAGTAATATCAAACCGTTTGGTGAGGAAACTTTCTTGTTTGATTTTATTAATTCTTCATTTTCTGAATAATAAAAAAATCAATTCACTTGTGGATTCGGCCTTCTTCATGCGCTTGGTAGCAGAAAGATGAGTTCAAATTAATCTTCCTCGATCTTCCTCTTCTGTATCTCTGTTCCCGGGCATTCCCGACTTTTGGATCGATTTAGAATTTTCTATTTCTTGAAATTTTTACACGATCCAATCGCCATAAACACACCGGAACAGGATACACCAATTTTTTTTTTGGTAAAGAGGATTTGGGCTACAAAAAGATAGTTTCATTTTTGTCAAATGCAAAGGAGTTCAAGGGGTACACAAACGTAGTTGTATTGTTTCTGTACAAGGTCAGAAACTGTACACGATCGACCATTTACATCACCATAGTGAAAAAGTGTTCAATTCAAAACATTCGAATTACATGGGTGTTTTTTTTGTTCTTGAAATTACATGGTTTTATTTATATAAATCCATATTACGCAGTATCAGTACTACAAAATCACAGTACAGGTATCAAGTATGTGTGTATATATATATATTCATTGCAGCGGCTCCGTGAATAAGTTTCTCTCATTCGTAAATATGAAATCCGATCGCAAATACTCTTATCAGTCTTATGGTTTTGACTACTGAAAACTTGGAAATGAATTACAACATACATACAACAAGTACTGCTCTCTCAGAAAGCCAAAGCACAACACCATCAGACAAAACTAAGAGGAAAAACACGTACAAATTAATCAAAAGGGGATGGCACTTGACACTCTAGGGTAAACCAAGTTGGCGGGCTGACCCATGATGCGGCGGCCCTCGGTGTGGCGGAACAAGTACACCACCGCCCCCACCGGCCACTCCACCACCGCGGTCACCACGAACGCCAAGAAATCCAGTGTGGGACCTATCACCTTGCATCCGCAACTGTTGGCGGTGTGACACTGAAAACATAGCGGAATCCGAGCATAGGCCATGATAGCGATAAATCTATCTAGCTAGGAAAGTAAATGCAAGAAAACTTGGAAGAGGATGTAGTTGAAGAGAGTGAATGAGGCAATGAACCTGAGCAGGTTAACCAGATGGAGCATGGAGGAAGATGTACTTTTAATTGGATTGGGTTGGATTGAAGAAATTAACATTTTGGTGGAGTACTTTTGTATTTATGTAGCTACTTTGTATTGAAGGGGGTTGCCACGTGTCGTGTTATGAGGGCACGAGGGTGTACAGGTGTTAATACACTTGTGGGTGGGTGGCTGGACTGGACACGTGTCTTGTTTCCCTTTGATTTGTGTACGTGTCCAATAGAATAATATTAGTGATTTTGTTTAATTGTTTATTTTTTGTTCCTTAAGAAAGGTCCCATTCCCTTGTGCAGTATGGAGTATTAGTTAAAATGAAATTGTTAAATTAGTCGCTCCAAAAAAAAGAAAGACTTTGTGGAAGTGGAACATCTAATACTCCGTAATTGGTAGGGCTGGTCAAAAAATCTGGTGAATTGCGAAACCGGTTCGAACCGAATTAATTCGTATATTTTGGATTGAATTGTGGACTAATGATCCGGACACAAATTCAAAAAAAAAATAAAATCGTGACTCGCGGTTCGGACATAGTTTTTTTTATTTTAAAACTATGAATTAACCGAACCGAATCCGTGGACTAATGTACGTATATGTATATATTAATAATTTTACAATCTATATTCAAATAGAACTTAGAGGGTAAAGTGTTATTCTTATACTGTCATACCGCAATAGAGTTGGTTGACAATAGACAGGTAAGTACAGAACCAAAACCTCGGGGCGATTAAAGGGTTTGCCCGGTAAATAATTTGAGGATCCTAAAATAAATCGAGATACGTACAAACTGACCCGAATATCCAATTATCAAAAAAGAAAAAAAAAGAAGTGTGAGCATATGAAACGAAAATGCTATTAGAACAAACGCCTAGGCTCCTCCATTATTGAAGGCAATGAAGCAGGGCCAGGTACACCATCCCTAGTGCCATGGCCTCTCAAATAGGACTCCCCCCAGGCACCAACCAAACCCTAGTAGGAGTATTTTACATGCCCAAAATTTGATGATTAATTAAACGATACGTTTCACGTTGACCTTGCTTTTAAAAATTATTCCAACACCAACCAGCTCTGTGACAAAAGCTTCCATCTTCATAACCATTACCCACTTCTTTGTTTCCCTTACCCACTTCCTTATGCCATTTCTCAAACTCATGGCTAAAAGTCTCAGCCAATTTCTCTCTGCACTTCTATTCATCATAGCATTACTAAATTTTCCGGCAGCATATGCGCAAGACGATACGTTCTACACTCCGCCGCCTCCACCTACAGTCAGTTCGAACTGCCCACCACCTCCACTTGCAGACAGTTCGAACTGCTTGCCGCCACCACCGCCGCCGTCGGGCTCGGAGTTCTACTTCTCGCCTCCCTTTGGGTACTATTCCCAGCCGGGTGGTAATTTACCATATTACCCTCCACCACCCTGGGATCTCAATAATGCACCTCCGAATCCGACCTGGCCTTATTTTCCATTTTACCCTCTGACCCCGGAGTTTTCGTCAGCAACTCGCCTTTACCTCGTTGGATCAACAGTCTGGATTTCGAGCTTGGTTTCAACATTATTGTTCTGTTTTGAGTTGTACTAATACTCGAAGGAGTGTGGATTTTTCAGTCCAAGTGCTAAAGAAGGAAGTCTGAAATTGGGTGGAAGAGGCCAAAAAAAAAAAGATTAATTGTTACAATGTGGTACAAAATTAATTGACATGTAATAATTATTTACATATGGATTTTCCGTGAATTTAATTTATGTTGAATAGCACAGATTAATTTGCATCGTTACTTTGTGATGCCCCTTTGTGTGTGTTATTTTATTACTAATTGTTTTCTCCTGCTTAAAATAGACGTCGTTTCAAGAGCCTAGATGGCAAATGGTACTTAGTCCGGTAGTCCCTACCTTAAAAGTGGTTGAACAATACCCACGTCCAAGGACAAACCCACACGAGTCCCGTGAGGGCACGTGCCCCCACTCGATTTTGTAAAATAATAATAATAATATAATATATTTTTCAATTACATTCAATAAATTTATGACAGTGTTTCAACAAAATTACTCTAGTATAAGAATATTTGTCTAATCTATTTTATAGAGTGCTAAATTTTTATGCGTCATTTTTTTTTTTGTGAAAACACAACCTTTTCTGTTAATTACTATAAGATGAAATTACATATATATAGTCACCAATTTGTTATTTATTCTGTTGAACTTAATGGGAATATGCTCACGATTTTTGACTATTTCGTCATTGCATATGTCTGTTGCAAATGGTGTAAAATTAATGATAATGCAAAAGAGAGGAAACAAAATACTCCGTACTACTCATATCGGTATAAACAGGTAGCATCATAAACAAAATCAAGTTCTAAGAGCATCCACAGTGGACTAATCAAATTTGGATAATCAAAAGGTGCCACATCACCTTTTGATTATCCATTTAAGGGATTGCTAAGGTTAACAATGAAGATGTTCACAGTGGCATAATCGAATATTGAATAATCAAAACTTGCCACATCATCTTTTCAACCTATAAAAATCTAAAAATTGTCACCATATAAAATATTTTTCTTAAAATAGTTTTCAAACTAATAAAAACATATTATTAGAAATAGAAAATAATTTTTTGAAAACTTTTATTTTGGAAAACACTTTTCCAAAAAAGTTTAAAAAAAAACAGTTTTTGAAAAAAAAAAGGACAGTTTAAAAAAAACGGTTTTTAATAATAAAAAAAATAGTTTTTGGAAAACGGTCTAACTGTTTTTGCAAAAAAAAAAGAACTTTCAAAAGTATTTTTCCTAGAAACATTGTTGAGAGAGAGAGAGAGAGAGAGAGTGTGTGTGTGTTTTGGTTATTGGCAAAAAGATGCTAATTTTGATTATCCAATGCCCAAAATTTGATGAGTTGCTAAGAGATTGTTAAGTTTGGTTATGCCATTGTGAGCACTTTTTAGAGAGAATATTGCTAATTTTAACAACCTTATACTTTTGGTTATTCCACTGTGGATGCTCTAAACAACACAATTTTCAAACTCTAAATCAATTGAACCAGCAAGGATGCTGACATGCTTGATGTGACAATTATAACCGTAACTAGCATCTTTATAAATCTTTTTAAATCTAAAATTTTTAAATCTAGTATTTGAGTCTACAGTTGTCATTTATTATAAAAGGAGAATAAGATCTCTATTATTATTCTCCACATCTATAAAGAATCAATCTACAATATAGTATGTAATTGGTTAGTATGTTACATGTATTTTCTATAAGATTTTTCCAAAGGACGCCCAGCGGCCGGGCGTCGGATATAATCATTAATCACATTAAAAAAAAATCTCTTAAATCATGTTTGTTGTAATGTATTTTTCAATATTTCAAACTCTTATTTTCATATGATTTCATTGCTATTACCTTTTTGCAAAAGAAGACAATTTTAGCTTTCATCTTAATTTGTTGCCCTTTTGACAAATCTTCACTTGTCTCTCGAGCTCTTTGTCTCTCTTCAACAATGGCAGCCCTTTCTCTATCAAGAACCCGTCTCCTCCTCCATCACCAATTGAAAAGCCCATCCCCCGTCTTGCAGGAGCTCCTAGCCCAGTTTTGGATGGCGAAAATCCTGAGGAGGAATGGGAAAGTGATACCACCATGTTCCTATAACTCTTTCATTTAGAATAGACCAAAATGCGAATGTGATTCCTAATGACCTATGCGTCCAAGAATCGCATTCTCATAACAATAATCTGATCCTTTTCTTACCTCATGGTAGTATTAAATTCCTGACTCAATCATTCAAACAAGGAAATGTTGACTCTAGTCAATTTCCAAAATAAATGTTACATGATTAATAACACTAGAATAGAATTAGTTCAGGCATTAAATTGTGAGAATTTGATTCTCGGTAACCATATTTTCATCCCTCCTCCAGATTCCAGTCATAGAAACTTAGCCTTACCTTCTTCCTTCTAGCCCTCATTCTCTTATAAGCTGAGACTCCACAAATACAATACAACTTCTTCACAATAACGGTGTTTTTGGGCTGGCAGCCTAGTGGGTTTAGGTGTTGGTGGCCTGTAGTACGTTGTGACCAATATACGGTAATAAGTATTTCCAGTGTAGTTTTTGCCTTGATAAGTAAAAATTGCTGAAAAACAAAAATATATACATACAGTATAAAGAAAACCTAATTTTACTATTGACTTCTCTTGCATATCTAATGCCCGTGGGTGCTGTAGTACGCTCCCACACTACACATGTAGTGCAACCAATCCGGCCATCCATCTTGACAATGGACGGCTAGGATTTGTAGGAGCTCGAATTAAATCCAAGCCATCCACATCGAGATTGATGGTTAGATCGGTTGTTCACTACACTGTGTAGTACGGCGGGTGCACTATAGCCCCTTCCATTCCCTTGAATCAGGGTCATATGACTCTCTCTCTCTCTCTCTCTCTCTCTCTCTCTCTCTCTAGAGATAGAAATTGATCGTGAGCAAACAGAGTATTCCTAATTTTTTAGTAATCGCTTTTAGTATTTCTTTTATCGGTTCTGCTAACAAGTGTCATTTGGGCACAAGTTAAGGTACATTATAAATGGAAGATTCTCCAACCGTAAGATTTCATTACCATTAGTGCGATTTTCTGAAAGGAAAATCAACAACAATATAAATACATATATACTTGCTCCACTATTTAAGCATGTAATTAAATATCTTACCATACCCCTTCTACTAAGGACACCCTTATTCAGCAAGTTGCGGACTTTACCTTTCCCGATCGAATTGCGAAAATCCGAACTGCTCAATGTGATTAGAATGTGATTTTAAGGGCTCTTGCGAAAAATCAGCAAAAAAAAAGGATTGTGAATAGCTTAATCTGGGCAGTTTTCATTGAACGATTCAAATAAAAATTGCTCAAATCAAGCCATTTCCGGTCATTTTTTTTGCTGATTTCTCGCGGATACCTTTAAAATCACGTTCTGCACACATTGAGTGACTCAAATCATCGAAATTCAATCAAGAAAGGCAAAGTCCACAACTTATTAGTCTAAAGGCGCCCTTATTGAAAGGGCCCTGTCTTACCATAATGATGTACTCCGTATTTGGTACTTTTTGCAAATAACATATATCCATTGAACAACATACCACATTCAAATTAAAGAACTATGTTTCAAAACTGAAACCAAAAGGGTCATAAAAGCGACAACAAAATCTTACAAAGCTACAATACTATTATTGAAAAAAAAAAAAACACAAACAAACAATGAAAGAAAGCTACAATACATGAAAGAAAAAAATCATACCAGAAGAATGGATTTCGGTGGAATGAGTGAAGAGGAGGTGGAAGCAGGGGGACGATTAGTAATCGATTTTGGGGACGAGGTTCACATGCATATGGTACACGCGAAGGGAGAGTATTTCGGACTTTTTTTTGGTATTCTTTGCCCTTTATTTTCTGGAAAACTTTAGAAATGGAAAACAACAAAAGAGGCAGATTCTTTTTAGAGATGATATTAAATATTGAAGAATATTCCATACATATTATACATTAACTTGTGCACATGAGGCATTGGTTAGCATTTTGCCGCCTTCTATAAGTGAGATGGGTTACAAAGAGCTCAAATTCAGATATTTCCTGCGACATTAAGGAAAGGGTCCTGTAATGGAAATTGCCACTTCTGAATAGATTTGTAAGGGACGAAACTGGTGAAGATCATTAAATTTAAGGCAAGAAACTGGTGAAGATCATTACCACTTAGAGAGAGATTCATAGTACATACATAAATCTATGTGCGTTTATGAATCCTGGCTGAATGAGGATTACTCTCACAAGCCATATTACTCCTTTCATGGCCACTCATCTCAGTAAAGCAGCCTTTACCATACTTTTTGCCCCAGTATTGTTCCTTGTCACACCACATACATTTAGTCGTGCATTGTCCTGCCAGCCGTCACCTCCACCGCCACCACCAATGCCCTGCTGCTGCCAGCAACCTTCACCACCTTCACAACAGCCACCACTGCCGCCATCACCACCGCCACCTCCGCCGCCGCCGCCGCCGCCACCACCACAATCAGCACTGCCACCGCCGCCGCCGCCACCACCACCACCACAATCAGCACCACTGCCGCCGTCACCAGCACCACCTTCGGTGCCGTCGCTGCCGCTGCCTTCTTCACAACCGCCGCCATCACCATTGCCACTGCAGCTGCCGCCGCCATCACCACCTGAAAATCCTACGGCACCGCCACCGCCACCACAGCTCATGCAGCCACCGCCTCCCCCTTATTTTCGTATTCCTTGCGTACCATATTACCCCTACATCCGGTGTTCATCGGCTACGGGTTTCATACCATCTACGGTCTGGCTTATGTGCCTGATATCATTGGTACTTCCATTTTTTTTCTACTAGTTTTATGCAGAAGGGTTGTATTAGATGAAGCAGAATCTAGTAGGCAAGTCATCACTCATCATTATGCATAATGAGAGTCATGTTCATAGAGAATCCGTACGGATTTTTAAATATATATTGGCTGTCAAGCTACCTGGAACATCTATCAATAGTCATGATGTGAGTAAATGTTTACAAATGTATTCTTTTTTTCTCCCCCTCTCTGCCAAGCTATGATTTTAATACAAATATATGCTTGAAACTTTTCTTTTTTAATCCTCGATGAAATATATAGATCTCATATTCAATGTAAGACTGCACCACATCATTTGAAACCCTAAATCAACAGACCTTACATTTAAAACTGAGGCTGTTGATGTCTCCGCTGTCACAAAGTAAAAAGATCTCCATTCTGTTTCATAAAATGGAGATCTTCATTCTATTTCAAGGTTGAATCGCGAAACGTACAAACTAAAATAACTAAAATACAGGCATTATGTATTGAATCAAAGAGTTCTACTATAGTCCTTACGTAGATCGCCAAAAAATTAAAAAAAACACCATCCGTGAAATTCTGAAACTTCATTAGTTTGCCAATAATTCATGCTTACCCTGACGTCAATATGTAACCTATGAGATTCAAAATAATATGCATCTTGGTCTATACACTCTCCTTGAATCTGAGATTTCAATACTTCCAATCATTCAACCTCTCTTTAGGTCACTTTTATGATGTCAATGGAATGCAATTCCATGGGATCCAAAAATATTGTTTATCCTCTCTCCTAGACCACCGTCAATTACATTCAGGGAGTAGCAACTTACCTCAAAGCTAGAATACTCGCCTTGGCATGAGCCTCCCAATAATATCTAACATGTGCTGCAACTCAGAGAGTCAGAGGATTCCAAAAGTTTCCGAGCTTAAGGTCCTCCCAATCTAGTTCAAACGCTCATTCAATACCACAGTCTAACGCTTTGATTGTTCTATGACGCCACATTGCAGTTTCAGGATCAAATCTGAGCTCCCATGTAGGCCAGTAATGCAAATCCTGCTTCAATGTTAGTACTCGAGGTTTCCCATTTAGGTGGACCGTCCTTACACGAATGAACTTCCCATCATCAATCTCCTGTTAATCAAAGTACACAAATCTGAGGATCCCACATTTAAATTAACCTCAGCAAGTACTAATCTGATATCTTACTTAAAAAGGTACTGTAGGAAAATGAATTTTACATGTGTATTTGAAAGTCTACTGAGAATCACAATATAGTATACATGTCGCATGACTTGAGCAGCAAATCACCCAAAATTCAAGTCAAGTATTAATCATAAGACACCATGAGATGCAAATAATTAGCTATCTTTTTTCTTGAAAAAACAGGTGATCAATTAGAAAAACCCAGCACAAGTCATGTTTACAACAGCTAAGCCTCAGTGAGACTGAGACCTGTAAATATTATAGAGGTTGACGGAAAGGGGAAAGAGGAACAGCAAGGGCAGCCCAAATTCCCATACCTTCAAACTAGTAAGTACCTCCAATATGCATGCATTATCTCATGCATTGAGACTTGCTTTTTTGGCTAATAAGATTCATGACAAAAAATCTAATTCTTAGGCGTGTCTTGAGTAAAGCCAGAGTAAACATACCTTCGTCACATCAACGAAAGCATCTAAATCAGGAGTTGGTTTCCCATTTACTTCAATAATCCACTGAAGAGCATATAGCCCGTATCTATGAACCGGACTCCCATGACACCATCTGGAAATTCGATGACTTAACATAAGTTCGAGAAGACAAATGTAGTCATTGGTTAGAACTAACATAAGCATATAAACATCTCTTCCTAGTTTTCTAAGAATAGAAGTAAAAACTAAAAAGCAGTACTCAGCTCCAGGGTTGACATTAAATAACAGAAGAATAAAAAGTGTGGTAGTCAACATTCTAAACCTTGCTGCTCTTTTCTTTGTTTCGCATACAAGCAAGAACATCAATCTAACAAAGTATGGTGTTAAGATGGAGGCAGGGTTTGAACAGTAGACGTCAATGAGCTTGGAACAAGAACCCAACCACTTGGGCTAGCTTGCAATCCTAAATCTTGCTTCGCTCTCAAACTGAATAAAGCCATGACAATATGACTTTTACCGAAATCCTCACCTTGCCACATATACACCATGCCCTTCTTCAGGTAGAAAGCCTAGAGCACGCACTGCTGGGTGAGGATCCTGGACAATACATCCACACCAATTTATAACTCGTGTTGAACCATTACCATCCCTCACATCTGTTCCAACAAGAAGTTCGATTTCATGTCCCTGCAAAACCATAAAGACTGTATGAAATTTCTATACAGCTCCTTCGATATAAGCAAATGGCTCTACCGCCTCCACCCCATTTTGTGAGACATCGTTGACCATGCCGACAAGTTAAGAAATTCTTTACCATATTACAAAGATGATAATTTATCCCATTTAATTTACTTTATTTCGAATAGGGATGTATAACCTTGTTCTTAAGCAGATCTTTCCTGATATTAGAAAACAATTAATGGATTTTTGGTTTATGAAACTTCAACACAGAAAGAAGAACGCAAGGGACTATTAACAAACCGAAGAACTAATTAATATACCCGTACCATATCCTAATTACTGAATAGCTCAAATTTAAAAAAAGTTTAAGGGAGGTTGTAAAACAGAGACCTCAAATCGGGCAGAGTTTCTTCACTCACCTGGCGGAAAATAGTCATGTTAAGCTTTCCATCATTTTGATCACATTTTTCTAATGCCTGGCAAGCATCTTCAATGTCACGAAAGCACGTGATAGGCTCTTTATTAATTGCCAAAACCATGTCACCTTGTTCTAGCAGATTATCAGCCTTTGACCCAGCCAAACAACCTTTAACACGCAATACTTGACGTCTAACTGGATCTTTCTTAACAAGAGCCTGCAACAGCCATTTAAAATCAATGCGTAATTCCAGAAACACAAAAGTGGGCGCATTATGCCAGTTTTCCCAATGAGTATTGTTTTTAAAAACAATCAGAACGGAGTAAGAAAGTACAAGAACTACCGAGAGATGATAACATCATGATTTTATAGCAATAAGTGGAGGATAAAGTGTAGCACCTTCCCCTTTTTTTCCCCTCATTTTTACCTTCTGGTGTTGGGAAAATACCATCTCACAATTCTCACCAAATCATCATTCTTTCCAGTTACACATTTCAGTAGTATATAGCAAGCAACACAAACATCTAATAACTAAATTTGGGTTACTTTAAACATGTGGTCCATAGCAAAGTTTTCAAAGGCATTTTTGAGGCGCAAAGAAAATCACAATCGCATAGCCAAGAGGCCTTTGCCCCAACAGCATCAAGGATGCACTTGGGTGCCAGGACAAAGGAGGCCAGAAGTTCAACTCCTCTTTCAAGGCATTAATCTCACTATTCTAACAATATTGACTTTCGCCCATAAAAAAAAAGGGTAAAGAAAATCACAATCAAATAGGCAATTGTTTTGTGGTTGGATGCATTTTATTTCCTGTACCAAAATATGTGCACATACCGGACATGCATAGGGTTCTATTGCACCAACAATTCCACGAAAAGAGGTGAGGAAATGGATTTACCATATGGCATGCATATAAGAAAACAAGTGAAATAGGCGTCCATGGTAATATGTATATATATGGCAAGCATAAAACAGAACATTTCAATTGGGAATAAAGTGTACCTGGACCCATTTGTCACTGAGTCCAAAGCTACGGGCCTTGGAAAGCAATGTAGGATAAAGTTCAACCTCTAAGATCCTGACAAGTGGCATTGGCCTTTTAACACCATTTATGAGAAGATTCGGTCCATTTGCACCAGATATGATTTTGTCGAGGACTTGGCTGATTATATAAACAGGAACACCACGGACAAACTGATGATCTTCTGATGAACTACCACTGTATTTCAGCTGTAATTGGGACTGGAAGTATCAGCACAAATTCGCTAAAATTAAGCAGGCCACTAAAAAAATCATAATGAGAACAGGACAAACCTGAGTCGAAAAGCTTCCCCAAATAGCCTGGACCCTTCCATGCTCATCAGTTAGCACACCCGAAAATGTGCTACCAAAGTCTGAAAGTCAAGTGAGATAATATTATGACTTTTAATGGGGAAGAGGAGGAAACGAAGGACACGAAAAAAAATTTAAAGATTAGATTCCAAGTTACCAGTATCAAGCTCAATGACTTCCATGTTAGTTGCTCTGTAACGTGGACAATCAGCAGAACCAATATTCAAAGAAGCATGTGGGTTGGTGACAACAGATTTCCTTGACGTAGCTTGCAGGCTCCTGCTTAATCCCACAAGATACACTGCATCTCCACGACGCAGTGGAGGTTCTGTCACAGAACTTACAATTAATCACTATTTCACAGACTTTTTTTCTAATGAACTTAAATATAACACCTCATCGGTGCACTTTGTAGCATAAAATGAAAATCGTAAGCAAATTAACAGAATTAATCCAAGTTTATCTTTCTTCCTATTAGTCTATTACAATTAAAGTAGCAGAGTGAAAACTCATCACGGAACTGTTGCATCCTGTTCCCCAAGGTGATCGACCAGGAGTCTATGAAGGTGGTGACTACGTCTTCATCCAAAAATGTGACAACCTCATTTTACACCTGCAAAGATGTGCTAGCTATGCTACAACTCCTAAGATTCCTGTTTACGTAAGCCTATATCCCGAAAACCCTAACCCAAGAAATGCACCCCCTCTTTCCTCAGGCTCTAGAATTCACATGAAACCCCTACCTTGATCCTCTCAGCTCCACCTTCCCCCTCTTATTTTTCCAGCATCGAACCGTGCCAGACCTTAGTTTACCTCGAACCTTCTGAGACAACTCTGTTAAGGACTCCAGAAGCCTCTATAAAACGAAGGCAAACCAAACTCATGCCCCGTTGATAGCATATCTTTGAACTTCCCTGGATCCCTCCACGAGCTAAACTCGTACCCACACCCTTATAAAGAAATCAGAGGTCTCCTATCTGTATTGTAAAGAAAATTCATCTCCTTTTTCATTCTCTCAAATTTTTTACAAGTGCAATTAAATACATACATATCTGTGTGTGTTAAAAGGGGCACAAAAGGTGTCCAACCTGGATACCAAAACAACAAACTATATCAACTATACATCAGAATCCAATTCAAAGCCATATACAAAAACCAAACATCGGTTGAACGACTGGTTAACCGAGGCCGAAAACCAACTGCACAGTAATTCCACAATACACTCATCAGTCTAAATTAGTCTTTCATTTCCTTAAAAAATTCTTCTATTATGCCCATGCAAACAATCCACATTGAAGCTAAACGCGCCAAACACCAAGAGGCTATATCGTAATGTCGTATCTTGAATAGGGTACCAAACACATCATAGTTCCCAACTGCCCATTCTTGCTCAAATTATCAGGCTTTTTAGGTTTGTGCCTTGAAAACTCTAGGTCTAAATTGTTCAGGCATGTGTACTCCAAAAAAAAAAAAAAAACATTAATGGAAAAAGGCCTACCAGGAAGAAGTTTAGCAGCACGGACCACTGAAGCACCAACAGCTCCCAAAGCAGAAGGGTCATATGCAACAATAGCATAATTATGCACGGGATGAAGGAAAACCACCTGCAGTGGAAGTTAGAAGTTAAAACACAACAGCTGACAACAGTCATCGGCAATGAACAAAATTAAAGTTTTTACCTCCCCAGGGATTTCGATTGGGAAGGCAGCAAAAGAAAGCATAATGTCCGATACGGCTATCGCGACTGTGTTTTTGTCAACCACCACCAATCCCATATTGTGAGAATGATATATAATAACACCAGTTCCAAAAAAATGCTGCGAGTGCACACCATCAAGCATGCATGATGGTGGTACATGAACCTGCAAGTTTTCACATTAGGAGAACTACTACTCATGAGATCATATGAATCAGAGAAAGAATGACATCCATCCACCATAACATTGTCAATCACTCTGCTTTTGCCTTTTTGGTATGGCTGTATGATAAGTAATCATCACAAGCTAAAAAATAGAACAAAACATGGGATGAAAGCTTATCACAAAAAACACAGAAATTTTCATGCCAATTCTCGAAACCAATTGCGGAAATAGTTTACAGAAACTTCAAACAGGATACAGTAAGTTCCCGGTTTCTATTATGATCAATTCACAATATTCAAAATCCATGAAATAAATTAAAACATTGTGCAACATGACATATATTACAAAAATCTCTGCGGATTTCAAAATACTTTAATGAAACCTCGTTATTATCTGGTATAGTACATTTTAAAAGTCCAAGCCACACCGGGCAAAATACAGTACCTGTGGAAACAAAGGAGGGTACCTAGTTTCTACGTCCCTTTTACATACTTAATGCATGACAAAAGCAATTATTGCCAAAAACCATCATTGTCACCTCACGCAGCATGTCATGGTAGGGAAATCAAAGACTTGTGAACAAAAGAGGTCAGAAATGTATTGCACTTCCGTAAAAAGATTAAAGCAGACCCTTCAGAAAATTCATAACAGAGATTACTTCCTGCGAGATTGTTTGAAGCCTGCCACTTCATCTGCCTAATAACTAGTACTGCCGCAATTGCCTTCTGGACTTTAGCCTTCCTTTCATAATATTTTGATGCCCAATTTCTCAGCTATATCACCCAGCCGTGCTGGATATTATCCAGCAACGAAATAATTGCACTGAATTTCAGTACTATACTTTGATTACTGACAACAAGAAGTGATGATTAACGATGATTAATTCTACCGCTAAGCACTTAGATTGAACAAACAGAACAAACGGCAACAAATCAAGGCAGCAGATATGCAGATGAAGCATCATACGGATTCTCGATAAAGTACCTCAAACATCACTAGAGTAGGCTCTATGACACGCTCAGCTACAGAAGAACTAGCGGCTGCAGCTGCTGCACCTTGATAATCTCTCAGAAGAGCATTTTCTAAGCTAGTTGAGTCATCCAACTTCTCTTCTCTAGGCTCATGTAAAGAACAGTTGGCAACAAGGCTATCAGCAGATGAATCCTCTTCTACTCGCCGTTTCTTAGCTCCAACATCCGAATCATCGCGAGAATTTGTTCCTTCTCCAACGCGTTCAGAACTAGTGTCCATTCTGGAAACACCATCAACCAATCCCTGGTTGATATCTTGATGCATATCCACCATTAGACTTGTCTCGCTAGTATCTAACTGAATGTTACTGTTTGCAAAACCTTGTTCAAGATTATTCATGCAAGAGGACAAGAGTGGAGACTCAGGTGGCAAAGCAGATTTTATCGTCCATAGACCAGTACTGTCATCGCGAGTGTAAATCTGAGGAGGGGCATACCATTCATGGCGATCAATTGTGACAAGGACAGACTGCAACAAAAGAAGTAGCATAAATAGATTTCCAACTCATAAGAACGATGGAGAAACACATACTGCACAAGAAAACATACCTATATGCAAAGCATAAATGTGCTTACACTCATTGCACACCAATGTTCACATTTTTATGGGCACATTCATTCCTATGCGTACACGTACCCAGGGATCATATTAATACTACTGTTGCTTTGGCTTTATCCTGTCAGTGACACACTACTATATATGCATCTTGGCAAAACAGGCTACATAAACGAAAACGAGTATACAGCTAGAGATACAGATTTGAGACTAACATTTAAGTCAACTTGGCTACACAACATCGAGCTCCTGCAAACTCAACGATGCGAATCAATCAAAGGTTTCTTGTACCCAAAACACAAATTTCGAATATTTACTACGAATATGGCAAGAAAGGTACAAAGAATATCTTTAAAAGTACGCATCTTCAAATTCATCCCTATCTTGAAACAAAAGCTCCTGAGAGCTCGCACATTAAGATCACTTGAAGAGAAGGAACCCATTAGCTTCAGGTTATTACTGCTCCCAAGAAAATTCAAGATGTGCCACCTAGGCATACTAACAGAGTACTTTTCTTTAGATGGGGTTCTAACAAAGTAATTGAACATGGAAAAATGTTTTAAGTTTTGTCCGGACTACATAAATATGTAAAGTTTCATCAGAGCTTTACAACTCATGAAAGTTGAATGCCTTAATGTGATGGATATCAGAAATGCTAATCCAGTGAATCCCAAGAGTCACAGCCAAGACCACACAAGAAAATTATGCTGCCAATCAAAATGTTCAACATTGGAGTGAGCCCCCTTGTCTTCATTAAGTACCATTAGAATGACATTGTCTAACGCTATCTCCGGTTTTGAACGGACAGACTTATCCCAAAACTGAGACTAACTTATGGCAGCAGCAGATCTCCATAGCATTTTCAGGTCCGGTGAAGTTCAACAATTTCCTTTATCGTGCAGTAGTAGGAGTGTAGGACAAAAAACTGAACATAAAACAACAATCAAGGCTCAGCATTTTGTTACCTGAAGAAGCTAGTGAAAGTCATCATGACTAAAAGAGGCAAAATATGACCACAAAGTTTTGGAGACTTAACAGACACAAGGTTCAAAAATACCATCCCTGTGTTGGCCACTCTTCAAGGTTTTACCCAAACAGGTTTGACTGCACACCAAGGAAAAGGACATACCTCATGGCTCATAAAAGGCCATATCCTCTAGGATTCTACCATAGCAAATGCATAGCATCAGCAAACAAAAAAAACAGGAAAAGAGATGGAACATCATAAAACTAATTTACATAACTTTTGCCCTTTTGACAATTCTAGCGCTGGGCACCTGCTCAATATCAATTGTCATATTAGTTGAAATTAATCGTCAATAGCTTTAGAGAAAAAGTATCACACACATGATTATATTATCAAGTATTCAAGTTATGATTATAAATTTATAATAATTTATAATCATGTGATCACAATGATCAAGTTATCCACAATATTATGATCATATGCATTATCTTTGTATATCAAAATTGTTACCCTCATCAAGAGAGGATTTAAAGTGGTACTCAACATAAGTAGTACAAAAAAGAAAAAAAGCTTATGAGGCAAAAAAACATTTCAAAACGTGATGACGGCAACTGACGATGGTAGTTGATGAGGTTAATGATTTTGACATACAAAGATATTACTACATATCAACATAGTATTGCGAATAAATAGATAATTGTGATCACATTATTATAATCATAATCTGATAGTATAATTATGTGTGTGATACTTTTTCTCTAAAACTATTGATGACTAATTTCAACTAATATGACGATTGATATTGAGCAAGTGCTTTGCGCTAGTAAGATAAAACATGAATCTGTGTGCATAATACTAAAGGGAGAGAACCATTTTCCATGGAACAGCCATAAAGCAAATTTCCACTTAAATTCATTTATAATCATAAACATAAAGATTTTTCAACTGAACTGTTTAATAATTTTGTATCGTTATTTTCCAATAGTCGCTAATAAAATTTCTAGGAGTCCGTTTTTATCATATAGTGGCCCTTGAATATTATCTTCAAGGGCGGGTCCCACATGCTCCTACTTATTAAATGTTGTGGGTCCCACTTCTAAAATTTAGGTTTAGTATTTATTGTTGACTTCTTGTGGGTCCCACAACAATAAATTGTGAGGTCAATGACATTTGTCATTTGGAAGTAAGCTGGTGGAGGAACTCTTTTATAATAGTAGGTAGATGATCAAGCCTATATAGTTTAGTAATCAAGCACAAAACATGGCAAACATTCTTAACTAAGTGATATCCTTCATTTGAACAACACACACCGGGAAGTCTTTCAAATGATTCTTACAGGAAAATAGGAAAAAATAGTACCTTTTTACGATGACGATCCATGTAGCTTATATACTCCAAAGGCACTCGAGAACCCCTAGCCAGCTTAGAGAGAACAGAAATTAGGTCTTCTAGTCCTGATATTGCCTCACCTCCGAACTTTTTAATAATGGCATGACGGGGAACTCCAGCTCTAAAAAGCATATATCTGCAATTGGTAAGTAGAACTATTCCCGGTGAGATATTGTAGCAGAAAATTCGAGGAAATATATATGCTCTCAGTATCAAATAGTTTAAAACCCAAACGTTTAACTGCTACAAACACAATATAAGGCAATTTGTGAAAGAGTAACTGCAAGTTTTGACATTCACATTGTAAGAGAACAGTAAACATACCCTGGTTCTGCAACATAAACAAGGCCACAATTGAAGCGAAAATTTCTAGCCTAGCACCCAAAGAAATAGAATAGAGTAAGAAGGAGAAAGGGGACAAGTAAGACAGTCATAATAAAATAATAAAATCAATCAACAGCTCAGAATCAAATTAAAGTTCGTCATTTTCTAGCATCAAACAAGAAAATGTCAACATAGATGGGGGAAAATAAAATCCCAGAATGTATCATAAAATTAGTCCCCATAGAGAAGTGGGAGGAACTTCCACTCCCTTTGGGAATTTGAGCATACCAAAAGCTTACATCAATAAGTTTGCATGGGTCTTTTTGCAAAAAAAAAGAGATGGTTTTCTCGCTAAGTCATTCATGCCTTGGTAAATAACTGACTTAAAGCACAATATGACCCAGTTCATATTAGTAATGGCAGTTCATAAAAATGAATGGAAGGGATGAAACATATATCTTTGCAATACAAGGAAAGAGAAGGAATTGGTACTTTTAAAGACTACGCAATTCTGGAAGTTATAAAAGCATTCAAAACAATAGTCTCACAAAAGCTTAAACACCTGCGGGCATAAAAAGGAGATTTCAGGATTTATCCAAAATCATGGCCCATGTGCCATTGACCTGTCGGAATTCAAGATCATATACACTACCACAATTTCTAAATTTTTGTTTCAGCATGTCCCCACGTTTCAAGGTTTGACGGTGTCCATAATTATGTAGTATACATAATACAATATCAGTACATGAAATAGGATTAAGACTATGGTGCAAAGAAAGTCGAAAAAAACAACATTAAGAAAGTTCAGCTTCCACATTTTCCATTTCTCTCTGGAGCAAACTTATTTAGATTTCAGGTAAACCCGATCCTACAACTTGAGGAAAAAACACCGTGGATGAATTGTAAAGTATAACTTGTTTTCTTCCACCGAACTCTTGGGTGAAAAAACACGAGTCCACGACATGTGGACTTGCTCGTTTTGCAACCCCTTGAAAACAAGGCAGTAGTTTGTAATAATATTCAAGAGTATTTGGAGTAACAAACAATTTGTTGCTCCTCATTTCTTAGACATGCCCATTAGGTGAGCAGCCAATAGAAAAGACAGCCAAAACCATACTCACTTCCACTTCCCAACATTTCAATAGCCTAATTCCACTCCCATATCTAAAGATTTCTGGCATAGGTTCTTAGGTATGTTTTATATTGTGTTAAGTCAGATGAAATGCACATGACTCATACTAAAAAATGAAACTTTCGGAAATTAGAAGTAAACATTACTGATATAAAGAAGCCAACTCCAACCAACCTGTTGGTATGAAAGGGGGTGGATCACTGCACCACTTACTTCCAAGAAGTGGTCTGGAGTTATTGAGTGTAGATTCTGAACCTGAAAAGCATCAGCAGAGCAGGTTAGATAGCACCAATACTGAATGACTTGACAATCACAGCAAGGAATGTAAATATCCCAAGATACACTTGAGTTCCGAGCAGTGGCACAAACTATCGTAAATCAAGTTAGTCATCGCATATCTTCTAGCACTAAAATTGTACTTGCACCTAAATAATATCTGGGGGATTCAGGAACCTCAGTTACTACCAAAAACTCTAGGAGTGTTGAGATTTGTCCGACATTGGTTAATTATCTCCTCCAAAACTAGTATATGAGCCTGGGCAGCCTCTCTACTCTTTGCCAATTGGTTTGGAGTTGGATGCTTTAACATGGTATCAAAGCTAGGCTTTCGGAGGCTTTTCCCCTTTGTTTGTGCCATAGTTGCACTTTATTTCATTGTGATCCGTGTGTTCCGGATCCCTTGTTTACCTCTCCACGTGCGAGTCAGGGGTCGCACGTGCGGGGGAGTGTTGGGATTTGTCCCACATTGGTTAATTATCTCCTCCAAATCTAGTATATGAGCCTGAGCAGCCTCTCCACTCTTTGCCAATTGGTTTGGAGTTGGATGCTTTAACAGTGATCAATAAGCACGCATAGAAAGGATTAGAAATAAGTTGTGCTAATACTCATAGCCTTTAAAGATAGAAAAGGCACAAACCATACAAATGATGGCAATGAATCCCATATGTATTATCCAATTCCACGGATATTAGTGATAAAAGAGTTGTGCACGAGGTTGAGGAAGACACATTGAGAATTCAACGAAGCTTCTCCGGTCCATTATCTCAATATCTTAGTTACTTGATTTTTCAGCAAGTCAGACATTTCATTGAAGAGTGCAAGAGGTAGTGCAACCAAAATTTCAAGCAATTACTCAAGTAAAACCACCTCTAGCCAAAAAACTCAACTAGAACATCTCCAAGACAAATTCTATAAAGAAAAATATAGGTGTATTATAAGTGTGTCACATTAATACCATGTTACATAAAAAATGTCAACCAATGGCTTACAATTTAGCACCATAAAACAAATCAACCAGCACGTTGAGGTTCCATAAAAAGTGTTTTTAGAAAGGTTGAGCTTTATAGCATCTTAAATCCCTGGCAAACCTGTGAACACCTTCACATTGTCACTTGATGTTCGCTTACCCACAGAAACACATGTCCTGCTTTTCTGGGAATATCGTGCTATGTTTAAGGCCATTTTGTTAGCCAAATTGGTTTACCAGACAACTAGTTAACTAATCCAACAATGATAGTGCATTTATTGACAAATCAAAGACAAAAACCAGAAATAGCTCAACCATCACTGGGAAAATCTCCGTGATCCAGAATTAAAAGAAAGAATGCATTTGCATTTGCATTCATGACGGGATAAAAAATACAGTCATCGACTGAATGGATAACCTACTGGCATACAAATCTCTACAATGCCCTTCAACTATGTGGAGCATGCCAAACAACGGAAAGCAATTGCATATGCCTCAATCAACAGCAATTTATCACATCTGCCTAAATGAAACAACTATGGCACTCTGCCATAGAAAACCATTAACAGATACTGTACAAAAAGCAAGACATAAAATGCGCAACAGCAAATCTGACCATCAAGTCCACAGTCAATGGCGTGCCACCCCTTTCAATTTGTAATTCAATCTTCCGGCCCACACTGTCATCGAGCAATGTTTCCAATTTCAGGAACTGAGTATTAACCTGCAGTAAGGATTTTGATACATCAAAGACATCTCATGCAGATCACTTTCCCGGCATTTCAACATGAAAAGTACAGCCAAAATCCAAAATCAAGAGATCAGCATGAACTGGTTACTAGGCAGTTTAAAAAGGTTACTTGAGTCTCGTCCTGGAATGACACAAATGCAAAATAAAGAAAGAAATTCACGAAATTAAACATACAAAAAATTCAGCTTCAATTCACTTCCACAAATTACTTTCACCTCATAATGGCAAAGTCCAAACAAACTAGAAGTTTCAACAAAAAAATTCAGGTTATAGTTTAAAATATCACTCACATCATCGTAAGAAGTCTGACTAGGTAGATCAGGAAAATTGCAGACTCACAATTTCAGTAAACAATGGAAAGATTAACATTGGCAATCCTAGTGGAGAAATAAGGAAAAAAAGACAAGTGTTATGCTAAAAAATCTGAATCCCAGGGACAACATCAGACACGGAATTTTATTTTGTCATGGAAGTTGTGAAACTTCCAGTCATCCTCAGGAAATCCCAGCTTGCAACTATGAAGCTTAGTGTCACCGCATATTTATTGAACAAATCTGAATCTGAATCCCAGAGCACAATTCCGACTTGGGATCTACCCAAATTAACATATATTCTATGTGCAAATAATAAGATCTCTTCAAATGAGCTACAAAATTAAAAACATTGAAGGAAAAAGGCATGAGAAAGGAGAATAAGTTAATATTAGTCAAAACTTTTCGCTAAAAATAGCAAAGACAACTGATGGAGAAAAAGACAGTGTCAAATACATAACGAGAAGTAATATTGATAACCAAAGGGATTGGATACGTATGGACACAGAGGATGAAATGCTTACGTTCCCATTTACGCGAACAAGTACATCCCCGGGCTCCAAAAGGTTGTGAGCTGGGCCACCTGGCACCTGAAGAGGCCCAGATTGATGGCAGATGTTACAGAGAAGAGAAAACTCTACAATTAATTACAATATACTGAAGAAAGTGTACTCACCACGGAATCAACGACAAGCATTCCAGTTTCATCAAGTGGAGATGCATGGCGCACCATCTAATCCAGTGACAAAAAACCACTCATTAAAGGGGCAAAAAAATCTCAAATTATTATTTTGTCCCACAAAAATGCAGGCCTTTACACAGACCAAAGTACCTGTTCTGTGTCACTTTGGAGACCAAGGCGACGTGTCTCATCAAATCCTTTGTGGAGGAATGTCACCTACATCATCAATTATAAGAGCTAAAATCTACTGCACCAGATCTTGAATCCCAGTTATGCCACACACGCACAAATATGCAGCAGTACACGATCTTATCTGCAAGAACTCTCTCTCTATGGGCCAACAGGTGTAATGGACTATGTCCCAATAGGTGTGATTGGGCTTTGCCCCATCTGGATGTACTTTCCAACCTTGGTTGGAATCCCCCTTCCCCTTTCCCTTAATAAAATGTTACTTTTGCCGATCAAAAAAAAGAACTCTCTCTGTGGAGGCCGATCAAAAAAAAAACTCTCTATGGAGACAGATCTTATTGACAAGCTTTTGTCTGTTTTTGAAAGGGGGAGGAGGAGGAGGATAAGTAATCCATAGCTTGAGATCAATAAGATGCGAATAAAACTCATGAACATTGCCAGCATGGTTACATGACCTCGTGACTAAGGTAAAAACATGACGATTGAGGCCATAGACACAAGAAGGGATCACTAAATAATAGCACCCACTCCAACTAGATTATGAAACCATGCAAAAAATGCAATTACATAATTTACACCAATCTGAGTTGAGAAATTATTACTTTTACAGCAATAATTTGAAAAACAACGAGTTGAACATATATTGTCAGATGGAAACAAATTGCCCTCCAGGACATGCAAGATATATTTGAAAAACACCGAGTTTAACATAACAAATCGACTAAGGCATTCTACAAACAAGTGATGCCCAACCAATCCTCCCAAGAAGGATGGAATTCAAAGAGATGTAACACCCAAATGCAAAGAACAAATACTCACAGGCAATCAAGCCTTCATCTCCAAGTTTCCAACCATGAACTACACGTTTACAATGAACTAAATACATCACAAGTGACTGCCCATAAATTAATAACAGGCAACTGATATTCAACATGAAAAGAAAACAGAATCTTTGAACCTGTAACCATTATATGAGGATATTACTCGCATAACAGCCAAGAAGTATAATGATCAACATTAAAGAAGTGACCAAGGGTACCATTACATGATATACTTTAACACAGATTAAAATCATGAAAGGACGCATAAATAATAGGTTGTTTCAGTATTGTTCTGATAAAAAGAAAATGAATATCTACTACAGCATATTTAATGCGAGGGACATCAGGTTGATGTAAAGCTTCATAATCAGTTTCCAGAAAGGAATAAGAGTACAGTGACGTAAATAGAAAATAACAGGAAGCATGAAAATATTCCTAATTATTCACTTCTTTAAGCGGATTAGATAATGACTCACAAGTTCAGAAGTGCAAGTTGGATGATGCTCAACCAAAATTAATGCTTAAAAGAACTGAAAACAATGAGTTTATAGCTCCACAATACTCGCAATGTCAAGGAAAACGGCATAACGAGTATGATAAAATGGAAAAATGTTGCCAAACCAAAGTAGAAACTAGAAGCATGTAAGAATTAGATTGTTACACCAAACTACTATTGCTCGCAAGAAAACAATTTGACCAATAATAACCTCAAGCCTAAGAAAATAGAATTTCAGGGATATGGCTCACCGTCCACCGAAATGCATGATATGCAAATAGAAAACTTTTCCCAAAACCATCACCAAAAGGATGTGGCGGTGGCACTTCTGGCATCATAAACTACAATGATGGGTGTTCTACTTGAAATGAAAGGACCACAAATGAGACCTCATTCTGTTTAAAAATTCTGCAACTTTCTTCATTTTTTTGGGTCCAGGGGCCGGGGAATGTTTGTATAGCACTACCCAATACTTGTTATATTTTCTTTTCAATGCAGCTTGAAGAGTAAAACAAATAGGCTATGAGTTTAAGCAAAGCTCAACGACAACAATAATAGGAATTCACAAACCTGAAGCGTACCACGGGGAATAGTAAGTGCCTCCCACTTATCACTGAAAGAATCTCTTCCTTTCTGCAAGAATTGTAAAGCCCTTACAACCTGCACAAGACATAATTGCATGATGGAAAGAACCAATCAATTGAAATTTAAGGAAATACAAAGAGGACGGTTTCAGACATATGAGCACATATTTAGACTGATATCCCATGCTGTCAACTTCAAAGGAAATATGGGAAACAGATTATTCCCAACATCTAATAGAATAAGATATGGCATCCCAATCCATGGTCTTCTAACATGAGCAATACCAGCTTCAATGTAATTCATCTGGGAGGCGGTGAACCTTAAGGTCTTGGACAGATTATGTAATTCACTCTCCATTATGGAAATTTTCAAATCCGCATAATCATCTTCAAGTGTCTTTCGGGAAACAACTCAAACTCCTTGTTGTGTCTTACATGAGCATGGGAAGGCAGTAAACATGCATTTGGGTGATCAGGTAACAGCACTTAGAAAATCAGGTTGTATCTTCCAGACAACTTTCAAGTCCTGTTTCGACCCCATATTCAAAAAATCTTAACTGCTGGCCTTTCTGTTCAGTTCAGATGGTTAGCTTGCCTATGTTTTCTGTCTTCTGAAAGGTTGGACTTCTAAGATTGAGACTTCAAAGACTTCTTATTACAGGATGTTATGCAATCAAAATCTACCTGAAAGGCTTCCCCAGAGAGGATAAACCCAATAGTTGAGCTGGTTACGAGCGAAAACAAAAGGCAAGGGAACCCTCAAACAATTATAACTAAGCTCACCCAAATGCTATATTTTACATTGAGAAAATTCTATGAGAAACAATTAAGAAGTATAAGATCAAATGTAGGGTAAAACCAGAACGGAAAATCCTCCATCGCGTTGTAAAAACAAAACAACACAACGATCCTTATTGAGAGTAAACTTAACCAATAAAATAGCACATACAACCAGAAGAAAAGAAACAAATTATACAGAAGAAAGCAACACAATATTACAGGGAAAAAACAGAAATTGATTTAGATATTCAAAAGAGAGTGCATCACCTTTTGCCTAATTATTAGAACATGAAAATGCAAGAACAAAAAATAACAGAGAGATTACGGAGAAGCTATAAATCATTAAGTATGGACTCCGAAGAAGTGTCAATTATTCTCCAGTAATGGAAAGGTTTTTTTCAATTTCCAACAAGCAACACGCACAAAGTTGGGTGTTTCTAAGATGGGAAGCTATTTATCATAATCATTATTTTGCAGTAAGATGAGTTAAAGTCAAGTAAGCAAAAGGGCTCAGCTCCCAGTTTGAATCAGGTTAATGTGGAACCAACACAGCTGAACCCGGTTGCAACCAACAAGGCACAAGCCAAAGAAACCGATAAAAGTCCATATTGGACAACATCAGAAGCATCAAGTAGAAGTCACAGAAAATTACTGACATAAACTCACTCTTTCTAAAGGTAAAAAAAATGCTGAAGCACTGGATGACTTGCTCCCCGCATTCAACGCTACGGCCCTGCCTTGCCAATCAATTACTGGGGAACCACTTGAACCCCCTTTGGTCCCAGATGCTGCCTGAAAGTAATGGGAATTACAAAGACAATAACTAAGCTTGAGAAAGAACCAGCAAGGCTTTCACAAATTGCAAAGCAACAAGTAAACAATGTAGGAACTGAAATGTCAGCAGAAAATCAAGAGATGAGGTTCAACAAGAATGTCCGAAAAAATCAGCAGGGCCCTGCTTTTCATTTATATCTGACACTTCTTCAGTAACTAGAGCTCCCATGAACATTTAACAGACCACGGACACAAAAGCATGATACGAGGCTCAAGACCCTTAAATGCATATATAAGGGAAACTAGATGCATGCAATATTAATAACATAAACACCACAAATTGGCTAATCCAGTGTATTTACACCAAACGATATTGCTGGTCACAGCTATGACCAGCAATAGAGCCCAATGGCTTCAATTTTTTCTAGGTAAAGAAAAGAAAAAGAAACGAGCTTTAGTTCTTAATTTGAATGATTCCCCGCTCTAATTATAGGTTAAAAATAGATTAGTGGCTGTTGCAGGAAAGGCTTTTCCCATGCGTGGGTTATTGATTTTTTAGTGAATCCTGATTATTGTGACTCTCCATTATGGAATGGAGATGGATGTGTAGAAGCAGGCAGCAGCATATAGATAAAGAATTTTTTTTTCCAAAATCAAAAGAGCAATTGGGTTGCAAAAATAAAGGATTTCTAATCGTCTTCTTATCCTATAACGAACATAAACCAATTAAATGGAAAGGGAGAAGAATCTGTTGATGAGTTTACCGAGGTAGCTATTCTTTTCTTACTACCAATACCTTGTTTTGACTGTATCGCACTATGTATCATTTGATAACCCCAAAAATCCTCTACACTTGCCTCAATTAAAATTGAAATTGGTCTCAGCAACATGACTTCATATATCCGCTTATCTTTCAGGAGTATATTTACGCACTTGCTCATGATCGTGGTTTAAATAGATCGATTTTTTTGGAAAATCCGGGTTATGACAATAAATCTAGCTTACCAATAATGAAACGTTTATCACTCATTTTCGTTTTTATGCTAATGATTCTAACCAAAATAAATTTTTGGGGTAAAATACAAATTTGTATTCTCAAATGATATTCGAAGGATTTGCGGTCGTTGTGGAAATTCCATTTTATCTACGATTACTATCTTTCCTAGAACGTAAAGAAAGCGTGAGATCTCATCATTTATGATCCATTCATTCAATATTTCCGTTTTTAGAAGACAAATTTTCACAGTTAGTGTATGTATTAGATATACTCCCATCACTTCACCATTTCCACCTCAAGCATGCTACACTACCAAACAGCACTTGTTCTAATTTCTAAACAGCCCCTCAAAAAAAATCAAGAAGTTAATTATCATATCAAGGCTTAGGGGAAGACATTTACGTAGATTTCACACAATGAATACCAGAACATTTCGTGAAAGAAAAAGGCAACTAAACTAGATCTCAATTGCAAAACAATCTAAACTATGCTTGCAAGCAAGCTGAGTGGTGCAATGTTATAACTGGGCTCGGTTCGCATTGGGCGTTGCCTACTGCCAGGCTGAAGCCAGACCAAACAAGCTCTTGCCTCGAGTTGGTCAGTCAAATATCTTAATTTTCACAACTGGTGCTGATCAATAGTGAAGGATTTGTTTTATTCAAAGGAAAAATCCCACAGGCAGGTATATATCCATAAGCAGATAGCTGGTAGGTCAATCAATAAAGCATAAACATAGCCATTAGAATTTGTGCGTACATCAATGTGGGCCTATCCTCTACATGATACATGGTACCCCATACCCCATTTATCCATGTTGTCCATGCAAGAGCGAGTGGAGGCCTTTAATAGACTCCTTGCCCCCTCTATTTTGTACCTTTTCTCTCCATTAATTCATGATTTTACCGTTGCTGATAAAAAATAAAAAATAAAAGTGAGTTGAGATTATGTACACCTAGCATTCTATGCATTTTGACTTCTATTCTCTTCCATACAAATGCAGAGACCTTACACTTGGTGGGAGGAGGAAAATAAGAGGAACAACTCAGGAGAATTGCAAAAAGCTTGTCTTAAAAATGAGAATTTCATGACCTAGAGAAGACTTCATTATCATTTATTTCTATGGACTTATTTCAGACTCATCATATTTTCAACCAAGGGCAACAAAGAGCCCAAAGTCATCCGGAGCCCACTTGTTGGAAATGAAGAGATTTCTGATATTAAATTCTAAGAAAGTAACGAGATGATGCAATTTATCTCCTTTAATTCTGACACTTGGCCTTTCCTAACTAGCGTGTGGCTTTGGTCATAGATAATAGACAAAATCATGGTTAATGCCATGCTGCTTCCTCGTTCTATTATGTCACTTTTATGGTAGTACAATACACATATCCTGAGGATATGACTATGGACAACGATTTCCTAGCCTTTAATTATCCAATAACTTACATCACTATAGTATTCGAGCGAGGTAAAAGAAATTCCTCCTATATTTATGAACTTTCATTCCAACAGTTGACTTTCTCTGCACCATCACTATACACAGCACATCATCGATATTCTGATGAACAGATGTGCAACTAACCAGGAGCGTCAAGGCAGCACATCAATCACAAAACTACATTTATGCTAACTCTTGATATTGTCAAAATTAGAATTCCTAAGATGAGGCTAAATAAACAAGAAATGACAAAATTCAGACACAGAAAGTGAGCCAAGCTGAAGAGGTTTAAATGAATAAAAAGCGTGTGGCGGTGCATTAAGTCAAGGAAAAGCCACATGATTGTGGTCTTAGATCCCACATATAACATCATACCAGGTCTCTGCAGTAATATACTGATTGTTTGATAGACAATGTTTCGCAAAACAAATGTTTAACATGGAAAAATTGTAGCTTTATAAACAAACTGCTCTGCTCCTCTGACATCCCAAGTCCTGCCAATGTTTCTTTCTCCTTTTTTTTTCAGTGAACAAGATTTGCTTCCCTCTTCTCTCTCATATTTCTCCATTTTACCAACTAATCTTAATAAACTATCAATTAGGCATATGCTGTGCACATCTCCAGTCAATCATTTATGAACGAAAGTGAAATTCCAGACATTCAATTAACCCTCAATTAGCAGCAACTCAAGAGGACAAGACATATTTATTTTAGCAACTTGAATTATCAAAATAACTCCAGCAAAGCTTGCACAATTCGTAAGTTCTAGAGTCCAACAAATCGCATCAAAGGTGGCATGGCTTACTTGCATGTAGAATGTGTTGAAGTCATTGTAGCCATCCCTGGACCAAGAAAGGAAAACATTGCAAACATTTAATAAAGGTGGCAAAGAGTAGCAATACTGCTTCGGCAAGTAACAGATGTCAGAGGCAGAAAGATAAAACACATTCAAAATACAAAATTCCATAGCATCCGCAGGGAAACTAAGTACAAAAAAATAAAAATAAAAAAAGCGATATCAGCTCTAAATCTATTACCATGTTAAGTCACGAGAGAAAAGAAAATGTTTCAGACCTCAACCATAATATAGTCATTTCCCTAAGGACAATCTGTGACTGCAGAGTTTTATAGAAAATACAAAAAAGCAAATTAAAAGATTCTTAACTCCAAATTGAATGAATTCATGTGGAAACCATTTGTTGGGAAGCTCAACAAGCTTCATAGTTGAATTTCATACACATCTTAAATGACAAGGTTAAGGCATTCCACATTGGAAGTTTGGAACCACATTTGATGCCTTTCAAAATAAAAATCAGGCCGCCTAAATATGCCAGAGCTCAGTTAAAGGGCCTGCCAGCCAAAAAAATAGTAAGCTCTTCACTGTTCATAATAGGACATCCAATCTCAAAGGTATTCTTGAATCTTGAGAGAGAGTGGGGAAATGGAAGAGGTAAAGCTGTGAGACAGTGCTTGGTTTCAAAAGTCAGACTGAAGCAAAGCTGATCCAAGTTCAGCAAAACTTACAAAGGTATCACAATCGAGAAAGCCAAACATAATCATAACAAGCAACATGTCAGGAAAACTTCAAACATCCCATAAGCCAACCAAAAAAGAACAGCTATGCACAAAGTAACACAAATGCTAATCTATTAATCTTAACAAAGGTAGGATTGAAACGATCAACTTTGAGAACTAAATGTCAAAATCGTGCAAGAAACCTTCCTTGAGCAAGGAAAGTGTATATTCTACATACTTAAGCGAGTTGTTTCCCTCCTACATGGCTAAAGCAGGTTAGCATTGGGCCAATATGTACGAGACAAAATACCCCCATGCCTGTCCATTTCTTCTACTGTTCAACTCCAATGAGGGGATATATTATAAAACTACAACATCATCTTTTTTCCTCGTACCTAACGAATCAGCAACCCACATCTTATCATCTATGAAGCACGGATACTCTATTTTGGCCTCCGTATCACGTACTGTATGCGTATCAGATGTGGATACGCTCTGGATACGTATCTGACACGTTTTTTAGAGTATCCAGTATTTAGAATTAATTTTTGGTATCCCGATACGTTTCGGATACGTTTCGGATACGCTCGGATACGTTTCGGATACGCTTGGATATGTTTCGGATACGTGCGGGGGTGAATATGTTATTTCTTAAAACATATGGGTTTGAACTGCAATTAGGGCTACATATTCTTTATTTTCTCCCACCGACCAAAAAAACAGAACGAGAAGGCAGAAGAAAAGGCAATCGACCTCCTCCCTGTCGTCTCTCATCTCTCTCAACCTCTAAGTCTCTCTTCTCTCTCTCATCTCTCTCTCTCTCTCTCGTCTCTCATCTCTCTCTCTCTCTCGTCTCTCATCTCTCTCTCTCTCTCGTCTCTCATCTCTCTCTCACTGTGTAGTGTGTATATATATCTATCAACTCTCTCTCGCTGTGTAGTGTATATATATATCATCTCTCTCTTCTCTCATCGCTGTGTAGTATATATTGATATATATGTAAATACATATATAACATATTTATATATAAAACATTATATAGATACAGACCTGGTACTGGATTTTTTTTAACAGTATATGGAACGAGAAGGCAGAAGAAACAAAGGCAAAACTGCTTTTTTTTAAAAAATCAGTAATGGAATTTTATTTTTATATTCACGTATGGTCGTATCCCCAACGTATCATATCCTAGTTTTTGGAAAAATCACGTATCGACGTATCCGTATCGTATCCGTATCCATGCTTCTTAGCTTATCATCACTTCTAGAAAAAGGCAAACCACCTAACACCCTGAAAAAAACACCTTGAGGCAAACCACACCCATCAAAGGCTTTAGGCTGTTAACTTCTATGACAGTCATCAAACAGCCTTATCTGCATGGAGAGGGAAAAAAGCAAAAGCAGATTCTACATGGTGGCTGCTTTCATGTCGCTGGAGATCTATCTTCTTTTTATGTTGATTGCAACTCATAAGCAGCAATGGATAATCGCTTTCATAGTGCTGTTGTTGACAGAGAATAAAGTGTTCCTTTTGGTGTTACTAGAGGAGACATTTTACCTTATGTAACATTGGGTACACGACGTAGGTTTCAAGTTCACCATGTTTGCTTTCTTATAGAATAATCAGATTAGTTATTTTGTATTTACCGATGATATGCACTTAGCACGCTTGTGATGTGGGAGGCGTCCTCATTGACTCAAGTGGTCACACACTAGTCCTATAACTTTCATGTCGAACTAGCATGGCTTTTGTCTCTTGACCTTGAGTAAGACAACGGATAGGTTGGACTCTTGAAAAGATCCCTAAAAATGACAATGTTTGTTGGCTGAGGGGGAGTTACTTTTGGCTTGAATTACAATGTTTGTTGGCTGCTTCTTTCCCAATATCGCTCTTGGCTCCTTCCTCACAGCTACTACTCTTCTTTTTCCACTCTTCCTCTTTTCCTTGTCCCAGTTGTCTTACTCCTTTGTCTCCTCCCTGGTCTTGTGGCAATTGATGGTTTGAAGACTCTGTTTTGCACTCCTTGATTAAAAGGCACCTCATGGTATTAACCGGTAAGATGCAACTGTTTTTAGTAGCTTGGTTTGCAACTAATAATTTGATCCTTTCCTTTCTTTCTCTTTTCCCCAAATCATAGGCTTGGAGATCAAAAGCTTCAAACCCTGCTCATTCAAAACCCACCCAGATTTCAAGATAATCTTTTTTATGATCTAACCTTCAGCTTGTAAAGTTCTAGCAATCAAAGAGTCCAGGCTTCCTTTCTTTCCCTGTACTCACAATCAGTAAAAAAGTTTTCTTGCCATGCATTATTGCATTCTGAAGACATTTGCAACTATTTTAAGCTTGTGGTAGACTTCAGTAACTACTTCAGTTGGCAAGTGAAATAAGTTTTGCTCATGGCCTCCGTTAATTACCTTTGTGTTTGCCTTTCCGGGGTTTATGCCCCCTAGCTGATTCTTACAGCTAGGTATCTCAGAAGAAGGTTTGCTTTATTACAGTGCTAACCTTTCCATGTGTGTGTATGAGTGGGTGGGTGGGTGGGTGTTTTAAGAAGGGACATGCAACTTCCTAACACATTGAACACAATACTACAATCACCAGGTGATCCCGTCCGCAACATTAGAACACATATCAGATCTGATTACTATTTGCATTGTAGTTATGCGAGGAGTCGGAAAAATAGGATGCAGCACATGTACATGTATTAAGAATAAGAAGCTAAAGCATACTTTTTGTAATGAGGAGCATCTCTGTCCAAACGAGCAAGGGTGCCAGCAAGAATAGAGACCTGCAAGTTCAAAGTGCAATCAAACAAAGGACATTTAGCACCCACCACCCTTCCTCAGAAAAATTAAAATAAAAGCAGAAACCTTTAAAAGGTACCATAAAAAGCAAATTGGCAGCCAGAAACTAATGTCATTTCCGCATGCAAGTTAGCAAATAAATCAAAAGCAAAAGCAAAGAGACATCGATACCATTTAAAGACCTGGGGCAAGATGTATGCTACAGCGCTACTTCAACCCGCAACGATGAAGAATTTATGACGCCTGGGTTGAAGAAATTATCATGATCCACAATTACGATCACTCAATCCACTAAAACCAAGTGGAATTGATTGCACAACAACAAAAGCATAATTATCATGTTACACTTGCAAATCATCGCGTGTAACTGCTCTACTGTACCCGTAGATGGCTATATATGTGACTCGGTGATTGGTACATGATATCATCGTTTCATTCACAACCTGCTTTCTACATCACAAGTTAACCTATTAATTCGTAGGAAAGACAAGAGACCTCAGGCCCACTTCAATCCTTGGCTTGATTTTGGACATGGCAAGACATTCCAGTGAGCTCAAAAGGGTGAAATGAGAACAGAAAACTAAGTGCAAAAACTCCCACCCAAACACAATTAAAAACAACCTCACATTCCATCCTATTTCTGGCATCTATTTCTGCTATCCAAATGTCTGTAATAAACTTGTGATCGTATTATTTGCTTTAGAAAGGTAAACAAAAGTAATTGTATACATGTACATTTATATTTGTTACTGAAAAAAAACTGTGCTGCCTTTGCTACGCCTATACAAAAGAATACAATTCCTATTCGATTACCCTGGCTTACGTCTCTATTTTAACCCATACACCACAAAGCTCAAATACAGCAGCACTGATCTAGAAACTTCAAGGGAAATTACAATACGAAACTATCACATGCTTGTTTTTCTGGGCCCTATGAAGCACGTATACTCTATTTTGGCCTCCGTATCACGTATCGTACATGTATCGGATACAGATACGCTCCGGATACATATCCGATATGTATTTTTTTAAAAGTATCCAGCTTTTAGAATTAATTTTTGGTATCCCGATACATTTCGGTTACGCCTGGATACATTTTGGCTATGCGTGGGGTAAATATGTTATTGCTTAAAACATATGGGTTAAAACTGCAATTACGGCTATTTTTTTCCCATGACACCAGAAAAAGCAGAAACGAAGGAAGGCGACATTCTCTCTCTCTCGTTGTGTGTGTGTGTATAACCTAATAACCATGTATATACAGTTATATATATACAACTTTTATGTAAATATATATATATATATATATCTCTCTCTCTCTCTCTCTCTGTCGTCTGAATTTTTTTTTTTTTAACCAGTATATGAATGGATTCTGATAGTACTGGTTCTGTTTCCTCATCCTCACAGTCTAATGAAGGGGATACAAGTAATCCTCTTTGGAGTTATGTTACAAAATTAGTGGAATTTTAGGGATTAAAAATTATATATAATATATTTTTTATTTACTTTTATATTCAAAATATCCCCCAACGTATTGTATTCTACTTTTCGGAAAAACCAAGTATCCGCATATCTGTATCCGTATCCGTATCATATCTGTATACGTGCTTCTTAGTATTGGCCCATAGTGATTTTCTCTTTTACCCACCCACCAAGTGACCAAACTCCCCTCCTTGTGCAAGGCCCCTCAGGGGCCTTTAACTTGCGATTAAATGTGTCATTGAAGTCAGCTCATGTGTCGCATTGCTTGGAAAATGGGAACTCACTTTTGTTGATTAAGACTCGGATTCTAGCAGAAGTCTACGGAGAGTTGTATGCTGTGTACAGAAGAATGACTAGGTCTGAAAAGGAAACTATTGATTTTCTGACAATTGGATCTTTTATTCTGTACTTACAGTATGGAGGAGATTTAGGATGCCCATGGGGAAATGCACTTGGTGCGGTAGCTAATCGAGTAGGCTCTAGAAGCATGTGTACAAGCTTGTAACTAGGGACGTGATCTTGTTCGTGAGCGACGTGATTTTATGATCTTCAACTGTCAATTACAATATGGAAATACAGTATGAAGCGAGATGATTCCTCAATTGGTTGTCAAGATCCTTTACTCCTTTTGAAAAACGGATAAAATATACGGATTAAATGTTCCCCATTGTTAAGCACAACAATAGAAAATTGCAAAAAAGATTGAGAAGGTTTTCCAAAGCTAAATGATCGGAAAAGATTCCCAAGGAAATGTTTCATCTTGTCTGTTTCGGTTTGATTAAGAATAATATGTAGGTAAATGCTACAAGTCATTTTTCCATCAGAAAAATATAACATCATTTGTTGTCTAAGGTTGAAACAGAATTCTCCATGCTAAATGATTGGAAAAGATTCCTGGCTTGGGTGGACATCCCAAAAGGTCAAGTAATAATCATAGAATGGCAGTGAATACAATAATATGAGGAATAGTGAAACTACAAATGTGTTCAATATACCTTCTCTCCACTGTCATTACCAACAACTCTGATTTCTAGTCCAACGCAAGCAGCCTCTGGAGAAAGAGGAATTTCCTCATAGCTCAGAAATTGTATGGCACCAGGGTCATAACGAAAGAAGCCAAAATCATGAACCTGAAAGAAAGTTATGCATGTCAGTTCACTTCCACTGTTCACATACAGCTCAAGAGTGCAAAGTGCAAACTACACAATCTACAGCTGCAAGGCACCCCAAGCATAACAAACTTAACTCAATAAAGGACTCCAACTAGGACTCCCCTTTTATGAAGAATAAAGAGTAAAACACTACATTTTAGGTGAGGTGTAGTGATAGGTGAGGTACTACCTTTGCATGATGCTCCCTAGTGTATCACTAAAGGGTTTTTTTTTTTTTTTTTTATCATTTTTTAATGATATGGAAATCCTTTCTTTGCTAATAAAAAAAAAACCACTACATTTTTGCTGTCCATTTTAATGGACAGTAAGTCCAACTTCTTTTAGCTTTTTAGGGTGAAAGTATGCCCAGTTAGTCTATCCAATAACAGGGTTTCGAAGGGCTAGATTAGATACAATTTTCACAACGTGGTTGCCCTCCTATTCGAACCCACATCCTCAAGGTTAATAGGCTGAGGTTTAACCACTGAATCAGGGTCCACTGTAATTCCTCTTCTATATAGTGGCTATAAAAACATTAGTTAACTGATATAGCAAGATATAAAGTCACGTGATAGATGTCTGTAGTGGGCTGAATATTCTGGTTCGTTCAGACCTAATACACTCGGCGGAAGGCCAGGCTTGGCCCTTCGATTATGTCTGATCAGATCGAGCCAAACATCAGACTCTTAGGTTCTGTCGGTTAGGTTCGGCAGTGTCAACGCTCGCATCAGCAGCATTGGACTGCCAGTTCATATTGAGGTCGACACTCAACTCCATAAGGTTCGAACTTTTAGGTTTGCCGGACTCATGTAGGCCAGCTCATCCACGTGAGCCTAACCGCCTTGCTCCCTACGTCAATTGTGACGTCACCTGGAACGGTTAGGGAGCGAGACATGCACGTCCGCACATGGGTGACTACTCGTGCACATGCACGAAAACACCCTTATCCAGTACATCATGCATGATGTCAGCCGGAGCGGTTACCGAGCGTGGGAGTCACGCGTGTACTTGGAGAGCAAGTCAGGAACTTCTATAAAAATGCAAGGATGAAATCCTAGAACGGTGCACAATCGCTCTCACTCAAAACCCTAGTCCTTGCATACTTCTCCGGCACTTTTTGATGATCTGACTAGATTGTCGGAGGGTCATTTCGGTTTCCAACCGGTTTGGCTCTTAGTCGTGCGTTACCTGTGCAAGCAAGGAAGGTAGAGCTAGGTGAACCCCAGTTAAACCAGAGGCTCAAGCGAGGTTAACAGATCTTGATCAACAACCCCACAATATCCAAGTTTATGTTTGGTGGGAGGTGCATTCTTTTTATTTCTTGAGAAAAAGGATTAGAAAAGTGATTTTAAAGTCGTATGGTTGGATATTTTGTAAGGTTACTTAGCTATAAGGTAACATCCTTTAGATGTGTGTGCTTGGAAGCACCTTGTCTTGACGGGTGTGATTATAAGTTGTTGAACTAGTTTATGACAAAGTGGTTGCATGTTTTGCACTCTCACTCCTTGGTTGTTTTACAGTTTTTATTCTTAGGAACCCCATCACTACGAAAGCATTTTAGGGGCCTTTTCCGATGAATTTAACTTCAAATTCTAGTGTTTTATAGTAGTCTTATAATGATGCCTTATAAGGCTTGGTTTTGAGCCAATAGCTTGTGGGTTTCGAGCCTCATTCACTGGATTTAGCATAAATCAGTCACAAAAAATCTGTTTTTTGCATTTTCCAACTTTGATCAAAATCTTATTGGCACCCACTTTTGGTTGTAATTTTCGATCCCCCAACAAACTCCACAATCTTGCAATTTTTTTCTCTTTCTATTGTGAGACACTTCACCAAGAAGCAAGTTTTTTAGCTTTTTTTTAGCTTTTTTCGGTTTTTAGGTAATCTTGATGAGCTCCCTTAGTGTAATTTGGGTTAACATCCGTTTATAGCACTTGGAACCTCTGACCAAATTACATAAATTTACACTTCTCTCACCAAGAATAAGAGTGGATCTTCGTCACATCAATTTCCACAATTTTTCAAGGTTAAACACAACTCAGGGGCATCATCCACAAAGGCCAATTCAGGCATTGAATAACAAAGGTCCATGACCGGAGACAAAAGGACTGTGGACAAAGTAAACCACACCATCTGTGTAGAGCACTTTGGCTTCCAAGAAACCATGAAACAGCCAAAATATACCAATACATTTAACATCTGCGACATTGGCCTACCTTTTTGTGGAACTAAAACTGGATTTTCTAACCACCTGAATAAAGAGGAGAATTTAAGCCCAAAATAGATAGAAGAGTATCGACCATATATTAGAAGTTACTAGTTGGTTTGAACTAACATGTTTGATGTCTGAAATTCCATACATCTTTCATGGCTGTCAATTACATACACAAGTTCTGATTAATTGAAGATCAGAGAACAATTAGCCACACTACAATAATGCAGAGAGAAAACTTAAACGAAAAAAGTAATGATTTTAAATCATCAACCACGTCTGTGAAATTCCATGTAGTGGTAGAAGAAATAAAAAGGCCCAAATATAAACTGCTCACCGGGTCTCTGTATATAGGATATACTGGAACTTCTTCACGATTCACAAACATAGCCTCTGCAACTACGGGTCCTATAGCCATACAAACAAAATTAATTAGATCTAGACAGCGGAAGATGAATATTGTGCATGTATTACTTATTGTGGAAACTAATTTCGAATTAGGCCCTTTAATTAAAACCAAGTCCCCCACCCTCAACCCATAGCATAAACAAAAATAAGGAGTCCATTGGAATTTTTCGTTTCCCTTCTATGATTTGTTCTCTGTAAATTTCACAAAAAACATATTTGATACCGGTTTTCGTTTCAATTCAATAATAAAAGTATCCACTCTCATCATCACAACTAGTTTTCCGAAACAAGAGGCGTTGTTTGTTTGGGAGTCTCAAAACCTTTGGGTATAGTCTCCAATAAATTTTCTCTATCTATTTCTCTCCGCTCATTACTCTCAAAAACCTACCTAAAAACCCAAAACGAACAGGGTCCCGCCCGCCTCCCCTGCCACGCCTAGTCAGCACTTCCATCCCCTACCTCGGGACACCCCGACCACGTCCGGGAACTCCCCACCCTCCGGCGGCTCTCTTCATATATGTGGAACAAACAAGTTTTTCTGTTTTTTCTCTTCAACAAAACAAACTAAAACTTGGTTACTGCTTTTCTGTAAACTGAAAGCTGAAAGCCATCTAGAGCAAGCGAAAACTAAATACTTCCTCCGTCCCAAAAAAGATTGTCTTGTCCGCATAATGAGAACCTTTTGCCTCCGTCCCACAAAAAGCCGGACAATCTTTTTTAGCACGGAGAGATTAATACAGAACAACTGAAAAGGCACAATTAGGAGAATCGGACTACCTGGCTTCACGACATGTCGATTCGTAAGTATAATCCCACGCCTCTTGTCGACGACGAACCCCGTGGCGTAGCTGGCACCGGCCGCTTCGGTGTCGAAAGCGCGACACGCAGTGGTACGGAGCACCACCACGGCGGGGACCACCTTGCTGAGTGCCTTCCGCCAGTCATCGGCGGTGGCGAGGCTCTCCCTGAACGGCGGATCAATCTCCATACACAGCTCCTCCTTCATGCTCGACTCCTCCGGCCCCGCGGCCACGTCGGATCCCAGCCTCTCCAACGGATCGCCCATTCCGTAGTCGAACGGAGCCCTAGTTCGGTGGTGATGAAGTGATTGGAGAGTGGAGTGGAATTAGTGGTGCTTTAGGGTTGTGGGATGGAGGATCGAGGAAGGAGCGTGTGTGTGCAGGTGTGTTTTGTATGAAAGCAGGGTTCAGTGGAGTGTGTGATTGGTGATTCGAGGAGAGAGAGAGAGAGAGAGAGTTGGTAGCCAATAGGAGGGGAGAGAGAAGAGTTGGGGGCGCAGACAACGTGCACTCTCTGAAATGATTTATCGATCGCTTTGAATTTAGCTTTGAATCCTCAGATGGATCGTATTGGTTCTAGACTTGTGTTCTGTGCACATACATTATGCCCTAGGTTTGAGTTTATAAAGTCCAGTTCAAAATATCTTCTTAAAAAAAAAAAGTATATAGTTATTTTATATTTTTAAATTTAAAAATAATAAAATAAAAAATATTTTTTAATTTTTTGTACTTTATTAAAGACTTTAATGAGATTTATTAAACAAGATTCATATTAATAAAAAAATTATTTGTATAAGCACATAATTTTTAGCTTAAAATTGTCTTCTTAAAAAATATGTACTTATTTCTCCTTCAAGAATGGGGCCTGAGAGATAAAGTAGATTGTGGAAATTTATTGAAGATCGCGTCCAAAAATTTTGAAATTTTAAAAAACAAAATTTGCTCTTTTTTTTCATTTTAATCAAGCTAAAGTAGTTTCAAATTTCAATAATTACCTTTCAAGATAAATACTTTCATTTAGTGTCTGTATTGTATTTTTTTTTCTATTAAAAAATTTAAAAACCATGAAAAACTTTTTATTGGCGGCTTGTTTTTGAAAATTTTGACGCAGAGTTTAAAATTAACCAGAAGATTTCACAAAACACGAAGAGGTTTTTTTTTCTATTTTTAAAGTCCTATTCGGGCAAAATCAATGAATAAGTGTTTTTTTTTTTTTTTGAAAGGCAATGAATAAGTGTTTTAAAATTCAAATATTTTCATATCCGAGACATAAACAATAAATTGAAAAAATAGAAAGTATTTTACCATTTGCAAATAGAAATTGTAGATTAAAAGGATTGTTAAAAAATTACATTTGTGAAATCTAATATTTCTTTCCAAAATCATACAAACAAGTCTAAGAGGAGATGACCCACATATGTATCCAATTGGGGGATGGTGCTGTGCACATGCTTCACACCTTTGAGGTATTGGATCGTGCATCCGACGGCTCGAATCTCATCTCGGCAATGAACGATTCTCGATTGTTGGTTGTTGAGATGAAATCCAAGCCATCAGATGCGCAATCCAACTGCTCGGAGGTGCTCAACACGGTGCACCAACCTGAAGCCCCTATGTCTCACATCCCTCAGCGTCGTGCATTTTGTTAAGTTAGGTAGTCCTTTTGCTCCTAATCTTTTACTCCCTCCGTCCCAAATTGATTGTCCCGTCCGCAAAACGGAGTGTTAAAAATAATGCAATTTTTTCAAGAAAAAATTCAAACTTTTTTCACAAATTAAAATTTTCATTGATATCTAGTAAGTTGTTGAAAAACTTTTAATTTTTTCTTGCAAAAATTGCATTATTTTTAACACTCCGTTTTGCGGACCGGACAATCAATTTGGGACGGAGGGAGTATTTTGTAAGTTTGCTAATCGTGCGCTTGGCGTTTAGTCTTGGTTGCTCTTTTTTTGTTGGGTCTCGCGGGGGTGTCTATTTGGTTTGTTTAGGTTGGGGCTTTGTTGTGTGTAAGAGGGTGTTCCGCTTTTGGAAAAAAGTACTTTTTGGAAAAAGAAGGTAATTTCAAACTCAAATATAATGAAAATGGAAATTTTTTTTTCAATTTTTTTTACACCGTTTAAAAAGATCTTATTGAGATCTATCAAACAAGATCCATATTGGTAGGAAAATTATTTGCGTAAACACATAATTTTTTAGTTTGAAATTACCTTCTTTTTCCAAAAGGAACTTTTTTCCAAAAGCGGAACACCCTCTAATCTGCCTCGTGTTGTTTTTTTATGGAGGTCTAGTGGACGGTACTGGTTTAATTTGATATATATATATATATATATATCTCCTCAAAAAGAAAAAAGAGTCCAACAATAATACAAGTCGAAGGTAAAAGAGCATACGCATCTTGGGCGGCTGATTTTGTTCAGAAAAGTATGGCTACCTCGTGTTTTACTTTTGAATGAGAATGCCGTTTTCCACAATTTTGATTGGATGAATCTCAGTGTTTTATTGTTCCGTACAAACCAACCTCTTGCAATTCAGTTCTCCGACGATCTCACAATCTTCGTACGAACAAATCAATTTGTGTTTGTGCTCATCTCACAACACCATGCAACTGCGCTAAATCAGCTACACACTGCTGTGAGTTGGGCACAGCAAACCCCCCACCCGTCGGAAACTTCTACTACTTTGATTGTACAAAGTTACAAACCTCCTCTAATTCAGCCTTCTTTGCAATACCGCCATCTTAGTTGCAGTTTCAAAAGCCATTTTTGGTGTATAGTTGAAATGCTTTTGGACAATTATTTTCGATACCAGTTTCTGAGCATCATATTTTGACAGGAGAAATACTATGTGCAAAAAAAATAGACAAAGAAAATACCTTTAAAGTGTACATGAACGGCCCAGATTCACTGCACAGTAAATCCGGGCACAGTGAATCCGGGCCGTTCATGTACACTTTAAGGGTCTTTTCTTTGCCAATTTTCTTTGTACCTAGCACTCCTCGTTTGACAGATGTTTTCATTTTTCTTGAAACACGTGCCTTCTAAGAAGGAGTATAACGATACAATGAGTGCTTTAGCTTTCAAGAAAGTCGGAAAGAGTTCGCTAAACTAACTTCTAAACAAGGATAACTTATTATAACCTTGGAATTCAGCTCATCCTTAGATTAATAGTACGAGTCCAAGAAAGTCAAAACAGAAAGTATGCAAAATTAGTACCAGAATAACACCACATCAAGATATGGAGAGCAGAAAGAACACCTCCACTGATTCCACAACTCTTAATAAACCAGTTAAATTTACAGGAACCGACTAAAGAACTATGGCATTCCAACCACATACAATTCCAGTTTATTGACACACCAGTCACCCGGTACTATCACCAAGTCCTGGACTGGCATTCTTCAATAACACTCAAATTTTACCTGCTGTAGAAAATTTCGTATCGAAAACAGCTACTCCATTATTTTAAAGAAACTTCAGAAGCACAACTGGCAATTGGCAGATCGGCTGGGGTGCATACCAGAGCCCTTTGTTGTAAATGTCTCAAGCTCTGTTCCATGCTAACTTGCACCATATCGGCTAGCATCTGCTTTGCTTTTTTCACAGATTGATCCTCACCTTCCATATGACTAATAAGATTACAAACTATGTTTTCCAATGTATCGGGTTGAAGCTCAGACCTCCGATAAGGAGACTCTCTTAATAACCGCAAGAGAGTTTGTGCTTTACACCTAGATTTGGGTGTTCCTTGAACAGTGAGCTCCAGAAGCCCAGGGATTACACCTTCTTTAAGAATTGGCTCCCTATATTTACACCTATCACTCTGACACATTGTTAGAAGTGTCCCAACTGCGTGCTCCCGACTCTGTAGGGACCCACTTTCCAAAACTTCAACTACTGCAAGAACTCCACCTTCTTCAGATGTCAATGCAATTTTGCTCTCGTCAAACCCCACTAATGATTCTATGAGGGCAGTACCTTTTTCAGCTGTTTTTGAGGATTTTTTACAGGTTTTAAGCAGGTTAACTATAGGAGGAATAGGTTTTGCGTCAAGAATTAAGGTAAGAAGGTTGGCCTGTGTTGACAGGTTGTAAAGTGTCATTACGGCATCTGCTTTTGCTTGTGCGCTCCCATATCTTAGGATGTCCACTAGGAGAGGGATGGCACCAGAATCACCAATGATATGCTTGTTGACAGAGGAAGCAGACAATGTGAGCAAAGCAGCTGTTGAATGTTCCTGAAGAGTTGAGCTCTCCAATTGCAGAAAACTGATTATTGGTTCTAGGGCACCAGCATTTACAATATTAATCTTATTTCTGCAGAAAAACAAAAACAAAATCAGAGAGAGGATGAGAGTAAGTTTAATTCTTCAAATCAACCAAGCACAGAATGAGTGACAACTGTTGTGTTCAAAATCAGCTAGTAAAGGAAAAGAATTCCATTATAATAAAGGAACAAACATTTAAACAACAATAAAACAGGAAAATGTGAAAGCCGCTAATACTGCTTGCAATTGCTTGCTAAATGACCCATGAGGACCTCAAACTGTAGCAACCTTTCAAAGTGCTTCATATGTTTATTGGGAAAATGGATGGAGGAAGATGGGTTCTTTGCTTCTCCTTCATTTCATTTCATACATGTGTAATGAAAAAAGAAAACGGGGTGTAGCAGCAGCTGATTCTGCAGTCAGTGCAATCTAGGTTTTTCCCAAACCCGGATTGTAACAACCACCAAAAGTCTCAATTGGTTCAAGTGAATAAGAACTGACAGTAGAGTAACTAGAGTTGTCCTCTAGCAACAGCTGGAAAAGAAAAGGTCCAGTTAGCAGATAAATGCTTGGCCTTCCATCCTGCTCCAACCTGTTAGGAACTAGTAAAGCCTTAAAAGCTGAACTACCTGCGAAGTAATTTTATTTCAAAAGCTCAACCACGTAATCTTATCAAACAACTATTAGAGTTTCACCATAGTTATACGTTCTAGAAACCTGCAATGATAATAAACCATTTTTCACTAGCACATAAATTTCAGCATCCTTTAAAGTGACGGAAAAGAATAATTTTTTCCAAAAGGAAAACAGAAGAGAGACCAGAAATTCTTTGAATCCAAGCGATTGCTTCAAAGGGAAGTTAGAATAAAGAACAAGGAAAAGAAGGCACAGAGACCAAAGAAGAGCAACTGTGTGAAGTAAAGAACAACCCCAACTTCCTAACCTAATCTACACCAAAAAGCATCCAATCCTGCAGCAGAATTGAAAAGGCATTGGGCCCAAATTATGCCTCCAAAGTTAAGGAAACTTTTACCATATAGACTAAGATCCATTTCATGAAAAATAATCAGTTCGATTATCGGGTTCCTACCTTCAACAGCGCCACAACTATAGCCAATATTCCATCTTACGTCCCATCATTTGACAAATTCAGACCTTCAACAGCGCCACAACTATAGCCAATATTCCATCTTACGTCCCATCATTTGACAAATTCAGACCAATTCGATTCACATGCAATACATATCCCAGATTTTTACTAAGGGGTGAGTTTGGACTACGTTAATTTTTTTCTAAAGGCAATGGTTACTGGTGATGTTTAGCGATTTTTGTTCAGCTTTTAAACAAAAAAAATTTAGGATTAATCATTCTTCTAAATAAATCAAAACAGCACTTGTACGTGCCAAAATATTTGTCCGGTTTATAAAACGAGGACTTAGAAATCATACAATTTTTTCTTCAAAAAAAATTTGAACTTTCTTCAACAATTTACTAAATATCAATGAGTTCTTCCAATTTATGAAAAAAGCTTGAATTTTTCCTTCACAAAAACGTATTATTTTGAAGTCCTCACACACCGGACAAACATTTTGATATGGAGGTAGTATTAAAATATCGACTACAAACACTAAAAACGGTGTTCTACTGTATTTTTTGTTTAAATTTACCGTCTTTCGTTTAATTTTAGAAACTTTCCGTTATAATTTTTTATTTAATAGTTTTCGTTTGTCAAAAAAAAAAAAAAAAAAGACAATAACAATAGTATTCGTTTGTCAAAAAAAGAAAAAAGAAGACAATAACAATAGCACAGATTAATTTCGTCCAAACTAATTCCAGTTCAGCCACATAGAAAACAATAATACACATAAAGATGTATGTGTATAGACACACGAATAAATAGATAGATACATATGGACATACGTTTCGTCTTTGACGGCGAGGTTGAGGAGGGCAAGAAGCGAGGCCTCGGTGGCCTCAGCTGAGTCGGAACGGAGCATACCGACGAGGGGCTTGACGGCGGCGGAGAAGTGTCTGCGACACCTGTGGGAGGTTTTGGTGAGGCGTCGGATCTCCTTCGCCGCGTGCACTTTCGAATTGAGATCGTCCGAGTGGATGAGCTGGAGCGTGCGGTGGACCGCGGAGATCAATCGCGGCGGCGCCTCCGCGTCGCGGGCGGCGCCGGCGTAATTTGTCTCCGACTCCATGGGGCGCTAAAAATGGTATAATAGACAGAGAGAGGAAATATCTGGGTGGGGTGTTTTTAAGGGGAGAGAGAGAAAGAGAGAGAGAGACGTAAGGAGGGGAGGAAATGTGACGGTGGTGCCGTGGCGTTAAGCAACAGACAAAATTGAAATTTCTTGTAAAATGGATGACCAAAACTGAGATATTCTAAAGAAAGTGATGTAGTAGGAGACTAGGGATGGAAGGATCCGGGGGCTCTGCTGCCCGGGGGCACAGGAGCCCCTACCTAGCCCCCTAAACGCCACCGTTTTGTTTAAGGAAAAAAATCCTAGCCACCAACTTGCAATCCTATGGAGCAGAAATATAATTATGAGAGAATTAGGGACAAAATTTGATTATGTCTTTTTAGAATAATATGATCAGAATAATAAGATCTTCACACCCGTATAAATGAATTAAAAATTAGAGCACTTAATTTTTTAACTATATTTTTTAATATATAAACGGTTTCAAAAAATTAAGTTAAGTGAAAATTTTCACTCCATTTGAATCGGTGCAAAAATCTTTTTGTTCTGATCATATTAACAAGATCTTTGCACCGATTCAAATGGAGTGAAAAATTTCACATTTAATTTTTTGCGACCGTTTATATATTAAAAAATATAGTTAAAAAATTAAGTGCTTTAATTTTTAATCCGTTTGTACGGATGTGAAGATCTTATTATTCTGATCATATTATTCTAAAAAGACGTAATCACATTTTGTCTCTAAGGCTCTTTTAATCACATTTCTGTTCCATAGGATTTCAAGTTGATGGTTAGAATTTTTTTTTTTTTAAATGAAACAGTGGCGTTTAGGAGGACTGCGTAGGGGCTATTGTGCCCCCGGGCAACAGAGCCCGATCAGAATAACAAGATCTTTGCACTGATTCAAATGGAGTGAAAAATTTCACACTTAACTTAATTTTTTGAGACCATTTATATATTAAAAAATATAGTTAAAAAATTAAGTGTTCTAATTTTTAATCCATTTATACAGATGTGAAGATCTTATTATTCTGATCATATTATTCTAAAGAGACATAATCAAATTTTGTCTCTAATACTCTCATAATTACATTTCTACTCCATAGGATTGCAAGTTGGTGGCTAGAATTTTTTTTCTTAAACAAAACGGTGCCGTTTAGGGGCTGGGTAGGGGCTCCTGCGCCCCCCGGGCAGCAGAGCCCCCGGATCCGAGACTAGAGTAGTGGAGCACTATTCTTTTTTAGAATATAAATTCTATCCATCGGTAGTGTAAAATTTTACGTTTCCACCATCATTTATTATGGATTTCATAGAGTGTCTATTCTTGTGATTTGAATCATTTATATTTTAAAACCCGAAGTATAGTATTGTTATGCAAAAAATCAGCTTGATCGGAAGTCTATAGATATATCAAATTTTGAATTTTTGTTTGTAAAATGGATGATCTGATTTCTGTCAATAATAATAAAGATAAATTGTCCATTCTACAAAAGCAAAATTTAATTTTTGATACTTCTATTGATGTCCGGTCAAGTTTATGTTTTGCATGGATACACTACCATGTGGACTCTACGAAATGAACAATTCAGATCAACAATAAACACACGGTAGAACAAAAAAGGTGGTGGTGGAAAAGTTTTCCACTGCCAGTGGAAAGAATTGAATCTCTCGACTAATTCCGAAGCCCTGAAGATAACGACCGAGTCCAGTGAACCCATGATTTTGGAGTAGTATTATTGGTGGAGACTAATTTCATCGTTCATTAACGGAGGCCTATTCAAAAGACGGATTAGTAAGGGAACTAAGAATTCTAAAATAGAAATAAGTATTTTAAATAAGTACTTATTTTTTGAATTAAAAGTAATGTATTATGAGATAATAATGTGTCTCGTAAAACAGAAAACAAATATTTAAAAAATAAGAACCTTAACAGCTTAACGGAACGAGGCCTTAATTACCCTCTCACTTGTTTGTCTTACCCTCTCACTTGTTTGCTTATGACTATATGTATGGTGGTGTAATGTTGAGGCATTGAAACAACACAATTGAGAATTGAAAAAAAATAAAAATGAAGAGAGACGCAAACAAGTTTCAAGATAATAAGAAAAAGGATTGATCAAAAGACTGATCTCAATAGTTCTTGAAGAACTAATTTCATGTATATTTTGTGTTCGATATTTGCCTTACTTTTATGTTCTAAAAAAATAAAATTACTTGCCTTACTTCTATGTATAATTTTTTTTTTATTTACGAGTTTCATAATGAAATTGTATTAATAAAACTACAGTGCAAAAAAATAAGCTTTTTTACTTATCTAAATTCAAAGACATGCAATCAACCCACGTGCGTACGTATGCCCTATTTAATCAGCAGACTTTGAAAAATCATTTGAATTTTTTTCCAAATGAAAGTGTCTAAAATTACTTGAATTCACAACAATTGCCAATCAAAAAAATATTCACAACAATCATTTGTAGTCCATTCTTTTTTTTATGAGCAGGGAATTTCCAGAATCTATTCGTTAAATATACTCCTTTTTTTAATCCTCGCACGTGCACATATAAGCATGTTAACATTGTCATTTCATACATGAAATTTTTATATGTAAAAATAACGCTACTGTAAATTTGCATACAGAAACACACAAAAAAAAGTATGAAAACCAGTTAAGCCCGTTTCGCTTTCTTTTTCAAAAAGAAAGTAATTTGAAACTCAAATATAACGAAAATGAAAAATAATTTTTTTATTTTTTTTGTACCGTTTAAAAATTTTCAATGAGATTTATCAAATAAGATTCATATTGGTAAGAAAATTATTTATGTAAATACATAATTTTTAAGCTTGAAATTACCTTTCTTTTCTAAAACTTCTTTTTCTAAGAAAGTGGAACACCTATTTTGTACTATATTATAAAGGGCTCAAATTTCTTGGTATGAGCATTCGTGTGTCCTCATTTTTGTTAAACATTTTTCTTCATTGGACATGTCTCAAGATCTTATCTGTCTCACAATTCCCACGTAACAAACAAACAATTAGGTACACATACATAGGACAATGACATGTTTCCAAAAGACGAAGAGTCACAAGACACTAACACAAAAGTATTGATTCACCAATAATATTTAAGGCTAATGACTGGAAAATCCATTTAAGTTGGATTAAAAGCAACAAAATAAGTTCTTTACCTTTAAAATGTGTAAAGTTGGAAGCTTACAAAAACTAGTACTAACCTAATTAATTCAATCTTAGGATTCTGAGCGGCTCTCGAGATTTTTTGTTTTTGGCAGAAGGGACAAATTAAGGGGGTCTTTTCGCAATTGATGTTTGTTTGTGAAATTTTTTTTTTTTGCGCACTCAATAATAAGATAAAGTATATAATCCAGCAACTATTAGGTGGTTTTGTGAAAACATTCCATTTCGACGAAAAAAGAGTTTAATTATCCTCGTTAAATTAAAAAAATCATTCTCATACCATAACCAAAAACAGGAAACAAAAACTTTCAAAATTCATTTTATGTAAAACTCGGTAAAAGTAAAATGGAAACAAAAATATAATTCTGGCATGGAAGGCATTTTAATATATATTTTTTTTACAGAAGGCATGGAAGGCATTTCAGTTGAATACAAAGCAACCAAGGGAGCTGAGACTCTCTCCTTACGAAGTTGAGACCTCCTACTCTCCTCATCATTTTGGATTCACGAGCCAGATCTATGATTCTAAATCTGGTTCCTTGGAACCGATTCAACGGTAACGGTGACGGCGTCTGCAGCGGCTTCAGCCTTCAATCTACGGCGGGAACAAGCTCAAGTTGGTGCGGCGAGTCATTCAGGAGAGTTTGCTCTGTGTCCATACCTAGCCACTCCAATCTCCTTCACAAATGTGATCGACGAGTCCGACTCCAGCATCATGGTTCTAGGCGGCTTATCTTTTCTTTTCTTTTGTTTGTTGTACTTTGTTTTTGTTTATTGTTTTTTTGTATTTTCAAACCGATAGTATCCGTTTTTATTGTACTGTATTTTCTTATATATATATATATATATACACATATTATATGGGATGATCTTGTCCATCGAAAAAAAAAAAGCAACGAAGGGATTTGAACAAATGGGCAAAATAGTAAACAATAATTCCTTTATGCTTATCCTTCATGAAGTCGCATGCTCAAATTTCACGGTGGTTACATATTTCAAATCTTGAGACTACTCGAGGATTTGTCTGGTCATTAACTTCACCCCAGAATTAATCGAGATGCGCCAAGCTGACCCAAACCTCCGGTTACGTAAACATAGTTGAATGCATTAAGCAGCTACATGATGCATTACCTAAAACGTGTCTAAATGTCAACCCCATAAATTGTCTGAAACTAGTACAGTTCAAAGTTCTTAATTGGCAGCCCCCTTGTGCAGGTGAAGGACCCATCATTTTCACCTGATAAATGTGACTCAAATGTCTTTGGTTTGGTGGAAATAGAATAGGAAGGTGTGGGCCTTTTTTCCCTCACTCCAACTTTTGGCCACCTGTATATCATGTATTCGTGGAGTCTAAGTTTTGCTTCCATTTGACATTTTTAAAATGATGACACAAATGAAATAAGGTACTAGTAGTACACAATAAAGGCATAACCGTTGGAATTCCCTTTCTTGCTACGTGAATACTTCAAGGAAACCTCCACTTCAATGCTCTATTAGGAGCACGAAGTTTTAAACCTCCTCCGTCCCAAATTGTTAGGCCTCTAGAAAAAAATTTGTAAAATTTAAAAACGATGCTTAGAGGTATTTTATTTTTTAATCCGAAAATTGCATGGCTTTGCGTAGAGGCGCGGGCAATTTGAGACAAAGGGAGTATATAAACTAACATATGGTTTTGGCTAAATAGACATAAGAAAATAAATACCAGTAAGTGTTTGTCCTATATGACGTTGTATGGTGATAAGAAAAAGAGAGAGGTCGAATCTTCAAATTTTGTGGAGGCCAAATAGTTCAAACTTTAAGATCACTTGAGGGTTTGTCCGATCGTTAACTTCAGAATTAGTTGAAATTTGTGCAAGCTCACATGAACAACAGGTTATGAAGAGAAGTTTATGTTAAAAATCTATCATATCATTGTCATTGTCATTTTTGTCTCTATAATCATCATTGTCATTTTTATCTTCTGTTTGTTTATGTTTGGTGGGGTTGGGTTGTCAACCATAACCAATTTTAATTTGGGTTATACTATGGGCTGGGTTAGGGCACGAACAAATACCATACGAAAAGTTAAGATTGGGAAGTGTTGTCTTCTGGCCCAATAATTGTAGTCCATTAGCTCACGGACGCAAGTATTTGAGAGAGAGAGAGAGAGAGAGAGAGAGAGAGAGAGAAACCTTGCTATCGAACTACTTAATATGGTAATTATCTATACCTTATACACACTTATTTTAGACTCTTTTGGAATAAGCATTAAGGCAAATGCTAGAGGTTGCCCGTGGGGCACAAGTTTAAGTACATTAATTACACAATTGAATAATTGTAAATGTTCGATTCAATTGTCTAATTTTTCTTCTTTTTTTTGCTATTTCACCTGACTCCCGTTCGGTTGTAATGCATTTGTAATATTTTCTCTCTCTTTTAGACGTTGCAAATTGAGAGTCATGGGTTGTTATGAAAATATTGTTTCTGTTCGTGGTAGTACTACCAAATTGTTAATTTGATTTTCAATATCTTCTGTTTCTTAGGTTTTTTTTTTTCTTTCCCGATTCATTATAATTGTTCATTTGGCCATAAATGATCATACTGTTGAGATAGTGGTGTCATTTCAATTTGTTGTCCATTGCAATTTTCAAGTGTTCATTGGATTGTGAAAAAAAAAAAAATAATTGAGGAGAATCTAAGTCTACACCTGTTATTATCTCACCCACCTAATTTTTAAAAGAGGAATGAGGGTACTAATATTGTCATTAAGAAAGACTATATAATGAGTATAAACGAACAATATTAACTGATTTTTTATCGAATTTTTGGGCGTTTACTAGATGAGCGTACGTGTTGAATCCTTATTTTACGAGATGGGGTATGAAGATGAGATGAGCTTGTCCCTATTACTTCCCCAAACCAGTCTGTTTACCACGTTCCAAGTTGAAAAAAAGACTCTATATTTAATAAAATGCAGACCTCTCTTTCCCGATCGAATTTCGATGATCTGAGCCGCTCAATGTGTTCAGAAGATGATTTTAAGGGTACCCGCGAGAAATCAGCAAAAAAAATGACCGAGAAGGACTTCATCCAAGCAGTTTTTGTTTGTTTTTTATCTAACGGTTTAAATAAAAACTGCTCAAATCAAGCCCTTCTCGGTCATTTTTTTTGCCTATTTCTCACTGGTACCCTTAAAATCACGTTCTGAACACATTGAGCGGCTCGGATCATCGAAATCAGATCGGGGAAGGTGAGAAATGGGTAGTCCGCATTTAAGGTCCTTATTTTAAGGTCCTTACTTGAAGATTTCTGTATATATATATATATATA
>BPLS01000173.1:352394-375608 GCA_019656275.1 Rhododendron kiyosumense | reverse complement strand
TATATATATATATATATATATATATATATATATATATATGCACTTGAAATATATATTCAATAAATGGGAGTTGATAGCTGGCAGAAGAAGCAGCCAAAGCACCAAAACCCTCGCCGGATCTTTCGCCATAGGCACGTTTTAGATTCCCAATCTAATACTAAATACTCTTCTCTCTCTCTCTCTCTCTCCCCTCAAATTGTGGTGAATGTGAGGGAGTTTCGTAGCTAGCTCCCTTTCTCTCTACGTGCTTTTTTTTTTTTTTCGAGTCAAAAAAAGAGAGCCATAAGCACGTAGAGTCATACACTTGTTTATGTCTCATTCCCATCTAGGTGGTGGGGTTATTTACCTAATTAATCAGAGTATAGTACTAGTAGTTTGGTAAGACTTATTTGAAGCTATACAGGTTCTTCTCTGGCTAACTTGCAGCACTCACAATAGTACACCATATATGCAATTTATATGTATCATTTTATAGGGAGTAATAGGTAAGAAATGCATCGAAATCCAAAAATAACAGTATAGGTATTCATGAATATGGATAGATATATGTGAGATGGGTATTAAGATTATTGGTTATGCGATTGACAGTCTATTAGATTATCAATACGGTAAGAAGAATAAAAAAAATCACAATTTTCGTTACACTTTTAACATTTTTCAAGGAACTGTAATACATAAAAAATTAACTGTCTTTGTTTGTCATTTTCCTACCTTATTGGCTGGGCTGTGATTAGCCTTTTTCAATTTCGAATCATTTTAGCTAACTAACATATATACATCTTAGAGCATAATCGATCGTTGGGTATGGAGTCCAGATGAGCCAAGTCAATGTCGATCTTGTAGGGCAGAGGCTGGTTTAACGAAATCTCAATCAACCCGTGGGCCTTGGGGTCGCTATGTAGTATAAAGGAAACTAGTAATTATCCGTGTCTAAAAACAAGGCGCAATATTTTTAAATGAAGCATCAAACCCCACTTTTCTAATTTTTTTGTGTGTGAATTCAACGGTTGCTTTTAATGCCATCTCACATGAGATAAGTCCCGGATATGCATATGATCTTACCTCATGTGAGATGAGCGTTATAAATAACCGTGAATCAAATTTTTTTTCCTTCTCCCTACAAAATTTACGTCTCGAAAATTTTCATTTAACACAACAAATGTTACCAAATCTGTGTAATTCAAATTAGTTGCATTCAACGATAGCATCAGAGATGTTAAGAATATATAATTATACAAGATTTCAACTCGAATTCAATTTTCTGAACGTCCACTCACTCAAAATTGACGTCCTTATCGCACTTGTTTTTTTAACTGACCTAGAAAAATAGAAAAGCAAAATAGTTCCAAGATTACATATATAATTAACCAAGGAGACTCCGCCTACCCAAAAGGCTTTAACAAAAAATCTACAATCTTCAATTCCAGACAGATTATGAAACTCCAAATCATCTAAACCAATAGCTCAAGTTGTATTGAACAATAATTTTATTCTCTTACCTAGTAGTTAAAAAGAAAAAGAATTTGCCGTGAAAAATTATTGTTGGCCGCAAAGAATTACTCTTGGTTACGAAGAAATACTTAAAATTACTCTTGGCCGCGATGAATTATTCTTGGTGGCAAAGAATTACTCTTAGCCGCAAAGAATTACTTCTGGCTGCATAGAATTACTCTTGGCCGTAGAGAATTACTTCTTGCCGCATAGAATTACTCTTGAATTCTTCTGGCCGCATAGAATTACTCTTGGCCGCAGAGAATTACTTCTGGCCGTATTGAATTACTCTTGGCCGCTAAGAAATACTCTTGGCCGCCAAGAATAACTTATGGTCTTGCAATTTTTTTGGCTAAGAGCAATTTTGTGCTGCTAAGAGTAATTCTCCGCGGTCAGGAGTAATTCTTTGCAGCAAAAAGTAATTCTTCGCAACCGGGAGTAATTCTTTGTGAACTTCTAATATCAGCCATTGGCTTCAATGGTTGAGATGGAGTGTCTTTTTTTATGTTTCCGAAACGCTCCCCTCTGTAAATATATTCTTCAAATTCTTCAAATTAGCACATAATCTGGAAAGTTTTGATAAGCGCTTAATCCAAACCGTTAAGTAATTAACACCGCTGCTTGTTGTGAGAAGAAAAATACTCCGTAGTTACTACTGTACTACTTTGCTTGGTCCTCGATCCGTTATCAATTAAGTAACATCTTTCACAAACCCGATGAAGATTGATCTACAGTCTACACCCACAGACTAGGTTTTTTGTATTCCAAACAAGAAGGTTGGAAATTGAGAAGATCAAGGCTGGCGTTGGAAGGAGAGAGAAAATTCCTTGTCTCAAGGAGAAGAGATTATGTTGTTTCTTGCCATGCATAAACAAACCCTTTTAATCAGAAAACACAGATCATAATCTCACAAACCCCATGTTCATTTAATATGCCAGGTTAGTATAGTCTTATTTTCCCATGTAAGTTGTCCCTAATGGCACATGATAATTAACCCCCAAAAGTTGGTCGAGTAGAAGCATGGCGATAAATAAGGTGCTTACTTGCTCTCTGAGTTTGCAGCTTTCAAATCAATCTCACCGTTGGCAAAAAAAAAAATTTGAAGTTTCGGAGGTTTGTCCAGTCGTATACTTTAGGATCTCGAGATTAGTCAAGGTGTAGCTAAACTAGCTCGAACACCAGATTATAAAAAAGATGACATACAAAAATTTCTGACTTTTATATGGGTTTTTTTGGTCTATCGATAGAATAGATCATTTACATCATGAATGATTATAAAGTACAAACCACATGACACTAAATCGATTGTGAGAAAGTAATGAGATAACCGAGCCCAATAACTTAACCAATACAAGAAATAAGCTCATTATAACAAAGAAAAGAAGAGAACCTCTAAAGGAAGAACACCTACATGCAAATGGGAAGCTTCGAACTCCTGACTTCTTCTAATGAGATACAAGAGTTTTGACCAACTGAACTAACCCTAATTGGTTAAACTTTTATGTGTTACTAATGACTAACAAACCATGTTGTTAGAACTTGTGGCTCATATATTAATATGACGAGATACTAAGAAGTTCTAGAAAGAGGCCAGATGCCAAAGCGGAGCGGAACGAATGGAGCAAAGTCAAATACCAGATTAGGGTTATAATATAGTAAATATAAATATTCTATGATGTAAACCCTGTTTCAATTGATTGAATAAGAAACGATTGCTGCTCTCGCTCTTGTGGACGTACCCGGTATTGGAGAACCACGTATATTCTGTGTTGATTTCTTTACTATTTTCTATTCGCATATCGTGTGTATTTTGGTCCTACACATGTGGTACGTTCAAATTCTAAAAGACCATCTATTTAAAAAAGAAATTGAAAAAAAAAAAAAAAAAAAAACCTTCACCTAATAAACCTCTCTCTTTAGCACATGGAAAGGGATGTCTGAGTTTCAAGACAATTAAAGCCTTGGCCACGTTATTCGAAAAATAAAACCTCAAGAGAAAGTTGACCTTGGTAATTCCTTCTAGTACTATTTTTTACTCCACTAATTAACTAGGGACGGATGAGGGCTAAAACCAAACAATTAAAGAAGTAGTTTTCTTTAAGGAATTTTACGTGCCTTGTTTTCTGAAACTTTGATTGTTTTAAAGGATGGGTAGTGATTTTGCCACACCCTTTTTTGATAATGCCACACCTTGCAAGTGTATTTTTTGGTGCAAAAATACACTTGCAGGGTGTGACATTATAAAAAAAGGGTGTGGCAATATCATTCCCCTAAAGGATTCCTCAAGTATCAGGGGTTGTCATTTGGCTGCGATCTTTAGCTTTGCACACAATGTGATGCTAAAATACACAGATCAAGTAACAACACGGAAGCGGATCAAAAAAAAAGTAACACGGAACCGAGACGAGACGTAGGGGCGGCCCAATCTCATTGAAGGCAAAAGCGAAATATGAGAGTGACGCCTCCAAGAGTTTAAATATCAATCTTAAAAATTTTAGTAATTTTAATTTTTATTGAAATTATAGTACTTGCATTATGAGATGTAAAATTATTACCGAAGAATCCTAGTCTCTAGCGTTTAGAATTCTAGTACAGAGTAGTTTTTTACGGAAAAATGCAAAATACAATACCATTGATAGAGCTCAACGGAATAAACAAATTCAAGACTCTGTTCAGTTGGGTAATCTGGGAAACATGAGATAGCATATTAACATAAGCCAACAATACCAACAAACTGCAACAATATATTACACCACCACCACAGTACCGGCAAGGTCGGACGTTCAAAAGTTACCCGACTCGATCTTCTTTGTACAGACGATGTTCTACTTATCATACATAACACTCAGATAAACAGTTAGGTTTGAGATACACCAGACCAATAAGAACAAAGGTGGCATTTGTTACTTATTGGACTAATGAACGAGGATGAGCTTGATTCAAGGCAGCCGAGCAATCAACCCGAAGCCTGCATTTTCCCACAGAGAATGTACATGAGTAGATCACACCAAATATGACACAGGAAAGCTTATTGAAAGAGAATATGCAAAATCAATATCCTAGTACATCTCTGTGTTAGAAAACTACGGGAAAACTTAATTACGAGATTCAAAAACGATGAGAGCGTACGTTTCAAAACAACATTTGCTTTAAGAGCTCCAAGAACATACACGAGGTTGGTTCACTAAACAAAATACAGGATTTTGAGCTACTTGTTGGGCAATGCATGAACAGGCAACCTGCATAATCAGAAGCAACGAATCCCGATTAAACTAAATTTTCTCTTCAAAAAAGACAAAATAATCTTGACAAAACTACTTAAGAAGGCATGCAAGGGTTCAGAAATAGCCAACAAAATCAGGGAAACTAAATCATACAGTTTGGTAAACCAATAGCTATGGCCTTTGAGTATGAGATATTAAACACCAGCACAGAGAGATGCAGAAGTAGCTACCATCACAACCTAGGGCGGTAAACCTTAGAAGCATGGATACAGACATGGGATACGGACAGCTATACGCATCTAAAAATTAAGATCACATAATCACATTGGGGATACAAGGACTATGTAAGCCTACATATCTTATACTTAGAATTGTATCCTAATAATTTCATGTAAAGATAAAAACATGCATTCTATCAAATTGAAGATAATAGTAAAGACAAATAACAGTAACAGTATGAAATGTAAATCAACCGCAAATAAACAAGTCTTTATGACTAAGCATATGACAATTTTGACTTTGGCTAAACTTAAAATATTGTATCATGACATCCAATTGTGTTACTACCAAGTCAACAAACATGTCCTAGTGTGTCTGACTAGAAAACATACAAAGTCTGACACAAATTTACGCATGTCTGACACGTGTCCAGACTCCAGAGCATATAGTGTATGTGTCTGACACATGTAAAACACGGGATACCGGAGGCTGGTGAACGAGTCAATGCTTCTCAGCCCTTAACTTGAATATTTACCACAAGAATAGAAATTTCTGATGAACGGACAATTAGAGATGTTACTAAACTCACTGTGCATCAACCTGGATCTTCCTCCTTTTCTTCTTGTTCTTACGGTTTCGCTTTTTTGCAGAACTTGGACCAGCACCTAGAGGCTGTTCCATGGCTGGAGGCACAAATGCAGTAGGAGTAAATGCCACTGGTGATGGTTCCCATTTAGGTTTCTGGGATTGATGGAGAGGCTTTTGCATTGCTAGGATATTGCTGAGTTTAGCAAAAGCCTCTGAAATCACATTGCTCTTAACATTATTTGCACCCCGAGTAATTCCAACCTCCTTCCCATTGCCAAAAGGAATTCCTGTGTTTACCATCAACGGTGCATTGCCATTCCCAGTACTTTCAACCTCTTTCTCATTGCGAAAAGGGAAGACAAAATCAGTCCCCGTGCTTGGTGCCAAAGGTGCACTACCGTCCTGGAAAGGCTTTTGCATTGCTGGGATATTACTGAGTTGGCCAGCATAAGCCTCTGAAATTACAGTGCTCGTAATGCTCGTACCATTATTGGCTCCATGAGTAATTCCAACCTCCTTCCCATTGCCAAAAGGAACTCCTGTCTTTACCACCAACGGTGCATTGCCATTCCCAGTACTTTCAACCTCTTTCTCATTGCGAAATGGGAAGACAAAATCAATCCCCGTGTTTGGTGCCAAAGGTGTATTACTGTCCTGGAAAGGCTTTTGCAGTGCTGGGATATTTCTGAGTTGGCTACCACAAGCCTCTGAAATTACAGTGTTCGTAATGCTCGTACCATTATTTGCACCACGAGTAATTCCAACCTCCTTCCCATTGTCAAAAGGAATTCCTGTGTTTACCACCAACGGTGCATTGCCATTCCTGGTACTTTCAACCTCTTTCTCATTGCGAAAAGGGAAGACAAAATTCCCCGTGTTTAGTGCCAAAGGTATACCATCCTGGGAAGACTGTGAGGCCTTAAGTTTATGCAATGCAGCATAAAGCCTGAATTTGGACTTTATGATCTCCAAGATAGCGGTTCCTGACTCAGAATTACCTGGATGACAGTGTAAAGAAAAAACAAATCACACCACTCACACCATATCAACTTGCATTATAGGAAAAAGAGAACATGTCGCGAACTCCATGAACTAACAAACATTTAAGCAAAGTGACAAACCTTCAGATACCCTTGCCTTCTTACAAAGATAGAATTGCACCATTCACCTCAAACATCTCATTAAGTATAACATGACTACATGAGAGAACCAATTTTCCCCAAATAATAGGGACAAGGCTTTATTGAGAACACTGATCAGTATATAAGCAGTTTTTTCCGCATCTGGAGAAAAGCAAAATTGTTGACTTCCCTTGAAATTCAAGATCGGGTAACTAGGCGCCCCCCCTTGTGTAAAAATGCTTAGACTGGTAAACATGGAATCTAGAACATAGGTATCAACACAAGTATTTATTGCACTGGCTGTAAAAACAAAGGGAGAATAAATTACCATGAAATAGAGAGTCATCTCCAAAGTATTCCCAAAGCCCAGCTCTTATACCATATTGAAAGCAATGGACAAAAAGAAAAGAATAAGCTAAAAAGAGTGTCTGAGGCCAAATGGGAGAGAATGAAAGTTTAAGGGTTGCTGCCTCAGTCACTAGCATTTGTACTAGCTTAAGTCAAAAAGTATGAAAACAATTTAATCAACATGGATAATGACATACATATGTTACGGTTGTTACCTGTACCATCAAAGATGCCGTTTCTATTTAGATAAAGGACCTGAACTCAGCTCTCCGTCGATAATTTTGGTAAAGAGGTTATATATTGTTTCTGTCACAAAGCTTAGGAGTTGGTGGATTCCCCAATATTTCACTATGAGGTGGCAAGAGAATTTGGAGAATTGGGGTCTGTTGCTTACCATGGGGGTCCTTTTTTTATCAATCATAAGCAAGCCTATGTGCCATAAAATTAATTCAAGGCAACCCACTATGAGGTGGCAAGAGAATTTGGAGAATTGGGGTCTGTTGCTTACCGTGGGGTCCTTTTTTATCAATCATAAGCAAGCCTATGTGCCTCCAATAAATTCAAGGCAACCCACTATGAGGTGGCAAGAGAATTTGGAGAATTGGGGTTTGTTGCATACCATGGGGTCCTTGTTTATCAATCATAAGCAAGCGTATGTGACTCCACTAAATTCAAGGCAACCCTCTTACACCTGTCTATGGCAGGAGTAAAACTAAAGTATGTCTGGAGAGATAAGAGTTGTCAATACAGCTACTGAAAGGCAAATCAAGCACACTCTTTCCATTTTGGAGAAAGGGAACTTTTGTGAACCATGCCTTAGTCTTAACTCTGATAGATATTATGGAGCGCTCTCTTTGAGAAAGGATTTGCAGCTTCTTTGTGTGAAACCCGCGCAGATATCAGGCTCCTTTTAACATTTTTCCCAATACAGATATCTTGTTTACCCAGACAAAAAAGGCAAAAAGATGCAAAAATAACACCTGAGAAATGAAGCTTTTATGAAAACTAGCTGTTCGGCACACCCATCCAATCACCACCATTGTTCTTTCGCCAATCAAAATAACCAAATAAATTTGCCATTGAAGTTTTGAACTCTATACGTTTTGTTGGTGACCTACTGTGGCCGGTACGTACGTTTCATTTTGATCTCAAGTAATTAGTTGAGGGCGTTTGCTTCCATCCTAATTACGTGATCTTTATCAAAAGTGGTTCTTTTCAATTTGCTAGATTAGATCTGCTCCTTGGTGTCGTTTTTATTGCCCATGTCAATTATACCCATTCGATCACCAACATTGATAGAGTATTATGTACATCAGTTGCCTCTATCATAAACAATTCTTTTCGATTTGCGGTAGATACTCCTTGACTTGTCGATGTTGTTCCGTCTATACCAAATTACCAACCAAATAAAGTTGTAGTACAAATGGCAACCAATTTTCCCCCTCAAAATTGTTTATTCTTATTTTCCTAGATTTACACTATGATGTCATCTGCCAATGACATTTTCCTTCATCCTCACTTGATAAATATTTTGAGACCATTTTATGCTTACAAATCTGCTAATGCATTTGTTCAACGAATTTGATTGGGTGACATAGCCAAATGATAGGCATAGGATGCCCATAGGTTTTCTGCCACAATATGGTAGGTCGCGAAGATAAAAAGTTCAGGGAAACACAAGCTGTAGGCGACTACATATTTATGTGGTGGTGGTAAACACTTCTGGATTTCTTATTGCTTATGATTGGGCCATCTATGATCTACCGGCTGCAATTTAAACAATTTCTTGTTAGAAAAAGTGGAAATAGGAGAGCAATGGAAAAAGATTCAAATGCTCTTGCTGCAATTGTACACAAGTAAAGATAAAGGAGTGAAGACAATGACACGTGAACAAATAGTACACATCAGTTTAAACTTATGAAGAGAAATACAAGCACAAAAAGATTCTCCAGCTATTTTTGGATGATTGGTCAATAAACTTGCAAATATGAATTAAGAAATGATTACCAAAAATTGATAGGATAACAGCACGTGCTGCCAATTGCTCAGCTTCTTTCTTGTTTCTTCCTACTTCACCGGTATAATTAACACCATTGAATACCAAAGAAGATATAAAAACTGGAAGCAACCCCTTTGGTTGAATCGTGGACCTCGTGGTATAAGTAGGTTTCTCTAGATTCATCTTCGTTGCATATTCATTGAGGATAGACTTGCAAAAGACTGTATCCTGGATGATCGGAAAAGGAAAAAGACTCTGAAGATGGCCAAAAAAAGGAAAGAATTTGAATGTCACAGAAATGGATAACTAAGAGAAAAACATGAGTCTACTTGGCACCAAAAATTAAAATGAAATTTACTCATACCTCCATTTCATTCTTCCTTGTACTATTACAAGTTTAAAACAACAAAATCAAAGAACATTAGGTATAAAAGGGTTTAAATACAACATGGGAACTCATATTGAAGTTGTCAACTACGAAAAAAGCAGGAGCAAGCTTATGTTGTAAGCACCAGGATTTACTAACAGATTCCCAAGTTGATTGTAAATTTCTAACCACACATTAACCTCAACACTAATAATAAGTAGCATGCCTCATAAGTAAAGTACGAAACTTGATATGCACTTTAACTTAATATTGGAAGCAGGCTTACGACAAAATGGGTTCATATTATCTCCTGTTCTCCCTACATGTTTCACCATGTCACTGCGCCCGCCCAAAAAAAACCCACTAAAGATATCTAAAAAGCATTGAACCGCACAAGGACGACTCTTAAATGCCTGATAGGAACGGTGAAATGGGCAAATGGCAACAATGACAATGAGCTAAATCATGAAATTCAGCGCCATAGACAAACATTCAAGGTGCTTAAAAACACAATATGATCATAATATTACGGACATCACTAGGGCTATGTTCCAAGTTTAAACAGACTCAGGCCAGAATGTCGAGTAGAGGTATGTGTCAATGTGTCGGATTCATACTTTCAGTCCAGATACTTCATCAAATTTCTAATGTAATTAAGTGTACAAGGTGCAAAGACCATTTCATGCATAAAATGAGTTTCTTTCTTTCTTTTCTTCTCCATTTTTTTTTTTGATCCGCATACCATGAGTTTCATGCACAAGTCTGCGGCAAACTGGAGTACTTTATATGCTTTCTAGGTAAGCGACTAAGCGCCCAGCTAAAAATATTGGACATGTATGTCAAACATTTATCCAAGTGTCGAGTGTCTGATGGGGTACTTTTCCAACATTTTGTGGAGTCCATATAACCGAGCCATATCAAGGTGGTAGTCCAGTTGGTGGGAGTCACCACCTCTCTTTAACACCTGCGCCGGTTCGAGCCCTGGGAGGCACATTTGTGTTGGTACCCGGTGGTGCCACTAATAGGCTTTATTTCGAACCCGTATGTGGATCGTAGAGGGGGATTTCTCGCTGCTGTGCACAGGTGGCGCCGTGGTGACGGCCCGTTCTCACGGACGGTAGCTATAGCTCAAACCGGACATTCCATTGGCGGGTAGGGAGCCCCTATGGTCACGCCCAATGGGGTTACTACGCTGGTCGCCCCCTCCCACCCTTTTGATTATCAAATAAATAAATAAACATAACCTAGCTATGATCTGATCTGATTTGACTCAGGGTCCTAGCACCTGTTTGCATTTTCAAAAGGGTTTCTGACATCTAGGTTTCTCCAATCTTATCACATAATGGTTGTAAATGCTAGAAGAAAGAACATCATAATAAGCCAAGTAAACTACAATCCACACGATATAAAATCCTCAAGCCACCAAATCAATAACTTAACTTTGTGAATTGAACTGTATAAATACATCTTGCAACAAAAATCCCATTGGCACACCAATATGTTAAATTAAAATCCAACTTAGTAAGTTGGAAGTAGGAATCATGCATGCCACATACCTCACGAATAATAGGATATCCTTCTTCTTTTATCTTTTGAGTTAAACTAGCCAATGCAACGCTGGCAACATCTTGCTCTGCGGCTTTGCGATTGGAAAAAGTGTTTGGAGATGTAATGTATGTTCCATCCACAAAGACAGTAGACCTAAACATAGGCGGACGTTGAGCACCTTCATTAATTGTTTGATATATTGGGATGGGTAAGCCGGATCTTTGAGCATACTCTTGCAAACGGTTCTTCCATAGAAAGTGTTCAGGGACATCTAGTGAAATAAAGGCAAATATGTTAGCACACAATCCCATTTGGGAGTTCCTAACTGCAAACATGCAATACGGTAATTAATATCAGATACTGTTGTCAAACATGAAAGTATAACTTGAAAAGGAAAGCGAGTAAAAGTAATCAAAGTCTAATACATCTATACAACAAAAAGGAGCAGTTTCTCAAAATGCGAGAGATAATTGTCCTTGTTAAGTTACCCTTCTCTGGTACCCAGCTCTGCTTTCTAATCCAGCAGTTTCCCAAAATGCAAGAGATAATTGTCCTTGTTAAGTTACCCAGCTCTGCTATCTATCAGTCTTTTTTTTAATCCTCATATCTAACAGTCATATGGGTCGTTTCCAAGGAAACATGTCAAGCATTGTTAAGTAGCGAATTATTAAAGGCAAAACATCAAGTAAATATTTAATTACTTTTGTCTCGCGAGAGGAATAAAAAATAATTAATTAATAACTTTTATCCAAATATTTTTTTAGAAATCTCCAATATCAAGCCTTAAAAGCCTGCCTTTTGTCCGAAAAGCCCGATTTTTTGAGCTTTTGGGCTATTTGGATAAAAGTTGCAGTCTACAAAAGTTTAACACAAGACTGAGAAACACGAAATTATTTTTAAAGACAAAACTCAAAAAACTCACAGAAAAACTCAAAAAACTCACAGAAAAACTAAGGCCCCGTGTCGCTAAGGAAATAAGTACTTATTTTTTTGAATTAAATGTATCACTAAGGCTAAGGAAATAAGTACTTATTTTTTTGAATTAAATGTAATGTATTATGATTTATGAAAGAATGCATATCTCGTAAAATGGAAAATTAAAAAATAAAAAATAACCTCGGCACAACGGGGCTTAAGGAAAACAAACCAACCGAAACAGCTGCTGTGTCAGTGTTTGGATGAGTTTTGCAGATTTTTTGAGTTTGAATTTTTGGGTAACGAGTAGTGAGAGAAATAAGGTAATGATTGAGAATAAGGACAGATGGAGAAATAAATGAGAATAATGACCGGAGAGTGGAGAGAGAAACGAGAGTAGTGATTGAAAGCAGGGATAACGAATATTTTTTGAGTTTGGTATTTTTTTTCCTTCAAAAAGTGAACCAAACAAAGCATAAGACAGTAAGACATTAGATTCGCGACGCAATCGCTTTTCTCTCCTGCATTTTGTGAACAACCAAACAAATCGATCAAATAACATATATAGAAGTTGAAGCAGAGTCTTACTAGTTGAAGGCTGAGGTGGTTGCTCCGTCGAAGCAAGTTCGGAAACACCAGCGGCGATGTTAAGCGACTGGTGACTAGTTTGTTCCGCCATGTTCGAAGAGAGAGGAAGAGAACCAGAGTGAATGAATTCACTCTTATCTCTGTGCCAGTCAGAACTAGGGTTTCAACTCTCAACACTCCCCTGTCTGAGTAGAGTAGATATGGACACAAGTATTCAGGGCATCCGTCCGTTCGCAGTTCGTACTGCCCTTCGTACTCCCTCCATCCCATTCCCAATTACTCCCTTTGTCTCGTCTTAACTCCCAATGCGAAAATTCGCGAATTTTTTAATTTAAAAAATATGCTTATATTTTTATATATTATTTTTTACACTAAATTGGCTTTGTTTGGTTGGGAGTTTAGTTTAGTTTAGTTTTGATAGTGGATAGAGAGAGAAATAGAAAATGATTGAAAATATGAATAATGATTGGAGAAAGATAAAGAGAGATGAGAAAGTAATAATTAAAAAAATAGGATAATGATTGAAGAAAGAAGTAGAGTAATGATTGAAAAATAAAACTAAAATAAAATGGCAACCGAACACTATATTTAATGAGTATTTTCATTTGGTATAAGAAAAATAAAAAATAGAAATATATTTTTAAAAATACACGAATTTTCATAAGAGACATTTAAAATGAGATAAAGTGAGATATTTTTAAGAGGTTTGGAGGGTTTTTTCGTCCTTAGCTTGATCTTATTTGCCTTTGATGTCTCATGTTTCTTGACTAATTTTTGGACATTTTGGCTAACCAACTTTGGAAAATTGTACTCCAGTTTACAAAAATAATTTTGGGATTTTTACCATTAGGTACATAAAATAAAAAGTATTTTCCATTAAGGTAAGATAAAATACTTAATTATCACTAGGGCCACTTTTTATAAAATACATTTACCGTTAATGGAAGTGTCACCCTTTAGGGTGCCCTAGGATTTTAGGGTTTAGGATACCCTAGAGTTTAAGTTTATACATTTTCATAAAATCCTAGGGTTTAAATTTAGGCACTTTCTTAGGGGTTTTAAGATGCAGTTTCCTATTATAGAGTTTTAGCAATTTAGACACTTTCATAAGAGTACCCTTGGGTTTAGATATTTTTATAGGATACATATGGTTTATGTACTTTTATAAGGTACCCTAGGATTTAGGCACTTTCATATGTTACCCTAGGATTTATACACTTTCAGAGTTTAGTGTTTTAGATACTTTCATAGAATTTTTGTGTTTCATTAATTGAAGGTGATCTAATAGGAAAATACTTTCTTTTTTTTTTTCTGTACTTAGCGGTAAAAAAAGCCCTACAACTTTTTGGTCTCCAACTTTTTGTTCGCGGAAACTCCCGAAAGTATGCTTTAATTGGTAAAGAATCTAAAATGAATCTGCGAAAGGCTTTCCTCGTAATTACTTCAAATATACAGGTCAAATTGAGGAATACAAACTTTAGCGAACAAATAGATTAGATTAAAATTGCTTGAATACGACACTTATAGAAATGGACTGGTTCAGCGAGCTCAGGTTACTGGCACGTGCTATCCTTGTGTATCATTTTATTGTTTCTCCCTTGCTTTTTTTTTGTTTTTTTTAAATGTTTGGGTCAGTTTACTCGCATCTCAATTAATTTTAGGCGATTAATCTGCCCTCCTACTTGCGTGAGTCTGAGTCCCAATTAAAGTCAAAACAAAATTCTGTATGAACTGACTCCAAAAAATTTGAAATCACCTAAAAGCTTTTGAACCTTAAACATAAAAATGGAGCAAACTCCTAAGTTTCAGACCTTTGTACCAACCCCTCTCATTTTGTCTGTTTGATATCCTATTTTGGGTATCTCAATTGACTGCTCATTTTGAAAAAACACCAAAAAAAAAATTGATCTCACAAAATGTTACAGGGAGATATGCATTAGCCGTCCAAATTGAGATGGAGGGACTAATATATTGTACTGATAGAAATATAAATTAGCAAGGCGTAATAGTCTCATCAATCATATAGTCAGATCAATTGTATAGAAAACCAGTCCAAAATTTTTTTTAGAACAAAATTTTTTTTGCTCAGTCGTCAATTTCTTTCCAAGAAAATTATGAACAATAAAGAAATAAATTTGATTTTTACACTCCTCTTTTTATCCAAATAAACTTTTTTGTTTTGTTTTGTAATGATGTGAAATTATAGGATTAGCCTTTACATATGTAAGAAGGGTAATTTTTAGGGCTGTGCAAAAAATCCAGTGAACCGTTTAACCGGTTCGGACCGAACCGATCCATATCTTTTATGAGTAGATTTTGTTCGTGAATTAATGCTCCGGACACAGATTGAAAAATTTTAAAACTGTGACTCACGGTTCGATCCACGAATTTTTATTACGAAACTGTGGATTAACCGAACAGGACCGTAAGAATTTATTATATATATATATATATATATATATATGAGTCCCCTATAAGTAAGGGTGCTCTTATTTTAAATAAAATGCGGACGTTCCATTTTCTCATCTTTTCCGATCAAATTTCAATGATTTGAGCTGCTCAATGTGTTCAGAACGTGATTTTAAGGGTACTCGCGAGAAATCAATAAAATAAATGATCGGGAAGGGTTTAATTTGAGCAATTTTTATTTGAACCGTTTGATAAAATACAAACAAAAACTGCTCGGATCAAACCCTTTCCGGTCTTTTTTTTTTGTGCTGATTTCTCGCAAGTACCCTTAAAATCACGTTTTGAACATATTGAGCAGCTCGGATCATCGCAAATTAGTCAGAAAAGGGACGTTCTTAACTTAATACAGTAAGGGAGCCTTTACTTGAAATTTTTTTGTGTGTGTGTGTGTGTATATATATATATATATGTCTATACATAAATAATTTTCATCTATAAATAAATTAATAGTAAAATTTTGTATACCAATTTCAGTATTTTACTTAATAATGGAATATAGTGCAAGTCTACATGAGATGCTTTAGTCTGCGAGATATATGATTATATGCTAGTGTTTAATTTGGTGTATGCTAATCATTTGGTGTATGCTCTATTTCTAGAACTGTAATGCAGCATTGAACTATAATGCTTTAGTCAGCGAGATATATGATTATATGCTGGTTTTTTGCTTGCTTACGTAACAAAATTCGTGGATAAAACCATAATCGATCCGCGAGTCACGGATTAGATTGGAATCGAACCGTAAAACTTTTAGTCCGAACACGGATTTCGGATTAGCGGTTCGGTCCTCAGATTCTTAGGAATCTGAACCGAACGGAACCGTAAACAATCCTAGTAATTTTATAATCCTACAGAAATGGAGACAAAAAATGAGATGCACTTGGAAAAAATAGACTATGAAAATAAATTTCCTAGAGAAAAAGACAGGGATAATGCCACTTGACTAATTTTTTTTAGTGCCACGAACTTGTACGTAATCTGACGATTTTGCTCTTGTAACTCAAAGCAACAAGTGAAGTGGAATTCTATCTCTCCATTTAATAGAGTGAACATTATCTTTTTTTTATTAGTTAAAATAGTGTGGATCCTACCACAAAATGATGTCATTCTTATTAAAAAGTGTATTACATGATAAATATGACATCATTTTGTGTTCTATACCATTTCAACCGTAAAAAGAAGGATAATATTCATCAACCTCTTTTAAGTTTTAAGAGGGTAAACAAAAGGGTAAATTTCACTGGCCTCCCCTGAGGTTTTTAACAATGACAAACACCTCACCTCATATTTTTCAAATTGCACTTATCTCCCCTCTCAGATTTGTTGGCTAACTGATGTTAATGGATCGCATGAATGTACAATTTTACCCTTTTTATTGACCTCTGCGCTATATAATTTAAGCTATAATTTAATTAAGATATTAGAGTTAATGCAATAGTTATCTAGTCTAGAATTTACAAAATAAAATTTTACTTCTTCTTATCTCTAAATTTCTTGTGAAAACAAAGTATAAAATTTTGCCTATTTTTTCAAAGATTTTAAGTTTCTAGTTTCATTGAAGTTGTGAAAATTTACTTTCGGCAAAATTCTAAAGGTATTTGTATTGGGAACCCATTACCTGTTTTTCAATTATGATTTTGTTGCTTTATAAATTAAATTGAATTTTATTTGAACATCCTATCTTAAATATCATTATTGGAAAAAACACATGCGTAAATCATGTAGCTGTAAGGTCCTTTTTTGAAAATAGGGAAGTAATTTTAATGGGCCTCGATTAGCAACCATATTCTTTATACCATAGAATTTTTTAATACCATGAAACTTTTAATCTTTTAATCACAAATTTGTTTTACAAGATCCAAAAGTTCGGGAAAAATTTGGTTGAAGAAAAAAGATGGTTTGGCTAAGAAAATAGCCAAAATATATCTTTTTACTCCAATCGGTTTTTTTCTAGACTTTTGGATGACATATAATCTTAATTTAAAGCTATGTATTTTAGAAAATTTTGTTATTCTTTGCAAAAACAATAAAGATTGAAGCTTAATGAAAATGAAAAGAAATAGTAATTTCTTTGTAGTTATGTCAACGTATGCGTTTGTTTTCGAATAAATTCGAAAGTTTTTTCAATCTCTGTAGAAAAAAATACTTACACATGCATATTTAAAACCAAATGTATGTATACATGTAATCTACAAGTTCAAAAAGAAATTAGTTGGAGAAAAAAGATGTTTTGACTAAAACTTTTAACATAAATTGTTTTGGTATAAAGATGCATGATATAGGGTTGGGAAAAAAAAATTACCTTAATTTAAAGCCATATTGTTTTAAAAATTGTGTGAAAATTAAAAGTGTTTTCAAAGTTTTGTGAAAAAAAATGCTTATATATGCATATTTAAAATCAATGTATATGTGTTTTATTTTGAAAACACACGTGTATGCGAGATATGTATAATTTGATATCTTTAAAATATTTTTAATTCGGAACAAGAATGTCTTTTAAATGAGTCTAGAAGGGCATTCATTTCACAAAATCATTCTAAAAGGATAAAATTGGTAATGAAATGGATGTAGTAGCTAATGTAAGCATTTTCCGTTACCGGTCTTTTAACAGCAATAGGGAATCTGCAGCCGACAACAAAAGCAGAGGGGAGGTAAGTGGAATTTTTAAAACATGAGAGGAGGCGTCTGTTATTTTTAGAAACCTCAGGGGAGTTAAGTGAAATTTACCCTAAACAAAATTGCACTCTTTTTTCAAGCCCTAATTTCTTCTCAACTGATCAACAAAAAACCATGAGGAAAGACCGAAAGCGATCGCAACGCGAGGACTCCTCCTCCTCTTCCACCACCATTATCGACCGCAACCACCACAAGAAGCACCACCACAATAACAGCTCCCCCCCAATTCCGCCAACTGGTAAGCCCTCGTCTTCCGCCTTCGTTTCGTACCTCGAAATCCCCAACTTAAACCCTAAGTTGAAACTCCTCTGCGAAATCATCGCCAACACCCCCTCCCTCTCCGTCGAGAAGGTTCTCGACGATACGGGCATTAGGGTTTCCCAGGAGGACGTCGAGGAAGTCCTCAAGCTCTCCTACGGGTCCCCCGGCCCCGCCGTGAAGTTCTTCCGGTGGTCCGGGATCCAGTTACGTGACAGACACAGCCCTTACGCTTGGAATTTAGTTGTGGATTTGTTAGGCAAGAATAAGCTGTTTGATGCGATGTGGGACGCGATTAAGTCCATGAGGAAAGAAGGGTTGCTTTCGCTGGCGACTTTCGCATCGGTTTTTAGCAGTTACGTTGGTGCTGATCGAGTGGATGAAGCGATCATGACGTTTGAGGTGATGGATCAGTACGGGTGTAGGAGGGATACGGTGGCGTTGAATTCACTCATTAGTGCCATTTGTAGGGAGGGGAAGACGGTGAAGGCGAGGGAGTTTTTGCGCATGGCCGGGGAGCTGGTTAGGCCGGATGCTGATACGTATGCTATTTTGCTTGAGGGGTGGGAGAATGAAGGGGATGCGGCTAGTGCTAGGCAGACTTTTGCACAGATGATGAGTGATATCGGTTGGGACCCAAAGAATGTGCCTGCGTATGATTCGTTCTTGACCACTTTGGTTAAGGCTCCGGATGGGATGGTGGAGGTGTTGAGGTTTTTAGAAACGATGAAGGATAGGGGATGTCATCCGGGGGTGAAGTTTTTCAAGGTTGCGCTTGAAGAGTGCGTGAGGACAGGTGACGGGAGGAGTGCTAAGTTACTTTGGGAGACAATGATTAGAATAAATGGGTTTAGACCTGATACCCAGATGTACAATTCGGTGATTGCTTTGCATAGTTATCTTAATGATTCTGACTTAGCTATAGGGCTTTTGGACGAAATGGTATTTAATGGTGCTTTCCCTGACTCTCAGTCATATAGTATCTTGTTGAGATTCTTGATTAAGAAAAAGAGGGTACGGGATGCTTCGTCGGTTTTTGCTGAAATGGTTAAGAATGAGTTTGTTCCTGACCATGAAATCTGTAGTTCAGCTGTTAAGATGTATATGGATCATGGGGACACTTATATGGCCATCAAGGTTTGGAAATTCATGATTGAGAATTACAAGTCTGATTTGGAAGAAACTGGGAATACGCTGGTGATGGGGCTTCGCGAGATTAATAGGGTCCCCGAAGCTGTCAAGTATGCTGAGGATATGATTGATCGAGGGATCAAGTTGAAATCTTCTACATTGTCACTGTTGAAACAGAGCCTTTCCAAAGTGGGGAAGGGGTTTCTTTATGACGAGCTTCTGAGGAAATGGAAAACTCGATAGGTCAGCTTTGGAGCTTGTCTAAATTGTATGTTAACAACTTAACGTATGCAATTAGTTTACTATTCACTAAACTTGAAATTTTTTGCCCTCACGCGTCTGACTTGTCACTTATTCTCTTTAGAGGAAACAAGTGTATTGCACGTGGTGTAACGTCTGTGTTGGCTGCACCTTTGATGTTCTTTATGCCCTTTAATATATTCCCAATTATAGAAACCTGTATTTTTTTTTCATTCACGAGAAGCTGAGAAACCAATATTGTCATGGTTACACGCTCGGCAACCCGAGACCTCACCTACCCACACCCCGGTTGTTGATGTCCATCTATCTGTCTTTCATATGTATAGCTCGTTTTCCCATCTCCTTCACGCATTCATTTTGTTTCACCAAAACCACTATTGTGCCATTACTCAGCTTTCGTTCTGGAGTTTATATGCAGAAGAGATCTATTGATTTTGTTAGAAGTCGGCAGAAAAACAGCTGTTTGTCCTAGTGTTTGGTGATTGGTCCTCATATTATGGGAACCTTATGTATTGCACTTCACATGGTATGTTTATATTGATGAGATATACTGCTTGCACACACGAAGGAAAGCGTTAAAACACAGGGGGGAAGGAAGCACAATCTGGCCCGTGTTACCCAAACAGTGAGCAATAAGGAAGTTGAGTTTATAATGAACAGTCTTGAGGTGAATGAAGAAGAGGTAACTTGAAGCTTGCACACCCGAAGGAAAGCGTTCTAACACAGAGAGGAAGGAAGCACAATCTGGCCCGTGTTACCCCAACAGGGAGCAATAAGGAAGTTGAGTTTATAATGAACAGTTTTGAGGTGAATGAAGAAGAGGTAACTTGAAGCTTGCGCACCCGAAGGAAAGCGTTCAAACACAGAGAGGAAGGAAGCACAATCTGGCCCGTGTTACCCAAACAGTGAGCAATAAGGAAGTTGAGTTTATAATTAACAGTCTTGAGGTGAATGAAGAATAGGTAACTTGAAGCTTGTGTATGGGTGTGTTTTCCACAATTACTCAGAGCGATTAATTTATCTATCTTCTCGTTTGATGCTTCTAGTCTCAAGAATAGCGCAAATGGTTAGGAGTTCTTTGTAGAATCGTAAGGTAATGACTGTTAGTTGTACGGATACTCTGTCAAATTACTGTTAGTTGTACTATTTGCCAGTTTAAAATGCTCTGACTCTAATGCAGAAAAGGTAAGGTAATTGTCTTGTAGACTAATCGAAGTTAAATCTAATCTGGATTTTGTGGTCATCAAATTCTTATATCTTCGGTTCTTTCTTGGTCGCTTCTTAGTTCTTGCAGTTTCTTTAGCCTCCTGATATTGAGTGCTTTTGGTGGAATCGTGTTTACGCTTGTGGAGGGTTTCATGTCTTGTGATTTTGAGGAGTTAACTTTGTTTCGTCCCTGTCAAAAATATTGGACAATTAGTTTCCTAGATGATTAGGGAAATGTTTACTCAGATTGCTAATTTCGTACCAGGATGCCTACTCGTCAAAAATGCATGGATTTGAAATAAATTTTGCAAAATCTGGAAATATGGTTTCCAGATTTAGTGTTTCAAATCTGGTGTTGACAAAGTTGGGGTTGATTGTCCTCTCGTATCCTCTTTAGGGTGGTCCTCTATTTTTGGTGTTTCAGTGTATTTTCGGTCATTTGATTACGTGAAAATCTTGAGAGAGAAAATGATTCAATTGCTGAAACGAAACACTAGTACACATTATATACAAATTGGGTTCAAAACCACCATGGCCATCTATCCTGTCCCAACTCAAACCCATCTCTCTACCGCGCAATTATCTGTACAGAGTCGAGAAACTCATCCTGTTGAATGGTGAAAGGTGGGCTGGAAAGGGGAGCGTCAAATATAACATGAAATGAGCGTTATGGCAGTTTTTTTTTTTTTTTTTTCCCGGATTTTGGCAGCTCATACAGTTCAAATCTATAAATCAAAATAAACACAACAAATTTTATCTTCTTCTTCTTCTTTTTTATAATCAAATGAATGGGTCAATTTACACACACTTTGACTAATTTTTGTCATTAAATAACATACGGCATTCCACCGTTTCTATTGAACAAATACTGCATTATAAGGTTATGATATTGGGAGAAAATTGAGTTACACAACAAGATTTTGGAATCCCTCGCACAAGCCTTGATGAACTTTGGATACAGGCTTGTTTAATTGAGCTAAATGTTTACAGTATTTCCAACTTTTTTTTTTTTTTCCCTTTCTATTGAACTAATATTGGGGAAATCACTTCAAAGACTAAAGGGTGTTTTGGCCTAATAATTCTTTTGGATTATTTTTTTCTTTATTGAAAATTTTCTCCTTTTTAAAAGTTTTGCATCAATTTTTTCCCCATAGAGAATTGGTTCGTCTCAAATAAATAAATCGAGAAAGTAAAAAAATTAACTGTAGAAAATTAAACTAGAGATAAAAATAATCATCGATCTTTGTCTTAGATGAATTAATATTTTTACAAAAAATCAATGTAAAATTAACAAATGTGAAATAATTTGACTAAATAATAGGGGAGTGATTTTGTCATTTCCTTTTTTGTTAATGCCACTCCCCTTTGTGTCTTTATTAGATGATTTGTTTTGTGAGAGAAAAAGAGTGATATTAACGAAAAGGGGAGTGGCAAAATCAATTCCCAAATAATAAAGATTACTTAATTTAGAAGGATTAGTATGCCAAATCAAAGAAGAAATCTCACCAACAGAGATGGTGAGAAGAAATAGTTTAATTATTAAATAACAAAGCCATACATCAAAGTGCTGGAATAGCTCAGTTGGCTAGAGCGTGTGGCTGTTAACCACAAGGTCGGAGGTTCGAGCCCTCCTTCTAGCGCTCACTTTTTTCCCTTTTCATCTTTTCCATTCTTTTTGCATGGGTTTTTCATATTTTCTTGTTGAATCAAAAGCACGACCTTTCTAGTTGATAAACAAGTTAGATTAGCATGTGCATTTGTGGCATTCAATGCACCCAATGGTTTTGTAAATTCGAATACTTCGAGCCTTTCCCTTATTTCTAAGAGGTACAATCACTTGAGCCGAGCTCAAATTATGATTGAAGCATAATTGGGCGAATCTAAATATTACTCCGTATGGTATATCATCTTTCCATTGTTGAGTTTCATAAATATTTGCCATGTTACAATTGGTTTGTAAAGTGAGTCAATTACTTTCATGTTGTGTTTTTACACAACAAGTGTGTGTATATACATATAATTTTTTTTTTGAACAATCCGTTTCACATGAGAGAGTCCTCATTTTAGTTAAAATGCAGACTTCCTTATTTCTCCTTATTTCTGATCGAATTTTGATGATCCGACATTCTCAATGTGATTTTAAGGGTAATTAAATGAAATTGGCAAAAAAAATGACTGGAAATGGCTTGATTTGAGCAGTTTTTATTTGAACCGTTCAATAAAAAACTGTTTGGAATTGTTCCTTGTCATTTTTTTTGTTGATTTCTCACGGATACCCATAAAATCACGTTCTGAACACATTAAGCGGCTCGGATAATCGAAATTCAACCGAAAAAGGGAGGTCCACATAATTTCTCATGCATGGTTATGATCAGGTTAGGACATTGGTTTTATATTCAATAAGGGTATACCTCACACTTGTAAATTGCTTTTCCCACCCCTCCTGACACCACACCACACCCCTCTCGATCCCAAAAATTCTAACACCAAGGACAATTTGCAGGGAGCTCTGCAGAGACAAACGCGTTTGGCCCTATTTTGGGTCCCGAAAAAATTCCGCTCAGTTCGCCCCTACGAATCCAAAAGTAATACTTGCCGATATCCGCTGGAGCTAATTTTTTACAGGGCCCCATAAAATAATATTCAAATATTTATGGATATTTTTCGGAATTTTTTCGGGACCCAAAATAGGGCCAAACGCGTTTGTCTCTGCGGAGTTCCCTGCAAATTGTCCTTGCTCATAGCAGAGCTCCAACCGACCCCACACTCTTTTCCCAATATTAAACACACACCCCCCCCCCCCCC
>BPLS01000173.1:312573-341442 GCA_019656275.1 Rhododendron kiyosumense | reverse complement strand
ATTTTTAAAAATAAAAAATTGTCCATTTTCGAAAAATTGTTTTGTATAAGAAATTTTTTTCTCAAAAACTTTTCTTATATAAAAATTTATTTTTTCAAAAACCGTAGTTACACAAAAACTATTTTTTTTAATTTCAAAAAAAAAATTTAATTTTTTTTTTCTATTTATAATAAATAGTTTTTTTTGGTCTCAAAATTATTTTTAGAAAAAACTATTTTTATGTTCACAGTTATTAATTTTTTTGTAATTTAAAAATGTGATGTGATAACTTTTAGTTATTCAATTCTGATTATACCATTGTGGACCTCTATATTGTTAATCTTAATAATCTCTTAAATGAATAATCAAAAGCTGATGTCGTAACTTTTGATTATCCATTTTTGATTATAGCATTGTGAACACACTAAATAGCAATCTTTTGCTAATAACCAAAACATTTTCTCTCTCTCCCTCTCTCAACAATGTTTCTAAGAAAAACATTTTTAGAAGATATTTTTTTCAAAAACAGTTAAACTGTCTTCTTTTTTTCCTTCAAAAACTGTTATTTAAAAAAAAATTGTCTTTTTTACAAAAACTGTTTTTTTAAAACTTTTTTTCGGAAAAGTGTTTTTTCAAATAAAAGTTTTCAAAAAATTATTCTATTTCTAATAACCTGTTTTATTAGTTTAAAAACTATTTTCAAAAAATTGTTTAATATGGTGACAATTTTTAGGTTTTTACAAGTTGAAAATGTGACGTGACAAGTTTTGATTATTCAATATTGATTATGTCACTTAGACATCTACATTGTTAATATTAGCAACTCCTTAAATAAATATTCAAAAGGTATTATAACAATTTTTGATTATCCAATTTTAATTAGTCCATTGTAGATACTCTCAAACCATCAAGTCTAGCCATATATAACAAGCCTACCTTGCTCATTAGAACTGCAACCCGGTAAAACTTGAATTTGTCATACCTAGACAAGCCAGCCAAAACTAGTTGAATTAGTCCTATCAATCAAATCTCACCAAACGACCTGATTTACCTGAGATGGGGACGGGTAAGTGACTGGGTTTGATGATCCATTAGGTATTTTACCGGCTTTGTCTTTAGGGTGTGTGAGTTTTTCTCCTTTTGGTATTTCATCCGATTTTTTATTTGGACGCTCGATGTATTTTTTGTTGAATTTTAATATAAATAATTTTTACTGATCAAAAAAAATTTCCAAACACCCACATTGAAAAACAGTAAGTCTATTGGTACAGCAGATTGGTATAGATTTTGTGCACATATCTGTCGTGGGGCCCATTACGGATTTTACACAAATAATCCGAGCCGTTCATTAAATGCAAAATATTTTTTCAACAGCCCCCAGAAAAATTTAGCTCAATCCGATACCTATAGATATTTGATCCAATCATCTAAATTTTCATATCTTGAAATTTAAATGAAAAATTAGATGATTGGATCGAACACATATAGGTATCGGATTAAGCTGAATATTTGCAAGAGCCCTTAAAAAAATATTTTATATTTAATGAACGCCTTGAATTATTTGCGTAGGACCCGTAATAAGTCCCACGGCAAATATGTGCACAAAATCTGTACTAATAGACTTTACTCATTGAAAAATATACAGACAAATATAAGTTGTCATGGTAATAGAGCCACCCGCCCAGATCTGGAGGAAATAAGTACTCCGTAATTCCTTATTTTCGCGTAACCGGGGGATATGTCCCCTGTTTGGATGGAGAGAGGTTGCAGTGCACCCCGCATTATACGGTCTATACCGTGCAGTACAACTACTCTGACCGTCCATTTTGACATGGACTGTTCGGATTTAATCCGAACTCCGACTAATCCGAACCATCGATCGTTTGAATTAAAATACGAATCGTGTATTGCAAGGATGAACGACCGAATCAGTCATACTACACGTGCGGTGCAGGGATCCCCGTACTCGATCTCGGAATGCACTGGGAACTACTATTGCACTAGGACCACTGCAATGACATGACACACTCCTAGTAGTAAAATACTACTCCACTTATTAATTTCATTCCCAAGCTCTGCTTTTGTCAAGGGTACGGGTGGTAGTTGGGTGTGGGGGATGGCTTTTGATTGGTCACCAAACCACGGATATCCTCCTCCTCTCTTTTTGCTTAACTGGTTTTCGTTTCTAGAACTTTATTGATTACTTATTACCCATTTTAGTTATTTCAAAATATGATTACCCAGCAAGTTTCTCCTATTCCTTAAAACATGCCGTCCTCGTCTTTTTCTCCTATCATAGGTTTCATGTTCGAGACCTCTTAACTTGATATCAATTGTTTTGAAATCAGTTTATATAGAGCTTTGTTTAGACTCTAATTAAGACCTCGGCGAGTGGACGGTAAAATTGGTTTCTTAAGATTAATTGAGGTGCGCGAAAATTGATCCGAATTTATAAAAAAAAAATGCAGTCCCCACCTTCACCCATCTCTCTCTCTATATATCTCACGTGGGTTGAGTTGCAGCCATATTTTAGTACTCATGAAACCAGTGAGCCATAAGCATCCCTCCCTTTTCCTTGATCAGTTTATTCACCTAGCCTCCCTCTCTCTGTCTCTCTCTGTTACCATTGTAGGTTCTGGTTGCCTTTCAGCACCAAGAATCTTCCATTCTCTCTCCATCAGTTCACGCTTTCCACCCTCCATATATTACAATACATTCCTCCATTTATTAAAAGTTTTCTCTGCATCATATTCCTACACCTTCTCCCATTAACGACGTATACAATCTACCACACTTGCCCACCTACGCATATATTATACACACAAAAACCCCAATTAACAATCTCCCGAAACAGTTTCAGATCAAGAAATAGAAAACATCAATTTACCCCCCTTTCCCTTTCTCTTTTGTGATATTCTCTCCCCTACTTCAAGCAACTCCCCACCTTTTACTCTCTCTCCACCTTTTATTATTCCCTTCTCTCTCACTAATCACTATCTGTCAAACTTTTTTGGTTTCTGGGTTTCTGTGATCTCATAGAGATCTGCTTCAAAATGGGGCCTTCCCGAGGCAGTTACCCAATTAACTTTGCCTACCCTCATCTTCACAACCAAATCGCTCCTAATACTTCCTCTGTAGCCACTGATTGTAGCAGTAGTAGTAGTGATTATAGTAATGAGCTAAAGATTAAATCTTTGTTGTATAAGATGATTTGGGAATTTGGGTTGGGCTGTATTCTTCCTCAATCTCGCTCCAAAAATCAGAGGGAGGAGAGAGAGAAGAAGAGTAGCAGCAATTCAGAGCACAACAAGGCGTGGTTGCTTGCTGAATCTGGCCCAGATTTGACTAGTGCTGACCCACAATCAGTGCACTCCTCTTTCAGGTCTCTGTTTTTCTCTTTGGGGTAAAAATTTCCTTTTTTTACGGGTAATCACATGTTGGGTATGTTAAAAACACAATGTACTAAATATATATTTTTTGATTCGATACGTAGTTACACAACTGGAGAATCACGTAAAAATTTCTGTGTCGTTTCTTTGTGTTCTTTCTTAATTTTTCCGCAGCCGATGTACTTCTTTTCTTTTTCTTTCATTTGATTTTGATACATAGTTACACAACAAGAATATCAAGTTAAAATCTGTGTCGTTTCTTTGTGTTCTTGCTTGTTTTTTTTTTTTTTTTTCTCCTTTCTTTCTTGATTGATTCTTGGTGTGTGATTGTTCGTGTTGGGTCGAATTCGCACTGAGAGATATGAGGCTGTCGCCAACCCTTACTCATTTGTCACTGAAATTTAAGTAAAAAGATTTGGGTGTAAAAGATCGCGTAGACCTCTCGCTCCCGGTAGAAGGTCTAACTTTGAGGTGTCCTTTTTCAGGTTCAGTTTCTGCTCCCAAGTTGAACTCGAATCGATGAATGTGGCTAATCTTAATCCCTCTTCTGCAACTGTCTTGATGGTGAATTTGGACGATGGATTGACCGACTCTCGTTCTCGTGTGCTAAAATGGAAAAGAATTGAGTCACTGGAGAGGAGTATCTCTCCTGTGGCTCACACCTTGATTAGGTTCTCCTATGGTGAAATCCTATATGCTACTCGCAATTTTTCTAAAGGTATTGAATCGGGTTTATTTGTTTTTTGAATTATTTTCATTCTTGCTTATGGATTTGTTGTTGTTGATTGTGATTGATTTTGTTGTTGTGGGTAGGCAGGGTTTTGGGCAGAGGAGCATTGAGCTGTGTTTTCAAAGGGAGAGTTGGGTTTTTGAGGACCACTGTAGCGATTAAGCGGTTGGATAAGGAAGATAAGGAATGTTCAAAGGCATTTTGCAGAGAACTGATGATTTCTAGTTCACTCCATAACCCAAACATCGTTCCTCTTTTGGGGTTTTGCATTGATCCTGATGAGGGTTTGTTTTTGGTCTACAAATATGTATCCGGTGGAAGCTTAGAGCAGTATTTGCATGGTATTATGAATAATCGCTTGTCTTATAAGTGGACAATTGGCTTCATTTTTGTAGAAGTAAAATGACTTTGGGTATACCCGTTTGCAGACAAGAAGAGGGGAGTGAAGGGCGGTCCATCACTTCCATTTTCCGTGAGGTATAAGGTTGCCATTGGAATAGCAGAGGCCATCGGTTATCTGCACAACGGAGGGGAGAGATGTGTGGTTCACAGGGACATTAAACCCTCGAATATCCTTCTATCTTCTAAGAAAATGCCAAAGGTAACGATGGATCATTAGAATTCGGTTTATTTTTTGTTGTGTTATGGTAATATGCTAACAGTATCATTGGTATTTCTAGTTATGTGACTTTGGATTAGCTACATGGACTACTTCACCTTCGGTACCTTTCCTCTGTAAAACTGTGAAGGGAACATTTGGGTATGATCTCATTCTCAAGAAAACTTACAAATAAAATGAAGCTAATTAAATTACTATCCCATCTTTTGTTTCTTGTTTGATGACGGTCATTTGTTTTCTTCCATCTCCTGAAATATTTAGTTAATTTTACAGTTACTTGGCCCCTGAATATTTCCAGCATGGGAAGGTATCTGATAAAACTGATGTATATGCCTTTGGGGTGGTCCTTTTGGAACTTATAAGTGGGCGGAAGCCGATTGGTCCAGGGGAAGAAAACTTGGTCGTGTGGGTATGTCACCTTTCTGGTTTCTGCTTAATCACATTCAGTAAACTTTCTGACAGTTGAATCTGTGGTTCTTATTACCTTCCAATACTCAGTTATAAGGTCTGGAAACTTTTTTTCTGGTTTCTGCTTAATCACATTGATTCGATCGTTTAATGTGGCAATATGGTTCCATCACTATGCTACGATATTTTTTTCGCTTTTTTTCGTGAAAGTGACCTTTGTTATGATTCAGTTATTTGAGTTTTGTGGGTATATATTGTAAGGTGTTCTTCAAATGTATCAGAAGCGATAACTTACCTAGGGAAGACTTCACGTGTATGTAGGAATTCTGATTGTTAGCATTTGAGATTTCTTCAATGTCTTTGATTTGCGGCAACAAAAATTGGATTTGTTCAGACTCCACTGTTGTTGAAATAATTTCCTGAACCCCACGATAAGATTGCTTCCATGGCTAATGTAGCATAATTGAGTATGATCTTTGAACTTCAAACTTTTCTGCTGTAACAGTTGCCGCCTAGCTGTTCCACCTTTTTTTCCCGTCTTTGAGTTCTTGTGCCCGAGTACTTTCTGCTGGCAATCCGCCCTCCCAAAACTACCCTGGACTAGTGTGACTGATTTTGTTGAACGTGCTCAAACCCGTATTCCTATTTCTGACATAACTTTTACGTTCTTGACATTTGACAGTTACTATCACGGATTATGGGCCGAAGCTAGTTTGTTAACGTAACTGTTGTTGATTAACATACTAAAAGATGTTGGGTTCTTCTTCCTCTGCAGGCAAAGCCACTGTTAGAGCACGGAGCCATTGAACGTTTAGTTGATCCACAGCTCAAATTCACTCCTAAAAACTCAAAACAAATAGCTCGGATGGTAGAAGCCGCAGCTGCCTGCATAAACAGCGAAGAATCCCGGAGACCTGACATCGATCAGATTATCACAATAATAAGAGGAGAACAACCACCTAATACCTCTACCCTGAAGAAGTCCTGCTTTCCAAGTAGCGGTAGCATTATTGGTAACCCTCTGTTTCAACGGACGAAAAGTGAGATGAACAGTCATTTAGCGTTGGCGATGGTAGGAGTTTCAGAGTTTGAAGACGATGATCTTGTTTATTGCCGGTGAACTTAGTCAAATAATCCTTCCAAATGCTCTCTGCTCCCGCTCTCAATCCCCTCTTTTGCGGATTTTAGTATTCTTGGATGTGTTTCAAAAACGCTTTCACCCTCCCACTCGCACACCAACACGCGAGTGATGTGACTTAGCCGGTGAACATAAACACACAGAACAATCTTTTTTTTCTTTGTTCTTTTAATTTTTTTCGCCTCTGGTTTTATTCTGTTGGTTGCGCACTTTGCGCGCAAAGTGTTGATATGAAAATAGCTTCGAAGTTGTATATAGGAATGGTTGTGTCGTGAGTGATTTCTAGCTTGTTTACAAGTCTTCTTGCTTTCAGATGAAAGAGAAGATCAAATAGTTTTTACTTTTTAAGTTACTTTAAAAAAAAAAAAAAGCATCTCCCTCTCGTGTCGCAATTTTCTCTTTTAAAAAATATATTTAATTTGTTCCGGACTTTTGCATTTCGTGTGGTGGTCGGCATGGTGTGCCTATGCATGGGAAACTTGAGGTGAATAAAGAATGGAATAATGTGTGTCTGTCTATTTAGGGTTCGACTTCACACCAGTCCCTTTGGACCGTCTAGTTTTGGTATTTGGGCCTCTTTGATGGTTAGAACCGTTTTCCTTTCAAAACTCGTAGAGAACATGAACCTTGCCGAAGCTCAGGTGATTGAAGTACGGTAAGTATGATTTTATAACACATTTATCTTGAGCGAAATAGACTGTCGCATTGGATCAGAATCTATTTATCTCGAGAGATAAATACGTTGATCATGTATAGGCTGATATTCAGTAGGCTATTTTGATCATGATTGATGTGTTTGATGAATTCTAATAAACAAACGATTTGGCTCATTGAAGGCCACAATAAGCCCCACCCAAACCATTCTTAAAACCGCCAAGCCCTCTAAAATCATCGTTTTAACGCCAGAATAGTTGACACACAACTAAAAAATTAAAGAAATTATTAATGGCAAAGAGTCCCCCAAGCCTGTGAATTTGAAATTGGGCAGTTAGAGATTGGAGACAATCCGACCTCTTAAGGAAATTGTCAATTGCACATTTTTTCTTTCCTTCATTTGTTTTCTCTTTACTGCAAGAAGAAGGGTCCTGTTTGTCAAACGTGAGGTTATAAAAAAAAAAGAGAGGTAAGTAAACGGTCCGAAGAACAACCATATGTAAACAAGATTAAAAAATAATTAGGTCAACCGATTATATTCGTGAAAAGAAACGTAACTAAGATGTCACATGGAGCACAAGTACATATAAAATACCAATCTGTTGTGTAATAAAAGGGACAGGTAAACCTATGAAATGAAAGTCACAAGACAACATTAGCAGATGAAGTAATGATATTACCTCCGTCCTAAAAAGATTGTTCGGTCTACAAAATAATAACTTAAAATAATAGTACTTTTTTTGTCTAAAAAATTTCAAATTTTTTCCGCCAGTTGCTTAATAGTATCAATGATTTCTTTTAGTTTATCAAAAATTTAAAATTTTTCTTGAAAATAAACGTGTTTTTTTTTTTTTAAACTTCTCGTTTTGCAGACTGAACAATCTTTTTTGGCATCAAAGGCATAGGGCAGAGATGAAGTTTGGAACCGTCTTTCATATGGTTGCGATTGAAGAAGTGCACGTAACACATCACCTCATGTTAATTTTCGGTTTAGTTTTCTTAACTTTTCTAGGACATGTTGTCCGTGTACCATACTATTTGGTCAATCTCAAAATATTTTGGCAACATCTTTCACGAGGCCCTTGTTGGCTAGGGCGAAACTAATGAATTCCTCGAACGAAATGAACCCGTCGCCGTCGGTATCGATCTCCACCATCATTCTCCTGACTTCATCTGCCGTGACGGAGCCCAACGCCTTCAAGGCGTCCCCGAGCTCCGTGGAAGAGATTTGGCCGTCCTTGTTGGCATCGAAATGCCTGAAGATCCGCTCGCGCTCTGCCTTGTCCTGTTGAGTATCCTCAGCCATTGTTCGGTTGTGGCTTCGTTAGGAGGTGTTTTGTTTGGGAAATTAGGTTTCGGTATTTCTGTCAAGGGTTTGGAGATGGACTGAATTATTAAAGTTTTTATAGAGGAGGGTGTGGTTGTCCTTTGGCCTCGGCGAGGCAATGTCGGATCGCCTAAGGAATGAATAGCTAATTTTAGATGTTTTTTCTCCTTCACCATAAGCTGTGGATTAGATTTTATCAACTGTTGGAAGGAGGAAATAAGTTTGCAGCGGACATTGAAATAAGGATTCGCTCGAATGATGTTTCTTGTACATCCCATCCTCTCGCGATGCAGCTATGGATCATACCATACCACAATTCGACTTTTCTGATCCGATCGATTCATTTCGAACATCAAGAAAAAACTAATTTGATCGGGTAATCGTAAGCACACTATTGCGGAACACTCTGTTTGGTGAAAATCTATACTCCTTTAATTCTTAAATCACATATGTCGTTTATTTTGGTTATGATCACTACGATTAACAGATTAAGTTGATTTTTTCGGCATAGATAATTTACAAATAGGGGCCTAAAAACAGCACATATTAGATCACCAGTAAGAGACATGTGAAACATAAAGGGGAGGAAATAAGAAGAGAAATCACAAAAGAAGAAAAGTGAGAGACACTGTTCAGCAGAAATTCATGGATACAAAATTCTGCTTATTAGTAGAAAAAGAGGATCAAAGTAATTACAAGAGAAGGTTCTCAAAAATCTCAGACAATACACGCGAAACTAGGATACATGCATGCCGTTTTATTGAATCTGCTCGAATGTGGAATTTTTTTGCCCAATATCATCAAACGAAACAAAAAAATGCTTACAGAGTAGAATAATTACGGAGCAGTTGATCAGAATGTATTTCCTGAGCCAAGTATGGCAGCAAACACGTCTTCTTTAGTTGGCAAAGCTGGAATTGCACCTCTCTCCTTGACAGTCAATGCACCACAACCATTCGCAAACCATAGAGCACCTCTTAGTCGCTTCTCGTCCTGAAAGATGGAGATTTTCCAGTAATGTTGGGCAGAATGAAATGAGAGAGAGACCTGAATCGATTTGCCAAAGAAAAACTTTCTGTGCATACTGGCAAATCCAAATTTACAATGCACAGTTTGCACCAAGAAGGATACCATGACCAATACACACGGGAAATGGAAACCGGCAAACGTATTCTACAATTGAGTATTTTCACCTGATAAAGAAAAACCCAAAGGGGAATGCCTAATAAAAGATTGAATAAAACTCTTTCAGAAATCATATTTTGCTTACCGACCCTTGTGCTAGGACATTCTCATTTATGATTACCGCAAGAAGTTTCTGACATCTGTCACTATGGAAAAACTATCCAAAACATGTAGTTGTTGTATGTATCAGTACTGCTGTCTAGGCAGCTAGGTGTATATTTTCTGCACGCGTCCGAGTGAGAAAGAGGAGATATTGAACAAAATGCAACTTTTCTAAAAGCGGTATCGTTTTAGCAGGCTTTTAGGGTAGAGGTAGATTTCCTAAAGATCTACCATTTTACAGGTGAATGCTAGTAGCAGGCTGTAACATCGTCTATTTTTGTTTCCCCTTCTCAAAGACGATCCTCACCATTTTTTATCCATGTTATGTCAGATAGGAAAGGCTAACCAGCAAATGCTTTCTTGCTGAGCATGACCAGTACACATGTTTAAAACATGGTGCTGAGCATTATTAAGTACTTCAATGAAAACAGTACCTCTAGCCATGTGTCATCCTCAGCCAGTTGTGCTAATACTCCGGCCACAAAAGCATCTCCGGCTCCTGTAGAGTCCACTGTGTCCACCTTTAAACCCGTAACTCTGCCAGTGAACTTCTGAAAGAACAAATAACTCCAGCCAGCTTCAGACGCACAGTTATAAGTGATGACAGTTAAAAAAAAAATGGAGCCAAGCAGTGCAAAAATGAATTGGTAGATCACTACTGCCACCAGCAGAAACATATGTATGAGAAAGAGAGCCAGCGGCAGCTCCAGGATTTTAATTTAGTGGTCATGAAAATATAAAGAAAATTTTTGTATACAAAGCCCTATATCAAATAAACATATTTATTTTGCTTTTTTTAAATTGGGTCTGGTTTATTTTGTTTTGTTGAGTTATATTGTCTACTTGCTCACAAATTTAAGTGAATTTTTATTTCCTTTAGCTACATATGAATGATTAAGTGTTGACAATATATTCCAAGAAAAATCAAATATATGTGAACCTCCTTAAGATATAGTGGAGCTGCCCTGAAGAGAGCCGCCCATACGTCCTCCACCCCAAGATAGTATCTCTAGTGGTTTCTGAGGTCATTTCACTATCTTTTCCTTGTGGAGAGCGGACAGGCGGCTGGGAAGAGAGTCTACGTTCTATCTTTGGCCGGCGGAAGGGATAGGCGCGTGTGAATAAAATCTTTCTTGTGCGGGTATCCGATATGGAGCAGAGAGCACAGGAAAGACCAGAGAGAGGGCAACCTTTAAGCATACAAACTAAGATTCTAGAGAATGGTTGATGTCAAACAAGGTCGAGTGTAGGTCCATTGGTGACAAAATCAGTCTAGGTGAGTTCAGCTCTCAAGCTTTACAATCCTATTTTCTCTTCAAGAATGAGGCAAACATTATATGATACAGTAAAATGACTCCTCCCATATTTGCTTAGTTGTCAATGTCAAAGACTCAAAGTACAATTGTTTATGCCGACAAACATAATGACTGCCTGATATTCGCTTCAAAAAGAGAATCTTTTAGTTTTGTGTAGAAAAGAAGAAACCTTCTTAGTTTCATTTCCAAAGCAAGGACATTATGCCAAAATGCAAGCTGAGTGCACCTATCTTCATAACAATATGACAGGTTTCTCATTTCCACTTATCAAAGGAAAAAGATGAAACCAAACAAGCACAAGTGCACCTATCTTCAAACAATATGACAGGTTTCTCATTTCCACTTATCAAAGGAAATAGATGAAACCAAACAGACAGGTAAAACACCAAAAAGAGCTTTTCAGCATTTGTTCAATCTAACAAATAATAACTATTTGGAGGGCTTACCTTTGTGAAATACCGGCAACCCTCTGGGCCTTGAGTGACAACAAGCAATTTAAGCTTTGGATGAAACAATTTACGAACAACAACATCATAAGATGGATCGTCCCCTTTAGTCAAGAAAGAAACCTCTTCTTCACTTACCTGGTTAGTAAAATTAACATAATCAGCAGAAATGGAGCTTCCGAGAACATTTTGCTTATTGTGATTTATTCGTATCTATGACAAAGGATTGCAAAAAAGCCAGATAGACAAAATGTCAGGATGATGTTTTTAAAGGGAAGACTACCTTAATTATATCAGCCATCTCCCATATGCTCAAAATCCCTTCTCGGGCACTCTCTTCAGATTCCCACAGAGGAAGCCTCAAATTAGGATCGTAAGACAAAATCACACCAGCATCTTTGGCAGCTTTCGCTGCAGCAATATGAGCAGACTTGCATGGTTCTGTTATCAAACTTATGGAACCATAGTGAAAAATTTTTGCCTGCCAGAGTATATAACATATTACTAGATATTTCTAAACAAACTGGACATTAAGAAAGAATGCATATATATATATATATATTGTATTCATTTGTAGATAGAGGTTTGCTGTAGTGCACATGCATAATAAATATGTCTGAACATATTTTTCAGAAAGAAGACATTCATATGAATATCAAGAAACACAAAAAACTTTTTATGCGACAATGTTTCGACTTCGATATGCGCAACCTGTCCAGATTGTCACTAGCCAGAAATACCATTGACAACGTTGTGACTGTACGAAAAATGGGGCACACAAAGTTATTCTACGATTTTTAGTGCTTCATTGAAGAACATCTAATAGCCTTTAAAAGGGGAGAAAGTAGAACTATGCAAAGATGAAAGCTCAAAGAAAGCCATAGCATTTAGACGATGAGTAGAATGAAAGGGGAATATGATAAGCCTGTTAAAAGGATGGAGGTATGTGGTGAGTCAAGAGACAAATGGCCCATTGACCCTTCAGTAAAGATAAACAGGGGTGGCTTGTGGATAATGAATATGTAGCAAGGAAAGGGGCGTGCTATAAAGCACAGCAAAAGACTAGAATTGAGGAAAGTTTTGAAGGCCAAAAACCATAAATATGGAAGGAAGTCCGGAAAGAAACAAAAAGAAAAGACACACAAAAAAAAAAGAAGCCTGTTAGAGATACTATAAAACATTACATACAAACATGCTAAGTTACGGGAGAGGAAAACTGGAATTGGAATCACATTAGATGTACAAAGAATGAAGATTCACGAGAATTGGTGAAAGAAGAGGAAATCAAAGAGAGGTGGAGAGCTAATTTTGAGAGGTCAATGAATGAAATTGTATGGGAACTGAGTTTTACATGAAAGTGCTAATAGTACAAGGAGAGATTAGAAGTTTTTTTCCCTGTAACATAGAGAAATAAAAAAAGGTAGAATTGAACCAATTGACTCAAAAACTTCTTACAGGCTAAGAACCCCACAAGCATTACCTCCTAGCAAGCTACCCAAGACAAGCTCATTCGGAGAACAGTGCCAAAAAAATGACAATTAAAACACAAGTAACTGAAAGGTCCAATTCTATCAATTGCTCCACATCTCAAGAAATAAATCACTTGTTCAGCGGAAGCAAATTTAAAGAATCTAGGCATTGAAGTGTTTTGTTATTCATTATCTGACAAAAGTTGGTAACTGTTTCCATGAAATATCTACATGGTTATAAGGATAAGATGGGTAGGCATTGAAGTTACTTTTTGTTTTTCTTTCCAATTTTTATGCAGCACAGCATGAGTAATTCTAAATAATTCTTGACTCCTGTTTATCAGAAATATCCCCATCATATAGATAACAACTTTATGTGTGTGAAAGTTAAACTCATATAGAAAAATATCCACATAAAATTGCATTTGATATCATGTAATCATTCTAGAAAACTACTTATGGATTTCTTTCACGCCATGCTTTGCCTCTTGCTTTAAGTATCCAAGTACTCCTCACATACCTTCCTAATTAAGTCATAATCAAGTTCGGATTCTTGAAGCAGCATATCGGCACTAGGATTCCGATAAAACATAAACTCACGTTCCCCATCACTTCTCAGTGTGACAAATGCTAAAGCAGTTCGGGCACCAGGGTCAAAGCGCATCCCTTCACTGTTTACCTTATTCTCCTTCAAAATTTCAGCAAGCATGTAGCCAAACTCATCTTCCCCCACCTGTGCACATTGTATACACATGAACCATCTCAGTAACATGAGAAACTATTGTCTTTTTCCAATAACGGCATTGACAAGCACATGACAAGCTGTTCTTGGAAAACCAATTTGAGATACAATTTAGGTTAAAGCTCTGAAGAAGTTGATAGATACTGTGTTCAACTGTAGGGAGCTAGATTTTCAAAGTACAGTTTAGAAATGAGTTGGCAGCTTGGAAGATCAACGGGTGTGAATAGTATTTCAGATTCATATTAAATAGGAATCATGGTCGATGACTTTTGTCACGCAAGAAACAAATATTTTCGGTTTGTTTTAAACTACCTCTATTGACAACAAGACAAACTATTCCTGGAAAACCAATTTTGAGAGACAACTTAGGTTGAAGCTGAAGAAGCAAGTAGATACGAAGTTTCAATTGTACGGAGAATAGAATCTCATAATACAGTTCAGAAAACAGTTCACGGCCTAAAAGATCGCCCAGGTAAATTGCATTTCAGATTCAAGAACAAATAAAATTAAGACGTTGATCACTCTAGATGACTTCTTCACAGCCATAATAGGGATGGTATAGACTGTAGATAAGTGTATCCACGAAATATCCAGAGAACCTATTTCTTCAATGGAAAAACAAATACCAGAAACAGTAGGAGTGCTCAAATAAAAATGATTCGAAAGGGTAGAAAGGGCAGACCAACTAGGGTAATCAGATACATTGTTATCCAATTTTGATGCACAGAACTCCATATAACTGAGTTAGTAGGCTCGAACTACATTGGCACAACAGAGGCTGCAATTGGATTCCATTACACCTAATATATGCATGCATATGTGAAGACTTGGAAAAGGTTGAAGAAGAATCAGATCAACATATAAAGAAACATGGACAAGCTCATAATTTTTCTCCAATTTTTTTTCCCCCAGAGGCTACGGAGAACATATTTCAAATAGGCTGAGATACTACAGAAAGACATGTGAACTTGCAGTTCAACTGAAATAACACTAGTTGGATAAGGCCACACAAGTAACACGATAATGGTAATAGGCTGAGATATACCGGCCATTGTACAAACATTTTGGATGAATGAAGGGGGAATAACTTCACGGTAGTTCTGCAGATCAGGAACAAAGTAGTCAATCTTAATATGTTCCAAACAATACCTTGCCAATAAAAGCAGATGAACCACCAAGACGAGCAATACCGACAGCAACATTAGCAGGTGCCCCTCCAGGAGCTTTCTTAAATGCAGGTGCTTCAGCTAATGAGAGCCCACTTGTTGTTGGAACAAAATCGATTAGCATCTCTCCAAAGCAAACCACAAGGGGGGATTCATTTCCTTGAGGTACCCCCTCAGTGCTCGGAAATGCCTTTCCTAAAAGAGAAAAACAAAGTTGACAGAGTTTCATGAAAAAAAAGAAAAAAAAAAAAGAGCCAAACCAAAAATTTAGTTCCGCAGTCTGTACCAAATAGATTTTTTATTTTTATACATCTCCATGAGTTTATCTTTCCTGAAAATCAGCCTTTTCAGTCCATAGCTAATTTAGTTCCCCCCAGAGAAAAAGTTTCAAAATTGTATTTTCCCCTTCTCTTTCAAACCCTTTTGTCTAGTGCATTTTTCATATTCAAACACAGAACTATGATTCCCAATATAGAACTTTGGACATTGAGCCCAACACCTTAGCATTCTGCAACTATCCAAATGCATCTATGTACTTATGATTCAATAAGTTCACCAACCCCAAGGGGTAGCTCAAGTGGCAACACAGATAAGCTGTAAACCCAGACATCCTGACTTCGAAACTTGGCAACCTCTTGAGACCAGGATGCAAGAGAGAAATCTCTTGTGAATCTCATAGTCCCGGCATAGAGGGTCTGCCTTTGACTGGACCGGGAAGGGGAATAGTAGGGGTGCGCGCAAGCTGGCTCGGACACCCTCAAACCAAAAGAACAAAAAAACAGTTGTTCACCGTGGAATGTGGATCATAGTCTTTCCAAACAGGCCCGATTACATAATTTGAAGGATTCACATCAACTCTCAAAGTCCAATTATGAACTCACTTGCAAGCTAACAAGGAGATTATCTGAATATCCAAACTCCATTTATTGCGTCGAGCTTATTAACTGGAGCAAAAAAATCATCCATAGACGTTGACAACTGAAAAACCTAACAGTAGCCAATTGATGGAACTACAAGATTCAAGTAAACTAATTCCCCCGAAACTCAAACAAATACATGAATACAGCCACAGGCTCTCGACAAATCAAAATAATTTTATCTCGGAATTTAAAAAAAATAAACAATTACCTTTCAGTTGACATCGCGTACGCGCAGTGGGAGGCGGAGAAGAAAAGGCCGATACGTTGACTAAACATCGCCCGAAAATAGGCGAACACGAAGAAGAAGAAGAAGGCCAATTGTTCGAAGGCACGCCGCTGAAGCACAGGGAAAATGAATGCAGGGCCATCAGTAGATGCGAAGACAAGTGATCGAACACAAAGAGTTCGTTTTGATATTCAAGGCCTAATCGGATGAGTTTTGGTTAGAGGTGTTGTGTTGGCATTGGAGTGGAAGTTCAGGTTGAGAGGAACAAACCCTAGGTTTTGAGCTGGGCATAGTGGTAGCTCTTTTGGAGAGAGAAAGAGAGAGAGAGGCGGAGAAAGCGAAGAGAGAATAGTACCGGTAGCAGTTTGTACTTTGTAGTGTGTCCGAGTTTTTCGACTGTCCTGCCGGCCAACGAACTTTCAGTCTGTTAGCAGAGGGAGCTCTTGACTGTTGACTCTCGGGATTTCCGGACTCAGGAGTCCTCTGTTTTCTTTCATTCGTGCTACACTAATCAAGATCAAAAGGGTTTGGCTGGGACTCCGGGTCCTGCAGTGAGCTAAAAGCACTGCAGCTCACAGGCCCCTAAAATGACGTCGTTTTAGGGGATTTTGGCCAATCCAATAATAATACAAAATTACGTTGTTTTGATACCCTAAATCCCCTGACGCCCAGAACTCCCCCAAATTTCACGATGCTTTAGGTGGAAACGACAACCATGGACGACGATAGCCTAGAACAGCTGAGCAACTCGAGCACCACCACCACCACCGGCGACCACGATCCACTTCCCACCACCACCGGCGAGAACCACCACCCAACCCCAGCACTCCCCCATCGCCGGCGATCACCCCCTGGCTTCTGGGCATTTTGACCGCTCTTACCCCCCACCACGAAGGTCTCTCTCTCTCTGTGTGTGTTTCAATTTGTAACAGTTGCTGAAAAAAATCATAAATTGGGTTGTTAGGGAAAAAAACCCCAAGTTCGAAAAAGGGTTTCATCAAAATTGTAGGAGACAAGTTGCGGTATACGGTTACTTTCGAATGGAGAAAAGCATCCAGAAAAAGTGTAGATTCAACCTAGTGTGGATATAGCCATAGCATATTTTGTCCATACACTGACATTTCTTATCCATTTTCTTGTAGTTTAACAGCTCTATGTATGCCTTTGTAGCCGATTACCTCTTTGAATTGAATTTGCATTCACTTGCAAAGAAAATTAGCTGATTACTTGATTGATGTGCCGCTGTGCATAGGATCGTATTAACAATTTTTCCTCGTTTGTGCAAATCAAATTTGCAGATTTTCTGTGTGGCTGTTTTCGGGGCTAGAATGAGCGATTTTCTGGGTTGTTTACCAAGCTAAATGGGATGTTTTTAGTGGAGTTTCTCGGCTAGTTTATGACTGAGTTTTGGGGTGCTTTCGGGGCTCAAATGGACTGATTTTTGGGAGCTGAAATGAAGCAGGTTTTGGGACTATTTTGGGGCTGTATTTGGAGTTAAATGGAGCTGTAACGGGCTGTTCGGAACTGGAAATTTTATGGGTTGTTTTACCGGGTTGTTTTGGAGTGAGATTAGGTTGCTTTCCGAGAGAAAACAGAGTTGTTCAGGATTGGTTTATGGAGCAGATTTTGGGTTTGCTTTGTGAGTTGAAATGGGCTTAGAAATGGTGGTGTGATGAGGTGCCGAAAATGGATGGAAGTGGAGAAAGGTGATGGTTAATATGAAGAGTTAAGAATGAATAAAGTGTAAGCAAGTTGATCCATTGGGGAAAACCATGAGGAAAGACTTGGTTAAACCATGAGGAAAGAGAAGCTATTCAAGTGAATCAAAGGCCAAGAAAATGATTAAGTTTGTAGTATCAAGTTTTAGTTTTGCAAAACTTAACTTTGTATGTAATAGATAATTATGATGTATAATGCAATGGCAGTTTTTTGTTGTTGGAATGCAGCTTCCATTCCCATGTATTTGTCCCTTGCTTTGGTTCATTCCACAAGCTTTGTCCGTATCCATATCGTGTCGTGTCCTATTGAGTTTTTGGCACATAATGAAAGCTTTCATTCTCATGATTTGTATGAGATGTGTTTGCTAAAAAATTGCAGGATACATATGTTATCTTTTGTGGAAGTAGTATCAAGTATACTCTTGGCTATGTTGCTATCAATGTGTGTTGGTGTTTCATTGCTAGTCGCTAGAAGAAGCCCATTTGGCTGGAAAATATGACCAGATTTTTTTTATGTTAATTGCATGTATTTATACAGAAAGGAGAAAATGATTATGGTAGGCTTGGTAGCAAGACGTGTGAAAAATATGCAAATAGCAGGGGGGGGGGGGGTTGGGGCGGTTAGAATCAAACAAAGGAGGAGTTATGGTTTTATTTCCAGACTTTGATCTGTTTAGGCTCAATGTTAGAGAGAATTGGACACTCTCTAGTAAGCTGATGCCTTCTCATAGATCTGGGTTTTCGGCATTCAATATTAACCCTCTCTAATAGCTCTAGTTGCTCAGGCAAATCAAGTTCACGAATTATTTCTGCACTATAGGAATTCCGAAAACAAAACCAACGACAAAACTTGCAACACAAATGACTAGAGTAATTACAAGCAAAAAAATCTGCACCAATTGCCACACCAATCACACACACACACGCTTGAAACTTATCCAATCACCACAATTCATTTCTTGCTTTTTTCCAACCAATGTTCCACTTACAATATTGTATAACACTTGCAATTTCCCCGACCACAGTGTTGGTAGAGTTCATTAATATACCATATACAAAAAATACGTCACGTTTAGCAACATAAAAAAGAAGAAGAGATGTCTGAGTTCATCATTTTTATCCCTTAGGATGCAGATGGAAGACCCATGGGTTGTGACACTTGGCTGGTTTAAGGACCTTGGATGACCTTCGGCTCAGAGCTTGACATTGGTTGGGTGGCACTGGCATTAGAGCCTTGGCTTGAGAATAGCCCATCACCAATCTACAAACAAACCGTTATTGCGACACAGTGAGCCACCGCATTAGCATCCCGTGACCTCCAATTAAAAGATAAGCCCATGTGAAGCTTCAACAATCTGATATCTAAGAAAATACATTGGCACTTCCATGTGGGACCGTCTTCTGAGTTGAACGGCCATCTTGTTGTCACTTTTCATTTCTGCATTATCAAAATTCCTTTCTCAAGCCACCAAAGAAGCAAGCTTAATTCGTTTGAATACACAATGGCAACAGCTTAGTAAATTGCAAAAGTTATCAAAGGCCATATACCAAGTTAACACATTTTCATCCCACAAAATGACCTTGTCTACCACCACAAATCCAAACGTTCAACAAACTGGAACCCAATTTCCTTTCTTGGACAGCTAAATCACATGCGAATCGGTTCTCTGTGGTTGTGATTAAGAAGAAACCCAAACATTCAACAAGAAATGTAGGCATAATGCAAACCACTCACAACACAAACACCACGTTCAGTACAGAAGAGGCTGGCAATCGTCTCGCGCATTGGAAAAATAACAAAACAATGAAAGGAAGCCGCAATAAATAAACATCATATTTGCTCAAAACCAGTATAAATCAGAAGGTAGTTATGAAATCTGGAAAAAAAAAAAAAAAACCCCTAATTGGAGAGGCTTACCCTCATCTTATGAAATCTGGGAAAAAAACCTAATTTTTGTGTGATTTTTAAAAAAAATTAAATGTGGATTAGTGGAGAGGGAAGTGGGAGAGATAAACCCGAGGAGATCGATGAGCGATTGAATCTGGTGGTGGTGGTGGTACCACGGTGGTGCAGCGGCCGTCGGTGGTGGTTTAGGATGAGAGCTGGACGAGAGATAATACCAGTTTAGGAGGAGAAATTAGGTCTAGAGAGAGGAGAGATGCTGGTGGTGCGTTGGTGGTGTTTGCACAGCTGTTCTGGGCTATCATCGTCCATGGTTGCCGTTTCCATCTCAGCCCTGAAGCATCGTGAAATTTGGGGGAGCTCTGAGCGTTGAGGGATTAGGGTCTCAAAATGACGTAATTTTGTTATATTGTTGGATTGCCCAAATCCCCCAAAACGGCGTCGTTTTGGGGACTGTAGACTGCAGTGCTTTTAACTCATTGCAGGGACTCGGAATCCGTTTGGCTGACCCGAGACATTATGCATTATTCAAAAATAAAAAACTTAATCGAGATCGATAGCTCCATATATGAAACAACTGTGTTTTAAAAGAAATGAATTCATTTTTTTTTTTTTGAATGTAACTACTCCCCGTGCCTAAATAAGTATCTCCTATGAAAATACGTGTAATTTATGAACAAAACAATAAAGTACTTCCGTATTTTTTTTGCACCAAATTACTTATGTGCATAGTTTTTTCAATTTATTTGCACTGAATTAAAAATCAAATTGAGTTTTTTAATTTGGTGCGAAAAAACACGAAAGTATTTTATTTTTTATTCAAAAATTACATGTATTTTTTGTAAGAACACTTAATTCCGGAACGAAGAGAGTGTAAAACTATATAGTGTATGTAGGATGTTATTATGCATGTCGTGATATTTCTCCGATCAGTTTTATATTTCATACTGTTACTTTTGATTTACGCCGAAATTTTATTACAAAGAAATGAATCAGATTATTGAAGTGAAACCTATCCCAATTTGAAATGAATAATTGGTGAACCTCTCCAATTCCCTGTTTTCGGCTCAAAGAAGGAGTAGTTAATTGTATTGGGCCTTCGTAGCCGGGAGTTGGCAAAGAAAATGGAGGAACTCGTGGACCAAATCCATTCCACTTTCATGGGTTGGGTTGCTTTTGTTTTTTCTTTTCGGCACATAACATGGGCCTCCCATGAGGATTTTCATAAGGGAAAATGACGCTAAGGACGTGTTTTGATAATTAATACCTGCCAAAGTATTGGCAGGTATTAATTATCAAAACACGTCCTGTGCCATTATTTTCCCTTTTCATAAAGGAAAATGTCCCATTGAAATGGGTGAAGAGTGTGTAAAAGTGTTTTGAAAAGTGTAAAAAGTGTATTATTATTATTTTTTTGGTCTTTTATTTGCTTACCCCGGTTCTAGGAAGCCTTTTTTTTGATAATTGAGAAACAGTCCTACAGTCGAGCCACAATTGGACTTGACTGCGCAATCCAAACCTTGGGTGGGAACTAGTGCGGCCACACCAGTCACGGCCCCAGCCCCCACACTTACTATCCGGGTACTCACCTGGTGAGAAATCGAACCCCTAACCAAGGGAAGTTCTTCCAAAGTCCGTCATTTGCCCTTACCACTGGGACAACCCTTGGATGTGTCAGTTTCACTAAGCCTTCTTATTCAATAAGTACCTTATTTTGCAACTTTGGGAGGGAAAATACGAATCCTTGTTCCACTGAGAGTTCTTAAGAAATACTTACTATTGATTGCTTAAATATTTCAATATGGATTATCTTGTTTGATACTCCTAGATCTCAATTCGTTCTACGATACGAAGTTCACAAAATCTTGAAATTCATTATAAATTGAAAGATATAGGCGATCAAAAAATGACATAGATTTTGGAATGTAAAAATAAGAAGGTAAAAAGTTAGTGGAACATGGGTTCTTATTGGATAAGAAATAAGAGCCCGTTCCAGAAAGGGAAAAAAGTCATTTTTTAAGAAGGCAATTTCAAGCTCAAAAATTATAGGTTTATTGAAATCTAAAAATATACAATATGGATCTTATTTGAAAGATCTCGATGAGAGTAGTACTTATTTTGTTAGCGGAACTGAAAATTCATTGCCTGCAATCTATCTATCTATCTACTTATCTGTCAATATACTATAGAAATGTAGTTGAAGCCAAAAGCCTTTCAACCCTCAATCCTAAATTTCTAAAATTTTGAGTGTTTAAAAAAAAAAACTGAGGGGAGGGGGGGTGGTAATCAATGTACGGAACCAAAAATATTCACATTGATTTTTTTTTCTTAAACTATCTTTTCTGGGGTAATTGCTAAGGGGACAGCATGTTTATTGGGCCAATTTGGACCATCATACTCGGCAATAGATGACTCAGATTGCATCTCGATCAAACAGATGCAACACACATGTTCCAGAGGAAAAACACGTACCCCGGGTTCCTTTTCTATCGACTAGCGTCGTTTCTTTTCGATGCACGAGACAAAATATTTGTGTAGCTCCGCTACAAAATATTGAGTTTGCAAAAAATTTATTATTTGTCCCGTGCATCGGACAGGAACGACGCTAATAATAATACATGATAGAGGGTCTAACCTAAATAATCTACCACAAATGCCATTCATGACGAGATAATGCCATTTGAAATTTTATTTATTGGAAATTACTCTAAGAATCCTGACTACTTAAAATCATTATCTATCAGATGTACCTTCTCATAATTTTGCTTTCTCGTGGAGCATTCTCATAATTTTGCCTCCTCGTGAAGCACGCTGTGATAAAAGATAATGTACCAATACAATCATAGTATTACAAACAAAATACACAAATATTTACACACTCTTGGTCAAACTTTACAAAGTGCTTTTTGGGCATAGGTATTTTTATATCGTGTTACGGTGTTTGTGATTGTAGACTTTTCATGTTAATAACATATACACAAATAACATGGAGGCCTGTTGTGATTGGGACGCTAACATGCCCTATTATGCTCAGATTTTAAAACTTATTTCGGGCTCAAAAAAGTGATCTAAATTATTGATTTTATTCGGTTTGTGGAGTTTGGCTGGTCTACAGAAAATCATACTGCGTACATATAGCTATAGACAAGTTCATCTTGAAGTATACTTCCAAAATCATAGCAGCCGTGAACCTTTTTTTAAGTTGAATGTGTTTCATTCATGGCTTTACCAATATACATTCCGTGTAATATTTAGCGTAGACGACAAACTATATGGAGTGTGCAACATGAACGGTACAATCGTACAGATCATATTTTTGAACTTCAAAAAGGGCTAAATATTAGGGTTACGTTGTTGTAAACTTATAAGTTTGAAACTTATTTCGGTATTTTTTATTTTTCGTAACTTTTTATTTAGCTTTTCATTGTAATTTTTGGGATTAATCGTTCGTTTAAGATGAATCGGAAAAATATAAAAATATGGACGGATGTTTAAAAAAATCAAATAATGCGCCACTTTAGATAAATATGATAGCTGTTCAACACCTTTTTTGTTTTTAGTGAACTTTTTTTTTTTGCTTTTGGTATAATTTTGTACATTTTAGACGAGTTTGGCTCCTCTTCAATCCTCCAATTCAAATCCAACGGTTGAAAATCAATTCTTCATAGTATCCTTATTGTCCTGCTAACACCCAATAATCACTCTCTCTCTCTCTCTCTCTCTCTCACGGTCTTCACAGCCCAAAGCTTCAATTGAAAATCAATCTCTCTTCAATTCATCACAGTCCGAATCTCTCTCCATGACCATGCCAAAATACTTACCTTCCAATTTTTCTTTGATTCTTTGTTTTTTTTTTTGTTGCAAAAACTATTCAACGAAACCACTATTCAGGAAAATAACTTGTAGAAGGTGAATTAATAAAAAAAAAGTGGGTTCACAACAATTGATTTTTGAATCCACCATTGAAGGTTAGGAGCAATGACCATTATTATCTGATACTTAAAATTTTTCATAATAATAACGTAATTTGCAATTTAATTGCATGGTTTACCATTCAAATTCAAGTGGGATAAACTTAATTTGAAAAAAAATTGTTGCGGAAAGTCCAAACACTATCTTCGCCAGTGTTCGAAATGCATATGTACAATTTTGTGGAGAATATTTTTGGGGAGGGGAGAGAGAATATTCAAAGAGAGAGAGAGAGGGGACCGCCGGAGAAGAGGTGAGTTGGGTGGTCGTGAGTTGTGAGGGTAGAGAGAGAGAGAGAGAGAGAGAGAGAGAGAGAGATTATTGGATGTTAGCGCGACAAGGAGGATGTTATAAAGAATTGATTTTCAGCCGTTGGATTGAATCGGAGGATCCTCCAATTATTGGAGGATTGGAGAGGAGCCAAACTCTTTTTTTTTTTTTTTTAAGACTACTCTCGTCGAGACAGATAATTAATCTAAAAATTATCACGCAAATCTAATAAAATTTTAAAAAAAACAAATAAAACACATAAAACGAAAAAATAAATTAAGTTTACAAGAAATCACCGAAAGAGAGAGAAGGGCCCCAAGTCAACCTCAAACACACAAATATACACTATGAAAGGGTACAACCACAACCAACCCATTATTATGCATCCAAAAATAATAAGTGAGGAAAGCAGTCCACTCGTATTTGGTTCACTTACCATTCATTTGGGACTATTCTACCGTTGGGACGGGTAACAGTCATTATCCTAAACCAGCGCCCCAAACATCCCTCTCCTTTACGCCAACGCGAATACATCTGGAAAAACACACACTCCTCGCTTTGCTTTGCATTCACGTGATCCCCATTCCTCCCTCCATCACGCGAACCGTGTCCAACTCCTACTGGCTCCCACCATCATACCCACACCAAAGTACGTAGGCCACACTGCATAGGCCACTACACGTTGTGTGGGACCCACTTTAGGCTTTGCAAAAATATATAAAATCTTTTGTTTATAGTAGATTCTACAAAAAATTAGTTCCAACGGATACCAATAGTATGCTTTTTGAATTTGTAGAGGAAACTCCTAATTTTTCCCTATGAATTTAGAAAATATATCTATCGGTATCTGTTGTATTTGATTTTTTATAAGGTCTCATAAATAATTATTTTAAAGTTTATAAATATTTTTTTTATATTTTTTGGAGTTCGGAGTGAGTCCCAAACAACGTGCGGCGGTGGCCCATGCCGTGGCCTACGTGCGGTGATACTAGACTTTTTGCCAAAATTAACGAATTTTATCTCATGCCGCGCCAAAAGTTATAACTTCGGCCACCCACCTTATCATGCCCTGTTCCCGGATCAGATTATTCGGGTTGCCGGAGCGTTGCTCCGATAGGCTTGCCCATGATACACGGGATCAATTCCACTCCCAAGCCAATACAGAGGATCGGAACTGTTGATGTCGTAGAATCTGTTATTTAATAAATGTAACAGATTCATCGAATATTAATAAATGTATAAACAAATCGTACTTTGTTTCACAAAATGGAAAGCTAGGTGACTTCAAATTTAAACTGTCTATGAAACAAAATATGATTTGTTTAAATGTTCGTAAATGTTTGATAAATTTGATTTCTTTTCCTAATGTAGCCAAGCCTGTGTTTCACATAGTTTTTTGGTGAGACTTCAATTTTTTTTTCGTATTTGTTAGTTTTGAGTCAAATTTTTGTGAATTATTAATTCGTCTTGAAGAAAGAAATCGAAAAAGTAAAAAATTATGATTTTTATCCAATTTCGAAATTATCCAAGATAAAGCCATTTTGCCCCAGATTATCTTGGATATTTTTCAGAATATTTGGGTAAAAGTTACAATTTTTTTAATTTTTTGATTCCTCTCTATGAGATGAATCAATAATTAGCAAAAATTTGACAAAAAATTAACAATTGCGATTTTTTTGAAGAAAGACAAAAAATAATAGAAATCCCAAAAAAGTTATACGAAACAGGGGCTAACTGTGTGTTCTACTAGATGACAATTTCGATTTTTTGCCCAAAAACTTTGGAGTGGGTTTCACACAAATGAGCAATACGGTAGAAGTACGTTAGACGATGGGGCAAGTTAATAATTTTTCTCTTCCTACTCCACAAAGGGACACTAGGAGTCTAGGACTATAGTTTACGTTGATGAGGCACATCAGAGTACCCATAACAATTCGGATCGTAGTTCAATCGAGGAATTTATTACTGTATCAAAATTCAAGTTAATAGTCACATTTATTAGCACATGATCCATATAGATTTGTTTTATAATAATTCATTTTCTCTCAATCATACTAACAGTTATTTCATATTTAATTTGTTAAGAAACATGTATATTTTTTGTTTTAACTATTGATATCTGATCGCCATAATTTTTATTTAATAATTTTTTTTATAACAAATCTAAATAAATAAAAATGGAGTTGTCACCAAGCACTTCTTGCCAAGCGGATGCTGAGCAGCATCCAGCAGTTTAATCTCGGCATGGATGATTCGGATTAAATTTGAACGCACATAAATCTGAACCGTCCATTACTCAATCAAGATTCGAGCCAATAATTTACTAAATGAACAACCAGAACAACCGCTCGGCACCGATGCTTGGCAGAGTTTCTCGAAATGTAGTGCAATAATTCCGTAGCGTGTTACTGTACTGTAGGACCCCAAGTACGGCAAAACTACACCACACTCCAACGCGTTAACGCGTTTTTAACGTTCAAAACCGCGTGATACCCCACCACTCTCTATATATATTGTACTGTGTACACGACTAGAAAACCCTACGCCCGCGGAAACTCTGCCCGACTTTACTCCATCTCTCTCTCTCCACAATGGCGAAAAGTAATGGCAACGGTTACGTAACGTCGCTGGGCGGCGCAAGCGAAGTGGAGCAGGTATTCAGAAAGTTTGACTCGAACGGCGACGGCAAGATCTCTGCCTCGGAGTTCGCGGCGGTGCTCAGGGCGCTCGGCACCGAAACCTCGGAGGAGGAGGTCGGCCGCGTGATGTCGGAGATCGACAAGGACGGCGACGGCTTCATTGACCTCCGCGAGTTCACCGAGTTCCACGGAAACGGAGCAACGTCGTCGCTGGACGCGAACAAGGAGCTGCGCGACGCGTTTGCCCTGTACGACAAGGACGGGAACGGGCTGATATCGGCAAAGGAGCTGCACGCGGTGATGAAGAGCCTGGGGGAGAAGTGCTCCCTGGCCGACTGCTCGCGGATGATCAGCTCCGTGGACGTCGACGGCGACGGATGTGTTAACTTTGAGGAGTTTAAGAAGATGATGAAGGTTTGATTTAATGAGTATTAGTTTAATAATTAGTAGTGCTTAACAAAAATTTGAAGCAATTAGTAGTGTATTAGATTAGGCCAAAGCCGCAAAGGGCGATGGTTGCTAACGGTACGCTTTTGGTTTTTTGAGGTCTCGGGAAAAAGAGCTTTGAAATAGTAGTAGGGCGTAGTAGTGAAGTTTCAATTACGTCTGTGGCTATGATTGACTGGAACTAATATGTGGAAATTTAGGGTATGTTTAGTTGGATGAAATCAAGATTGAAATGAAATAGTCATTTCAATGTTTAGTTCACCATTGAATTGTCATTCTAACCAAAAAAAAAATTAAAGAATTGGTATTCCATTTCGTTGTTACACCAAAATTACTAGTGTCATTCAACATTCATTATTGCTACACAAAAAATTACTATTGCTACTCCAAAAAATATTATTGCCACTTAAAAAAAAATTACTATTGTCACTCAAAAATTTGCTATTGTCATACTATTCCATTGGAAATAAGAATGATTATTTCTAAGTACAATCAAATATGAGAATGAGAATGATTATTCAATTATCAATTTCTCCAATTCTATTCAATTCTTAATTTCATTTCATCCTGTCAAACGTACCCTTACAATAGTTCTGATTCTTCACTATTGAGAGTTCAGTAGAGTTGTCTATCTTTTCTACGGGATTTCTCTCCAAATTTTTTGATTCTATTTTTTACTTTTTAACAATTTTTTTTAATTTTATGCTTGAATTTTTGAGATTAATCATTCGTCTTTGCAAGAAGAATCTAGGAATTCATCCCATCATTTTTTCATACTTATGTTTTCATCATTTTAAGGTGTGAATTACCTTTCTTACCTTCTTCATTATGATATACATATATTATGTTATATTGCTTTCTTAATTTAATGGGATTGAATTGGATTGTTTTTCCAATTTAGTGGGATTGGATTGGATTGTTTTTCTAATTCAATGGGATTTGGTAAATTTCAATATGATTGATTACTTTTTTATTTATTTATCATGGAATGTATTTGAGAAATCGATATTTTTAGGAATATAACATGATAAGTTGACCACATCTTTGAATTTTTTTTTCATTCTTTGAGTTGGCCAACCAAACAACAAAAAGTCATATTTTCCATTAATCTTATTACACGGAACATGGCTAAATTATCATAATAAATATATAACATGACATACTCAAATTGTTACATGGTTAAATTACCATGTTTACATCCTAAAATTCTTGGCCTATGTTTACATCCTAAAATTCTTGGTCTATATAGACAAGAATTTTGGGATGGAAATTACATATGTTTACTTCCTAAAATTCTTGGCCTATGTAGACAAAGGTTTTGGGATGTAAACATAAGTAACATTCCAATTTATCCTTATATGAATTGATCCGCGCAGTGGCCTAACAAATTTCGCTGGACTAGTTTCATGGTAAACGGTCCAAATAATTAACCATGAAGTGATAGGAACATACAGACATATTTCATGGTAAATGTTACTGTAACGGCTCTGATTTTTTGGTTAGTAAAAATTTCGTTAAAAAATTTGAAATTTTATTTTATTTACTTGGATTGCTTTTAAATTTCCTTTTAATTCCTATAATTCGTCATAATTAGATTTTAGCCCTTTAAAATTCGTTTCTTGATTTGAGCCCTACTTGGAGAGTATAATTCATTTCTAACTGACTAGTTGGAGGAACCGAACTAGGAAGTTTACATTTCCCTAACCATAAATGGACATTTTTACCCATCTTTGAACTTTGTGAACTTTTTAATTTTAAACTTGAAAATTATTTATTTATTTTCTTTTATTATTTTGGTTTTCTTCTTTATCCATTGGACAATAAAAGTTAAGGGAACTTTTATCTATTGGATAATAGAAACCCTAAATTTTATATTAAAGGTAATATTTGCTAGATTATCAAGTATTCATATATATGGTTATATTTAGAGTTATATAATTGCTTAAAAGGACATTTGGTTATTTAAAATATTATTCAAATAAATATTTTGCCTTATTCCTTTTATCCATTGGACAATAACTACTAGAAAAATTGTTACCCATTGGATAATAGGGTAAATCTTCCAACTAAGTACTTGGATTTATTAAACTAGTCATTTTCTAAATTC
>BPLS01000173.1:287459-302573 GCA_019656275.1 Rhododendron kiyosumense | reverse complement strand
CCTACGCTAACATTATATGCAAGAGAAATGCAAGAATGATCACAAGGCAAGAATGAGATATAGAAACACGGTAAGCAATAACCAAGGTTTAACAGTCCAATGTACCCGATACGAAATTTGGTAAACCCCTCAACCTCCAATCATATCAATTTCCCATGTGTCCAATGTCACCTCACGTTATGTGTCATGAGCTGAAGCTCCTGCCGGGCTAATTATGGGACCCCGATATCCCCTGCCAAGCACCCACCTAGAAGGTTAGGCCTTGAGTGTTCAATATGAGCGTTAGCTCCTGCCAGGCTAATTATGGGACCCTGATATCCCCTGCCAGGCACCCACCCGTCGATGGGCCCCGAATGTTCTCGTTGTGTCGGTAAATGTCCAAGAATCTCGTACTCACATAAGGTGTCATTTCAATTCAATTCAATTCAAGCGAAGTTCATGCGTCAATTGATATCAAAATTTATTGAATAAGGACAAGGGATGCAAAGGACACACAACGAACTCAAGGAATAAGATTAACAATACTACGGAGTGATTTGGTGATGTTTAGAACAAGTGAGAAATGATCGGGAGTCAAAATAATGGAGTTTGAAGCGAAGAACAATAGCTGGGATAAGCTACTGTTGTATGGATACTGCGAATTCTAGTATCTATACAACAGTGGCTAAAAACGGTCCAGTGAGCATTGTATCGATACTGATTAAATCAATCAGTATCGGGCAGTAGCTTAGAGCGTTCCAGAGACTCCTGTATCGATACTAAGTAGAGCAGTATCGATACAAACGGGTGTTCGCCCAGATTTTCTGCAGATTTCAGCGATTCCAACAACAACAACCAAAGACTCGATTCAAGACTAGAAAACACTTCTATTACATATATTGAGAGGTAGAATCCCTACCTCGAGGCCGAGGAACGAAACCCACGAAAATACGAGCCCTAACTTTCCGAAAACCTTGATTCAAATGAAATACGATTCCTCCGAGCTCAAACCAACGCGATACGGACCACCTTACACGTAGAGGTTGAAGGATTGAAGGTTGTTTTGGTGGGTTTTGAGAGAAATTTGGTGAAATTTGGAGAGAGAGCAAGAGAGAGGAAGAGAGACCGAGAGAAAGAGAGAGAGCCGGTGAGAGGGTGGGGGAGAAAAATGATTCCATGCTCTCTCACCCTCCTATATATACCCATAAATATGTTAATTACACATTGTATCCTTCCATAATCAATTCTAACACTTTAGCCCAAAATTACATAAACTCAATTATTTCATATTTCTCCATTTATAAACATTAAAATTAATCGAATTAAATACGAGTCGCTAATCATGTTAAAAAAAAAAAAATACGGGTCTCTACACTTGTTCCCCTCGTGTTTCCCATTTAATGTTTGCGGATGATTGCTTTATTTTTATGGAACATAATGTGGATCATGCATGGTGTCTAAAGTGGATTCTTGATGTCTACTGTGCTCAGGCGGGTCAAAAAATCAATTTTAATAAGTCGGAGCTTTTCACTAGCCTTAATATGAAATCTCAGGAGGTGGCATACTTGAAACATATTTTTGGTGTGAAGTGTGTGGATAGGCCAGGAGTTTATCTTGGCGCGAACATGGACTTTTCTATTCGAAAAGGTAGTCTTTTTTCTAAAATTTTGGAGAGGATTGCTGCTATGCTGAGTATGTGGAAGGCTCTTTTGCTGGCTTTTCCTTTACGAGTTATTTTGGTTAAGCATGTTTTCCTCTCTATTCCTAATTACTTGTTATCAGTTTTTCGAGCTCCAGCCTATTTCCTACATAAAGTGAAGTCTGTGGTGTCGCGTTTTCTTTGGCATGGTGAGAGTGAAAAGGGGATTGTTTGGCGTCGGTGGGAGGTGTGCTGTTTACCTAAGGCTAAGGGAGGGCTAGGTCTGCGAGATTTGGGTTGCCTCAATCAAGCTTTGTTGGCTAAACTTGCTTGGAGATTGTTGAAAAACCCAAATTCCTTGCTTTCTAAGGCGTTGGTGGGTAAGTACTGCCAAAGGGTGGGTTTTCTTGATGCCTGCCCATCATCTTTAGCGTCTTGGGGTTGGAGGAGTATCTTGTGGGGCAAGGAGTTGTTGTGTAAAGGCCTTAAGTGAAGGGTTGGTAATGGTAAGCGGATCAGTGTGTTTCGGGATGAATGGATTCCAAAAATGACTAACCCTCTCAAAGGGTCTCCTTTTAGTGTTGGTTTACCTGATTTTAAGGTTTCGAATTTATTTGATTCGAGCTGCAGCGTCTGGCGGGAGCCTCTCCTTGAGGTTCTTTTTCCCAAAGAGGTGGTTGAAATTATCCGGTCTATTTATTTCCCTACTCAGGAAGTTGAAAATGAGTTAATTTGGGAACATACTAAGAATGGTGTGTTCTCAGTTAAGTTGGCTTATTTATTGCGGTTTCAAAGCCAGTTTAGTGAGACCTTCCGGCATGAACAGGGTAGGTTCCAAGGTTGGAGTAAAATTTGGACTTTAGGATTGCCCCCAAAATTTTTGTTGTTTGTTTGGAAGGTTATTCACCGCATTTTAGCGGTTAAAGATGCTCTGCTAAGAAGAAACATCTCGGTGGATTCGTTATGTCCCCTTTGTGGTCAGGATGTGGAAACTATTGAACATTTATTTTTGCGATGTAGCTGTGCAATGAGAGTATGGAGAGCTTCTCATTTGGGTTTTGATTTTTCGAAAGGAAATCCTGTTGGCTTTAATGACTGGTTTAGTCATTGGCTCACAGAAGCTCCCGACAAGGAGTTGATCCAGGACTCCGTTCTTGTTATGTGGTCAATTTGGTGTGCGTGTAATGATGTGTTATTTAACGGAGCTAATGTCGATATTGATCATATTTTACACTCCTTTCCAGGCCTTATGAGTACTTGTAGGTTTTCTCACAGGAATAGTGTTGAGAGGTGTAGAAATGACAGCGAAGGGGGTGTTATGAGCTAGTCCCTTAGCTTTTATTATTCAAAGCCTGGGTTTGGGGAGAATTCTACAGGTTGGGTTACGTTTGTCATGGATGGGGCTTGGTTAGCTGATTCTCATAAAGGGGCTGCGGCTTGGGTATTGGAATCAAACGAGAAGGACTCGCCGTATCAGTGTGAGCAGTGCAGGGCATTATCTGCTTCTTTTGTGGAAATCAGAGCAAGTTTGATGGTGTTATATTGGGCACTCGGCCAGAAAATGGATAGTATTTGCATCAAGACGGATTGTGCAGTGTTTGTCCAAGGGCTTGTTGATCGGCAGAGTGCCCCTTATAATGTGCAAGCTGCTCTTTTTTATTTTTGTTCTATGTGTTCTAAGGTTAATGCTGTAAAAGTTGTTAAAGTTTCTAGATTGGACGTTAAAGCTGCCCATGTTAAAGTTAGGACGGCTGTCATGCGTTTGTAAGGTTATTTTGTTTATATGCAGTTTTTATCTTTGGTAAAAAAAAAAAAATATTGAGTTCAGATTCGTAAGTTCGTTTCAGTGATTTTAACAAACACCTATGCTGCTAACTGATTTTATTAAAAAACACTAATCCTTTTTTCCTCAGGTTTGCCCGCCTTAATCTGGTGTTTTTTCTACTGACATGAATCATGGATTTTGAGTCAATATTTTGTGAGAATAAAAAGAAGAACCAAACTAATATAAAATGAGACATATTTCACAGGCCAGTTCCAACGAAGGCACTGATTTGAGATTTTGGGGGTTTCACAGGCCAATTCCAACTAATCGTGGATTTGGGGGTTTTAAAAAATGATGGACAAATTGATTTTAACCAGAATCGAAAGAATATATGAAAAGTAACAGAAATTTGAGTGATTACTTGTTTTTTAGATCAAAGTTTCTGGTTCGAGATTTTGACCCCAGAGAGAGACCGAGCCCAACATTGAAACTCAGAAGCGGTGGGGAAGCGTCTGTGGGGGCTTCGGTGGTGTTGAGTCATCGTCGAGGGGGTCTCTGGTGCGTGAGTTGAGAGAGAGAGAGAGAGGGGTTCAAAATTTGAATTCTTGAGATTGTCGCAGCAGTATGCTTTGCGAAGATGGACACAATCAAGCGCTTGTAGAAGTAACCTTTGTGTTTCACTCTATTTACTGAATTGCCATCCTAAAGTTAGTTTGTGAGAGGGACAATTTTGAACCATTAGATTGTGTAGAATTGGAGGGTTGAGATGGCAGAAAAAGGAATATTATTTTGGAATCTTGTAGATACCTCCCCTCTCTTGTTATATGAATAGTTTGCATTAAAAGCAAATAAAAAAAGTGAAAATTTTAAAATAGTACCTGACCTTTCACACAAATCATACACAGGCACCTGACCTTTTAAAATTATCAAAAAAACACCTAACCTATTTAAAAATCCATCAATTTTCCACCCACCATTAACTTTCCATCCAAAATAGGCGAAAATGTTAAAAACGTGCATTTGGACACGAATATTGGCAAAACAAGATTAAGGCTCATTTTGGCAAAATACAATATTATATATACGCATAAACAAGATTAAGGCTTGATTTTGGCTTTAAAAGTCAATTAATAACTTAATTTTTGTCTTTCTTTATTAAAAAAAACACATTTGTTAGTTTTGGGTCAAGACGAATCAATAAGTCACAAAAATTACTTAACTCAATCACTTTTAACACCTACCCATGACTATTCTATGTTTTTTGTTTTTGCTTTTTCCATTGTTTAATACAGAGTAATCTTATTTGGCTGCATAATTATGGGTATTTAATTACTAAATTAAGCTTGATTCCTTATTTAGGGTGTGTTTAGATTGAAAAGTTAAGTAATTTTTGTGATTTATTGATTCGTTTTGACCCAAAACTAACAAATGCGTTTTTTTTTGAATAAAGACAAAAATTAAGTTATTAATTGACTTTTAAAGCCAAATCGAGCCTTAATATTGTTTATGAGTATAATATTGTGTTTTGCCAAAATGAGTCTTAGGCCCCGTTTCAAAATGCAAAAAAATCCTTATTTTTTAAAAAGACAATTTCAAGCTTAAAAATTATTGGCTTAGTGAAATCTAAAAATATACAATATGAATATTGTTTGAAAGATCTGAGATCTTTTATACGATGCAAAAAAAAAATTGAAAATTTTCTTTTCATTTACATTATTTTTTAGTTTGAAAATGTGAAATAAGTTGCTTATTTTTTAAGAAAATTTTTGGAATGGGGCCTTAATCTTGTTTTGCTAATATTCGTGCCAAAATGCACATTTTCATCATTTCCGCCTGTTTTGGATGGGAAGTTAACAGCGGGTGGAAAATTGATGAGTTTTTAAATAGGTCAGGTGTTTTTTTGATGATTTTAAAAGGTCAGGTGCCTGTGTGTGATTAGGTCAGGTGCTATTTTAAAATTTTTCCAAAAAAAAAAGAAAGGGAAACAAAATCTATTTATTTGGGAAAGTATGCCTGTGGTGCACGGTTTGAAAAACTTGTCTTAGTTCTGATTTCTTGTACTACAAGTTGTATTAGGCTAAGTTGAACGTTGAAGGGAATTTATTCAAAGCTTCTGTTTATTGTTTAGTTTTATTCATACAATAATTCAGAGGGGCCATAGGTTAACTTTAATCTGGGTTTAAGCGTGTTGTTCCAAGATTACGTGCTCGAACAGAAAACAGAAAGAAAAAAAGTGATTAGCAATGAAGCTCTTGGAATTCTTTTCTTTCTTATTTTCTTTATGCTTTTTTTTAGGGGCAATAGGGTAATTTCACTTGACCAGCCACCTAGACAATTGTTGACTAAAAGGGCTAAGATGGATCGCATAAACAAGCACACACAAACTCAAAATCCCGTTGTGAGTGTCAGCTCCACAGACACAGACCCAAGAGCCTCACACATCATTCAGAGGGGCCCGATGTCAGGGGTCAGGCCCAATTCCACTGGGAGTGGCCCGATGTCAAGGGTCAGCCCCTCACCCATCTTCATGCTTCTTCGAGAAACCAAGAGCGACTGCCGCGCATGATTGTTTTTTTGGAACCGATGATCTTGCAAGACACTCCCTATAGTGCACCTGCATGACAGATCCGGACCGTTTATCTCGACAGTTAATGATTTAGAGATGTTTGTTATCTTTTACCGATAATAATTAATTCTGACCAGTAAAAGATAACAAACATAAATGAACCATTAATTTTCTTGATAGACTGTTCAAATTTGCCCTGCAAGGTAGACTAGGGAGAGTGCACCACGGGATTTCCAATTCCGATTTTTTTACTCCGTGTATCACACTAGATAATGTTTTCAATAATTGTCTCTGACATCCTTCCCTTTATTACCTTCCAAATTTTTTGGGCTTTTAATGATAACTGTAGTTAAATATGGTGGGTCTTACAAGTTAAAAAGTGTTCATAAAGGTGAGAGTAATGGTCACTCTCGTTCAGTGAGGGTGAACAAAATTAAACTAAAAAATGTATCACATTACGGCTTTATTACGATTCTGTTTTGCGAACGACCATACGGAGGTAGGCTCTGACTGTCCGGATGATTTGTTGGGGGACTGCTAGCCAGTGCCGGCCCAAACATTTGGGTTGCCCAAGTTTAACATTCCATTTGGTTGCCCATAAATATATTTTTTTGTTGGATTTCTAATTTTTTTTGTATACATACAATTTTTTTTTTGTCCCATGCCGGGGGTTGCCTGAGCTGGCCGGTTTGCGGGGCTTACCCCTGGCCGGCCCTGCTGCTAGTGGATGATCGGGTCCTTTGAAGTCGACGGCAACGGGTGTTTTAACTTTGAAGAGTTTAAGAAGATGATGATTTCGGTTTGATTTAGTGAATTTTGTAGTGCTTAAAAAAAAATCGAAAGTCGCTTAGGATAGTGTTAAAGTATCCAACTCCAAATCAATTGGCAAATAGTGGAGAGGCCGTCCAGACTCATATGCTAGTTTTGAAGGAGATAATTAACCAATGTGGGACAAATCCCAATCAAATAGTGTTTTTAGACCTCGTAAAAAAGAGCAGTTAGGCTTTTTTTTTTTTTTTTTGAACTGAAAGAGCAGTTAAGCTTGAATTTTCTCTTTTGGCTGTGATTGACTGGAACTGATGTGTGGAAAGTCCTGACTCTTGACTATTGAGAGTCGTCCATCTTTTCTGCTGCACTCGTAGCTTGTGTGCGGCCCATTTTTCTGACTGAAGCAGTATGTCACAATCAAAGCACGACCAAGGTTTCAATTTAATATAATGGTAACGGGGGTATCGAATGCTATGAAGGACTAACACACTTTTAGAAGTCGGCGTGTTTCTATGTCCGAATATGCGGAAGACACGGCAAAATACGTATGGGACATGATACATGAATTTAATTAAGTAATTTTTTGAGAGGAACACGGAAGATACACGCGAGGGACAGTATAGGAACACAACAAGAGTTACTAAGAGAATAATGAGGAATCAACCAATTATTGCATCAAATGGTGTACCATAGAAAGATGGTCACATTAGAACATCTTGATTTGTAATGCACGCAATGGATGGGATTTATGAAAACAGATATGAAAAATTGGTAAAGCGAATATATTAAGGGGACATCAAATCCCATAAATGTGATACAATTTATGTTTTCTTTTGAGGAAACGGGAACCTAGATTGTAAGTATCGAAAAAATTTCAATGCCAAGCGGGTACCACGTGGTGTCTGCTTGCGCATCCGAGCCATCCATTTTGTTTTTGAACGGCCTCATACTTGGAGAGAGAAAATGAGAAAGAAAGTGTTGAGGTGAGAGGAGAAAGAGAGTTTTAATCTGAGCCGTCCAAAAGTGTATCGGATGGCTCAGATAAGCCGAACGAGTACCATGTGAGATATACCCGCTCCGCACCGAAAAATCTCTCGTAAGTATCATGCAAGTATGGCCGCTGTGCTAATTTTCTGAATCTGCCAAGGTGGTTAACTCGGGGTCGGATCACATCCAGTTTTTTATGTGGTCTAGTTAGCGGCTGAGATTTACTGTGAGAAATCCAAGGGTCCCCATCTTGCCACGTCAAGTCCCATTATGGCTCTCAAACGGCACCAGCAAGTTGCTAACGGAAAGAAAAAAATCCATTTTAACGTGAAATTTTTTTTTTTGTGTAGAGAAAAACAGATGTTTGAGGGGCTCTCAAACATTGACACATACGATTTTTGTGGGATCCATTCCAGATCTCACAAAGATGATTCAAAATGTAAATTATTTTTAAAATAGTTTTTATTAACTCTTGCAAAAAATTAACTTAATCCGATATTTATAAAGGTTTTTTTAGCATTCGTAAGGGCCCTTTGAATTCTAAAACACTCTACGAAGTTTGGAACAACCCTTATCAATATCAAATTGAGCTAGTTTTTTTCAAGAATACTTAAAAAGATAATTTAAGAATAAATTGCAATTTGAATCATTTTTGCAGGACTCATAATGAGTCCCACTCAAAAATCAAAAAAACCTGAAGCAGTGTATTCCTTGAAGGCTCATTCAATAGGCAATGATTTTTTATGGGTTTCTGAAAAAAAATTAGCTGAATTTGACATCGATAAAAGCTGTTTCAGAATTCTTTGGGTGTTTTAGAATTCGTAGGGCCCTACGAATGGTGAAAAAGCCTTTACAGATATTGGATTGAGCTAATTTTTTGCAAAAGCCAATAAGAAAATATTTTTAAGAATAACTTATGGTTTGAATTATTTTTATGAGATCCGAAATGGGTCCCACAAAAATCATATGTGACGTTTGAGAGCCCCCAAACATCTGCTTTTCTCTAAAAAAAAATTCACGTTAAATGGGATTTTTTCCGCTAGCAACTTGCTGGTGCCGTTTGAGAGCCATAATGGGACTTGACGTGGCAAGATGGGGACCCTTTGATTTCTCACAGTAAATCTCAGCTGCTAACTGGACCACAATGGAGAATAAAAAATTAGATGTGATCCGCCGCCGATTAACTCTGGATTCGCCATGTTGTGTAGTGCCATCGCCATAAGTTGCTCAAGATTTTGGATTTTTGATGGGAAGGAAAGAATTACATTCATGAAAAGCCGTCCAGTACTTGCGATGATATCCATCCTAAAACAGTGGAAAAAATCCACAACCAAGCCCAAACAAACTAAGGATCAAACAATGAAATACAAAGAGGCGAGGTAGTGTTCAAATCCTAAATTCGAGTAAACACCCTTTGCACACCGTCAGCAAGGATCGGTAAAGTGGGGTTAATGATCAAAATGCTCAGCCGCCTCGGGATGATAGAGCTCCAAATTTTGCACCAACTAGTGACTGAGGTATGAATGACTGAATGTGATGGATGTTTATGTGATGGATGTTTATATCTCTGTTGGTCATTTTTCTCTTTGTTTCAACTTTCAGTGGTATTGGGCTACTTTATCATTTTGGGCTTCCATATTTACTGTTGATTCAAGGGAAAATGATGGCAAATGACGTGTTTTGATAATTAATATCTGTTAAGGATATTTTTAGCATTAACAAATGTTCTTAGTATATCCTCAATGGGTATTAATTATCAAAACACATCTTGAGCCGTCATTTTCCCTTGATTCAAAGTACGTTTGATTTCGGTAAAAAAAAGTATGTCAAACAGTATGTGTATGGTCCCCGGTTTTGATTTCTTGAATTTGTGTGCGGGTTAACCTTCTCTAATGGGCCAAAATATTGTAGGATTGGGCTACTTTATCATTTCATGGGGAGCAAAGTTTTGTTAGCCACATTTACATAACCCAAGTCAAGCCCAAACCAAGTATTTTACATCAATCCAATTCCAACATACGTGTACTGGCTAATAGTACCCTGTTTGGTGCAGGAGAAGCTGTTTCAGGGCATTCCCCTATTCCCTGAAAGTTTAAGAAGATTAAAGAAACTCATCTGGGAAGTTTTGTCTTTTGCTATTGTTTGGTCCATTTGGAAGACTAGGAATGAGACTATATTTTAGGATAAGGAACCTATTTGGTTTTGAGACTTGTGAAGAAATCTGATTCAGAGTTGCGTTTTTGGGTGAGTTGGAGAGCAAGAAAATCAGAATATTGATTCTTGGAGTTAAACCGCAAGAAAGTAAATTTTCTAGCGTGAGTGGCTTGTCTTTGACCCAACCGGAAAGGGTATTAGCCAAGATGCGCATAAATTGAAATTGGCCTGAATGCCTTTGACCGCTTAACCCAAAAAAGGAAAAAGAAAAATCAGTAGGGAAATGATTTTCACACTCCCCTTTTTACAATTCACACTCTCTTTTTTATCTTTATCCACATGAATTTACAATGTTGCTGCATGTGAAAAAATATATTGAAAAAAGAACAAGATAGTAAATTCAAATGAATAAAAACAAGAAAATAAAAGTGAATGATAAAAAGGGCATATCTATTAATGATTTTGTATTCAGGTTGCAAAGCATCTTGGGCCTGTCTGTCTGGATGGTGGTTGTTGAGGGAGATTTGGTGTCCAAGTAGCTAGTTGCTGGTTTGGGTGCCCATCTAGTGGTATTTCACCAACATAGTTCGTTAATTTTTTTTTGCTCTATTTGTTTTTAGCTTAAGGCTGTTTTGGTGGATGCACGGTCACTATTGGATAGGTGCTAAGTGCTAACATAGTTGGAATGTGTTACGATTGTGGTGTATCTGTTGTTTACTATTTTACGGTTTGTGTGTATCAATTGTTTACTATATTTTGTCTATATTTGTTTTCTACCATACTCCTACTTTGAACATTAATAAATTCTCTTTTTCGTTGTTCAAAAGAAAAAAGTTTACAAACCAAACATCTTTTTATTTCACTTTTCAAAATTTAGACATCCATCTACACCTGTTTATATTTGGAATTTTTCAACAGAACTGAATGAGCAATATGATAATTTGGAGAATGCTAAGTCTATTAAACATGCCCATGGTTTTAAATCTCAATCGCGGTCAGCGTAATGGTTGCGGGTAACGGGTATCGGAAGTATCGGTCAATATGTAACGGAAATCGGAGACCGTAGTCGTGATTTTTTTAAAGCACTAGCAAATGATAAAAAAAAGCATTGATACACATGTTCTAACCTTATTTTTGAAAAATTGAACGTTTTTATCGTTATATGACCAATATTTGACCTTTAGAAGTAATTTTGTGGGTAAGATTAGATCAAAAGTCGCGTTTTGATGCAATAAATGCTGAAATTTTTGTAAGGCTTCAGTGTCTAATAAACTAGGATTGGTACTATCATAGATGATTTATATGGATACCTGTATTATTCATACAAGTAAATATAATTAGCTTTTAAAATATCACCACGTATTTAGGTTTTATTTATTTCAAACACAAATATAAAATATAGTAGAGGTTAAAGATATATTTTTATGGCCCATTAGTTAAGGAAAAAGCCTTTATAACCCATTAGTTGAGAAATGCAAACCTTAGGATAAGTGGAAAGATGTTGGCCCAATAAGCCCACAAGTGGCCCAAACCAAAAATTGACTAAAACCCTAAAAAACAAAAGTTCTCGTCTAAACTGATCACTCTGAGCAGCAGCAGCTGCTGGTCGCTGCTTCAGCTGCTGGTCGCTGCTTCAGCTTCATCATCTTCGACTCCAACTCCGACGGTCAGTACTCTCTCTCTCTCCCTCCTCCTCCTCCCACTCCTAGTCTTGACAGATACTTCACCCAAAATGGCAGATCGACAGGCTGGAACAATGTAACAGGGTGTAATGGCCGTTACACACCCGATTCTCCTTACGTAACGGCCGTTACACCTGTGAATTCCCGTAACATCGTTTTTCGTCGCCATAACGGTATCGGCCCTTCCAAATTCCGTTACGTAACATCTATTTTTTAAAACCATGCACATGCCATATTTAGGAGTGCACAATACACGCTATACCCCACACTCTTGAATATAAATTTTAGGGTAATGATTTTTGCACTTTCATTTATATTATCTCACTCTTTGTTAGTAGTATATAAATTCACCCTTGCAGCCCTGCCCCTTCATTGATGTTTTTTCTTTCCCGGACATGTAGACATAACATAACGAATTTAACATCATCATCAAATAATAAAGCGAGAGCGAGTGAGGATGTTAGAAAAAGGGTAAAAGTCAACTACTCCACCTTTTATGTTTGCAGTTCAATTTTGGACCGTGGAGGTGTGATCTAAGTGATCGCAACTGCCAGATGATATTCTTAATGGTCCAGATTTATTTTTCAATTCTCACTGGAAAGAATATACTTTTATGAGTTTAAACAAATCGAATCATTAATTCTCAAGATGAACGGTTGAAATTGAACCTGCAATGAAGCCAAATCTGTTTCTAATTTAAACTTGGAGGTGATTGATGTCGTGGGCCCAGTTCAAAAAGTACTTACTTACAACTTCAACTACTTTTAGGAGTAATTTAAGAGTACGGGTTAGAGTTGCAGAGTAGGGCACAGCGCAACTCTGAAATTAAAAATTGCCTAAAATGGCCCAACCAAGCGGGATCTTCGATGATTGAGGACGGTCGGCCACGGAATTTCTTTTTCCACATGCGAGGTTAACGTGACGTCGTTGTTATCGAACATTACTGCTTTGAGGGACCGCAACAACTGCCCGGGGTCAATAAAGTGACGTGACGTTGTTGTAATTGTAATCAATTATTTTACTTTCATACTTATTTACATATTTAATTACACACTTCCATTTATAACAGGAGTGGAGTCCACAAATATATATATTCAATGTACGAGACCCACTTTTATTGTGAATGTTGATATATAAGTGGGTGTAGAATTAGAATTTTCGTTTCGCAATCGACCACTGAGTGAATAATAGAAGTACATTATTATGAATGAGGGACTGGAACTTTCGCCCGCGGGATAGCGCAAATATTTTTTTTTTGAGATAATAGCGCAAGTTATCGCATCATATGAGTTTTAATCATTTTTTTGCTGGAAAAATGATAGAGCACGAATATATATATTTTTATGAGAAATGCACTTTTTTATTGTTGTAAATCGTGACGTTTAAAAGGGAGGGAGGGAGTATCGTCTCCTCTATTTTTTTTTTTGGGGTAACTACCGGGTAAGTAAGGAATTCACTTGCTGCAAGAGTCGAACCCGTGTCACCAAGCTCCTGGTTATATGCTCGACCTCTAATATTTTATTAAAGTCTCTCTTAATTTGGTCGATAAAAATAAATACTAAAATCATAAAAGACGAAACTCGATCGATACTAAATATTTCAAAGAAAAATAAAACGTCACGGTACTACTTGATGATCTCCTAAAATATCCCAAAGGTCCATATTGTCCAAAAAAAAGTCACTCCAATCACTCTGGTCATCTTGTTGAACACCGCTGAAAGTATCCCTACTAGCTCCCTGCATACATGATTTTTCCTTTTCGCCCCCGCCTTCCATAATCGCTTCTTCATTGGTCCATTTTATCATTCCTCTGTTAATATCAGGATCAGACAACATGTTATCCCACCAGAATATTCCGTTATCATCCCCTGGTGAAGGAGTTTGGAATGGGTTGGAGAAATTCTCTTTTGTTTGAGTTTTATCTGTAATGACAATTTTACCCATCTGCCAAGGTAGATTCTTCGAGAAGGTTCGAGGTCGAGGCCGTATGACTTTGGTTTTTTCCATCGTGCTCTGGGTTATTTTCGATTTCTGCACATCTTTCCTTTGATCATTTAGTTTCTTGTGCAAATGGGTATTCCAGTAATTCTTGACATCATTTGATGTTCTTCCCGGAAGTCTACCCGCAATTAGTGACCATCTGTTTAAAGAAAAGAACCAATTAATGTGGTGAATATGAAACCGGAAAATGGCATATAATGTTGCAGGATTGAATAATGATCAGCATTAATTATGGCCGTATACATCACAAAAAGTTAATGATAATTATGGAAAGGTATATTCTGAAATTTCAAAATATATTTTAAAATTTGACGTTTCTATCATAAAATCCTCACACATATCGGGATAAAACAGTTAACGCAATCTCACAAATGATTTAGGCTAGTTTTGAACCAATAAGTCACACAATCGGGATAAAGCAGTTAATATAGTCGCACATTGGTTTGTCTTTATTTAAAAATACTTGCATTTGCCTATTTTTGCGTTACTTTTTTTATTGAGTATTAATTCGTCTCGACGAGAGGAATCGAAAAAGTAAAAATTAATTATGATCAAAACTTATATTTTTTTGAAAAGATTTATTTTTGTCTTTACTCAAAAAATTTCAAAATTTTGATCAAATTTTTTTTTTACTTTTTCGATTCCTCTAGTTGAGAACAATCAATAACTTATAAAAATTTGACACAAAATTAACAAATGTGATTTTTAAAGTGACTTAATCGTCCAAAACCAGCCTAATACATGAAAAGTTGAACCAATATAAACATGATTGTCTTTGATATTTTTGATTTTTTAATAGCCATTTTCATTGCTTTTTGAAATGTAAAAACGTCTTTCCCAAATTTGCAACATAATAAGGGAAACATGTAACTAAGGGCATCTCCAAGAGAGAGAGAACAAACAAAATTGTATATCAAAATGTTAACTTTGTTGATACAGTTGGCAAGTTGAAGAATCAGTACTCTTACAATCGCATCTAAATTACTCATATAATTCTTATATCTATTCAGTGTTCACTAGCATTTTTATTTAACAAGAATAGTCATTAAAAAAAATTTAAAAGCAAGGCCGCCGATGAACAAGAGTACTGGGAATATTGGTTTAGCTAGGTTATATCAAGCCAAAGGCTAAGACAAGAAGTAAGATCATTACTGCACAGAGTTTGGTCTTGGCATGGGGTTCGAAAACGGAACACACACACGTAGAGAGAGAGAAGAGAGAGAGAGATTGCCTGTTGCCAAGCAGTTTATGAAGCCTGACAATGAGATCAACTTCATCCGCAGTAAAATTCCCTCTCTTAATATTTGGCCTCAAGTAATTCAACCATCTCAGTCTACAACTTTTCCTGCATCTATTTAATCCTGTAATACAAAGAAAAAATAAAAGAATGCTATTACACAATTTTTTCCTCAAAGAATTACTATCACATATGAAGTCTGTCTTTAACAGTTGCTTGCATTAATTATTTTAGATTATTTGACGTTTTTTTTTGGACTTTTATAAGCTTTGCATTCAATTTTTTGTAATAAGCTAGTACGATAAAAGTATAATACAATAAAATTATCACTAAAAT
>BPLS01000173.1:271326-282459 GCA_019656275.1 Rhododendron kiyosumense | reverse complement strand
CACACACACACACACACACACACTCTCTCTCTCTCTCTCTTAAATTCGCCTAAGATTGAGAACCCAACAACTGTAATTTGGAAGGAAAAGAAAGGAGGGCGAGTGTTCTAGGCATCTCAGTGTTTTCATTTTGAAAAACTCAGAAAGGCTTTAATCATTCAGAGCTTTCATTTCAAAACCGAACAACTATAATCCTTGGGAAAGACTTATAGCAACAAATTGAATCCCATGAATGCTCTCTGCAAATCGGAAGAAGAGGATTCTATAGAACCATAGAACAGAGAGAGGGGAAATAATAAAATAATGACTACCTTGTGAATAGTGGTTCGGTAGAAGTAGCTAAGAACTGTAGCAAAAGGTTTTTTTACAGATCACTTTACCTATTCTACTGTATGAAGGTATTCTCACTTTTCATAGGTAAAGTAGCTAAAATTGGGTGTTTACCTAAGCAGATATACTTGCTCTAACTTGCTCTTAAAAGTGCAAAACAATAAAGCACAAATTGCTCCTATGGTAGTGCACGCAATAGAGGTTTTTTTTTAATTTTATCCGAACAGGGGGTATCATTTCAAAAAAGTCATAATGACAAGGGAAATAATCAAATCCATCAAATTAAGAATGAACAAGAAACTCAAAACAAGGAAGATAAATGTCCAAGACTAGAAACGACATCACACCACTAATGAAGATCGGGATACAAGGGGTATGGAATCCAAACATTCAATCCTTTTAGGGATTGGTGAAATCCCAAGCCACAAATAGCAGTAATCTTCGATGGCAATCTAACAACAGGTGCACGATCAATTGCCTTGGACTGCTGTCCAATAAGCACATTGGCTATCTGCAGGCAAGGATGTGAAGCGTGTCAACTGAGGACGCGTATGAGTTCTGACACCAAAGCAGTGGAGGGAATCTCTGAGACAAACCTACGCTGGCACGACAGGCTCCGAGCGTAAAAACCGAAACCAGAAATCCGTGTTGGCTAGTGGTTTGATCCCATGATCACGACGGTCGACTGACGTTGCCCTACCGCTAAAACTTGTTAACCACAACACCATAACCAAGCCAAAGCCCATGTGCTTATTTCGAGACGGAACCGCTATGGAGGAGCTTTTAAACACCAAAACACGTACATAATACAAGATAGATATATTCATATATAGATACGTAATCTACACAAGATATTATAAAAATACATGGACTGGCTTTAATCACTCCCTGCTAGTGGATGGTAGAGTTGAGTCTCTAGGGATTAGTCATATTGTGAGTAAGCTGAAACGAAAACACTGAGTTATAAAAATAAATAGATACATAATCATGTCATAGTTGCTCCAAAAATTTGGCTAGAATTTGACCACCAACTCTTTTATTAGTATTAATTACTATCTATGAAGCACCAACACTCATATCCACGTATTAGACACGGAACCAAACACGTATGGGACACGTCACATTGCCTGTCCTTTAAATTAACTTTTGAAGGGCGGAAACAACATGGACACGTGGGAGAGACGGTTGGGACATGTTCAGGGAGACAGCAGGGCTAGAAGTGTACTACTCCCTCTGTCCCACTTTAAAAGCCTCCTACGGAGATTCGTGTATTTTCAAACTCAAAAAAAATTTATTTTTACATATATATTTTTATTTTCTTACACTAAATTAAAGTGCTGTAAGAAATTTAAAAAAATAATATATAGACATGTTTTTTTTTTAGTTTGAAATTTCACAGATTTGCGTACGGAACATTTAAAGTGGGACGGGGGAGTATTTTTCGGAGGTAAGCATGTTATTAATCAAATGTTTGAGTTTTAGTGTAATGAGACATATATAAACACCCGAGGAAAAAAAAAGAAAAAGAGGACATATATTAACAATCAAACTTGGAGGTGATTGATGTCGCGAGCCCAATTCATAAATGTTACTGTAGATATTTATAGGTGATTAATTTAAGACACGGACAAAGCAAGTGGGGTCCTGATGATTGAGGACGGTCGACGACGGAATTTCTTTCCAGAAAGTCTGTCCACATAGATTATACATTTTATAGATTGTGCACAAATTTTTTATGAGATCTACTACTGAACCTATACAAATTATTCAAGTCATTTATTAAATGTAAAATATTTTTTTAAAGGTTTTCGTAAATTAGCTTAATTCAATACCTACAGATGCTCGATTCAATCATTTAACTTTTCATTATACTGAAAAATTAAATGATTAGATTAAGCACATATAAATGTTGGATTCAGCTGATTGTTCATGTAGAAGTCCTTAAAAAAATGTTTTACATTTAATTAACGACTTGGATTATATATTTGTGTGAGACCAATGATAAGCCCCACAAAAAAATCTGTGCACAATTTGTGCGTATATAATCTGTGTGTAGCAGGATTCCTTATTTCTTTCCCAGAAAGTCTACACATATACAATTTGTGCACAGATTTCGTTGTGGAGCTCACCACGGGTCTCACACAAATCTCTGAGCCGTTCATTAAATGTAAAACATTTTTTCAAGGATCCCCGTAAAAAATAAACTCAATCTGATGCCTATAGATACTCGATCCAACCATTTAATTTTTCATTCAAATTTCCGGATAATGAAAAATTATATGGTTGGATCGAGCATCTATAAGTATTAGATTGAGCTTTTTTTTTACGGGAACCCTTGAAAAAATATTTTACATTTAATGAACGGTTCGGATGATTTGTGTGAGACCCATGGTGGACCCCACAACGAAATCTGTGTATAATCTGTGCACAGATTGCTGTGTGTGTAGCAGGTCTCTTTCTTTCCGACACGTTTACTAGGAATACGAATCCCCACATATACGGAGTACAGTATGGAAGGGCTTAACTGAAAGGGACGTCGTTCTCACGACCAAATCTATACCATCTCTCTTTCCTACAAGTAGGAGTAATTTTTTTATTTATTATTCTATACTTTTTACAAAGAGTTTTTTATGAAAACATTTCTCAAATTATCACACTTTTTTCTACTTCGTCCTCGAACTATCAAAACGACCTATTTCGTCCTTATCCTAACTCCATCCAACTTTTTGGACGAAAAAGACAACATGTGGCTTTGTTGAACCCAATTGAAGGGCAAAAGTGTCATTCCATATATTTTCCTCCCAAAATCGGATAAACCCTTGTGCCAAAACTCCCGTCGCCCCTTCTCTACTTTGCCATTGGCAACTAATCCATCACCGGCGCCGTCGTCCTCACCCAACCTGACCCTCTCCCTTTTCCACTCCAACATCAGACTCCTAGTTCATGGGATCTGCGCTGAGAAAGTCTCATCTCGTCATTGTTACATCAACGTTTTTGAATCCCAAAAACACGAAAAATCTAATCTTTTGTATGAACCACATTCGATGGTATCAAGGATTGAGCACCAATGTGTATGCAATAAATATAATAAAAAAATTATAAGCAAACACCAGCTACGATACCCGATCGTAGTTCCTATTTAAATGATTTATTTAGTTTCAATTTGATTTCTGAAACAAAAGAGGTGAGTTTGTTTTTCTCTTTCATTTTCGAATTGATACAGGAGTCCCAATGGGTGAGAACCCAGTTTTTAATTTTATCACCACAAGGTTGTAGTGTATTGCGAAGGTGCGTACGTGTCCAGGTGGTCTGGGTAATTTTTTAGTTGAAATGGAGGATTTGTAGACAGAGAGAAAGGAGAAGGGAGGGGAACACGGGGAGCTGTGGTAAGGACTGATGTTGGGGTTGGGAAAGAGAGAGGGTGACTGGGTGAGGATGGTAGCGCTCTGGTTTGGCCCCAGATTTTATGGGGAAAAGGTGAAATCACATTTGTGCCCTTCAAACACTCACGTGCACAGCATGTGCTCTTATTTCCGTCCAAAAAGATGGATGGAGTTAGGGTGAGGACGAATTAGGAGGGAAATGGATAGTTGGAAAACGAAATAAATTGTTTTGATAGTTCGACGACGAAATAGAAAAAAGAGTGATAATTTAAGGGATGTTTTCATAAAAAACTCTTTTACAAAATACAATATATATATATATATATATAATTCGCTTAAAATGAAATTAAGGTCAATCAATAACATAATAAATACTAATTGAAACCGATCTATTTTCTTTAATTTTTTTGTTTATTTATTGTTGGGATGTTTTCCTAATAATTTTGCAAGAAAAGGAAGTAAATTCTAAGAAGTATACATGCCGATCCACTGAAATACAAGAGGACAAAAAAAGAAGTTCCAATTAATGTTTTTTTTTTGTCCCCATGCATCTAATGGGCAAAACGATTGTATGCTCTATGCACAAGAATGATGATGATTGTTCTTTTAAAAAAAAAAAAAAAAATCTTTTGAGGGTTTTTGGCCGATGATGCATTTATGCATCATGAAAGTTTTAATCATTTTCTTTTGAGACAAATGCTAGCGCATATATATTTTTGTGAAAGAGAAAATGCAATTTTTGTGTGCGTAAAATATTACATTTAAAATGGAATGGAGAGATCTTTTTCTTTTAGTCTTTTATTTGTAGTATTGTCTCCTCTATTTTATTAAGTCTTGCTTAATTTGATCGATAAAAACAAACACTAAAATCATAAAAGAAGAAACTTCGTCGATACTAAATATTTCAGAGAAAAATAAAACGTCATGGTACTACTTGAGATCAGCTCCTAAAATATCCCAAAAGTCCATATTGTCCATTAAAAAGTCACTCCAACCGCTTTGATCATCTTGAACACAGTTGAAAGGATCCCTACCAGCTCCTAGCATACCTGATTTTTCCTTTTCGCCTCCACCCTCCATAATTGCTTCTTCATCGGTCCATGTCATCGTTCCTCTATTAATATCAGGATCACACAACATGTTATCCCACCACAATATTCCATCATCATCTCCCAGTGAAGGAATTTGGAATGGCTCGGAGGAATTCTCTTTCGTTTGAGTTTTATCCGTAATGACAGTCTTACCCCTCAGCCAAGGTAGATTCTTTGAGAAGGTCCGAGGTCGAGGTCGTATGACTTCGGTTTTCTCCACCGTGCTCTGGGTCATTTTCGATTTCTGTACATCTTCCCGAATTTGATCATTCGGTTTCTTCACTTTCTTGTGCAAATGGATATTCCAGTAATTCTTGACATCATTCGATGTTCTTCCTGGAAGTCTACCAGCAATAAGCGACCATCTGTTCAAAGAGAAGGACCAATTAATGTGGTTAATATGAAACCGGAAATGGCATGTAAGGATTAAATTGTGATCAGCATTAATTATAGAAGTATACATCACAAAAAGTTGATGATAATTGTGGAAAGGTATAGTCTGACATTTCAAAATATATTTTGAATTTTACATTTCTATCGTAAAATTCTCACACATATCAGGACAAAACAATTAACACAGTCTCACAAATGATTATTGTTTGTTTTTCATCAAATTTTTATAAATTATTGATTTGTCTCAACAAGAGGAATTGAAAAAATTAAAAATATGATTGAAACTCATAGTTTTTTAATAGATTTATTTTTGTCTTATTCAAAAAAATTTCAAATTTTTTTATCATAATTTTTTATTTTTCTAATTCCTCTCGCCCAGAAGAATCACTAATCAACAAAAGTTTGACACATATCTAACAAATGTAACTTTTATTGAATAAAGATAAATAAGTCAAAGTGACTTATTGGTCTAAATTCCAAAACCAGCCTAATACATGAAAATTTGAACCAATATAAACTTTTTGTCTTTGCTATTTTCATTGTTTTAATAGCCCATTTCATTGCTCTTAGAAATGGAAAAACGTCTTTCCCAAAATTGCAACATGGTAAAGGAAACGTGTAATTAAGAACATCTTCAAATCATGGAATGGACAAGCAGTGTGCATTGAAAGATTTATATGGTTACGTTGCTATGGAATTCCTCTCAATGGATGGAGCAATACTTCCTTCAAATCTATTGGTCAATTATGGAGTTTTTTCATATCTACGGATGAATCGATCGACGTTGATAATGTCATCTTTTGTGGAGGCTAAGATTCTAATCGCCACTAATATTTTCAAGGAAATTGATGAGTGGATTATTGTTGAGGTTGAAGGTAAGAGTTACAAAGCAAAGGTGTTGGAAGATCTAGATGATCAACCTCATGATGCGGAGAAAAAAAACTCCTAGAGTAAATTTGCATTCAAATTCAGAACATGAATCGACGGAAGAGGAGGAAAATGAGGATGATGAGGTGGATGTTCCGATGTCAGAGAGTGATGTATACTGATGGGTCCTCTTTGGATGCGAAGCCGATTGCAAGACAAGGGAGTGGAATCCACTGTGATTTTGCAAGTGGTGGGGCAATTATTTTTGACGGGGCTAATCACGTAGTGGCCAACACTAAATCTGATGATATCGAAATTCATGCGAAGGATTCAACCAAAGCCTTGGCTGATGCTTGGAGCAAATACTGCAGGGGTTATAATTAATTATCCCAGATTCAGAGGTTATGGAACATGGTGTAGGCTTTTACTCATGTATAATTCTTATATTTGTTCCGTGTTCATTACTTCATTAGCATTTTTCTTTAACAGGAATAATCATTAGAACAAATTTAAAAGCAAGGCCGTCAATGTGCAAGAGTGGGAATTAATATTGGTTTAGCTAGGTTATTATAACAAGACAAAGGCAAAAAGCCTTACCCAAAAAGAAGAAGACGACAAAGACAAAGGCAGAGGCAAAAAGCCTTACCAAAAAAGAAGAAGAAGACAAAAGCACAAAAGAGAGAGAGAGAGATAAAAATGCAGAGAGAGAAAGAGAGTGCGCTTGCCTATTGCCAAGCAGCTTATGAAGCCTGATAATGAGATCAACTTCATCCACAGCAAAATTCCCTCTCCTAATATTTGGCCTCACGTAATTTAACCATCTCAGCCTACAACTTTTTCTGCATCTATTTAATCCTGTAATACAAAACATGAAAATAATGCTCTTGCACATTTTTTTTCCACGTAGAATTACTATCACATATGCAGTCTGTCTTTAGCTTAAATTAATTATTGAATTTTTTTTTTTTTTGGAACTTTCATTAGCTTTGCATGGCATTCGTCTTGATGGTAAAATTTAATTAGAAATAACGCAAAACTAACAGCTTTTTTGGGAATCATTTATCCAAAAAACTGACCTGCTTTGCGAGGGACTTGGTGCCAGTTCTCCTCTCCGTGTTTCTCAACGCACTTCTTCAGAAGACAGTCTTCTTCCTCAGTCCAACCACCCTTTCTCACTCCTAATGGAACCTGCATGTCCATTTCTTTCCTTATTTGTGCATAGTCCTATGAAAACCAACACTAATCAATCAGCACGTGAAAATGTTTCAAGTAATTAAAAGTGCTCAAAAACAAAGCGTACCCTCTGGAATTTATACACATGCAAAGTAAGCAAAACACATCTCTTACTGCGGCAAATTCTGAGGCTCCAAAGAAAAGTCATTGACGTGCATTTTCGCCCACCACTAAACCTGAAAACGAGAATTCGAATCTAGTGGACTTGGCTTGTCGGCAGTCCCCTTATGGGGACTGCACCGGGCAGTTGGCCGGATATCGGCTTGTACTGAGTTTGTTATCATGATCGGAATCGTTCATGTCGTAGAACTAGTCGAGAAATTCAAGCATGTCAAAAATCATATTATCTAAACACTGTTTAATTCCTGATCGGATCACATTTATGTTTCCGAAAATGGATATGGCCGAACTGGATCAACCCATCAACACTAGTTTAATAAAGCAAAAAGTCACCCCGATTAGGTATTTATAATTATCTAATTGACATGGGTTTTAACGTGGTTAAAGTTTTTGACGAGCTCTACGACATGAATGGTTCTGATTGTGAATAACCTCGTTACAAGCTGATATCCAGCCAACTGAACGGTCTAGTCCCCATAAGGGGAGTACCGACAAGCCAGATCGTGAATCTAAATCACGCGGAGTAGCAACAGGATGAGCTGTAAACTAGATATTCTAAATTCGGAAATTGATAACTTCATAGGCCAAGATTACAAGAGAAAAATTTCTTGTGAATTTTTTCGTGCCGGCATAGATTACATAGTTTTGACCGAATCGAATGGGAGAGCAATTGAGTTACACGTAAACTAGCTTGGACACCTTGACTCTCCAACCCAACCAAAAAAGAACGAGAGCACTATAGTTATTATTATAGTAAGTATTTAATAAATCAACTAACAGTCCACGTCGATCATGTGGTCCACGCCAGAAATGCTAACCATATAGAGAGTATGTGCATAGATCGTGCACATACGGCTTGGTGGGGCCTACTACGGGGTTCCCACAAATGATCCAAGCCGTCCATTATCTTTAAAATAATTTTCTAAGTCATCACATGAAAAATCAGCTCAATCAAATATCTCTAAATACTTAATCTAATCTTTCAAATTTTCGCTTAGACTTTAGGATTTTGAAATTTGAAGAAACATTTAGGCAATTGGATCAAACACTTGTAGGTATCCGATTGAGTTAATTTTTAATGTGATACATTATATTAGTAAAATCATTTTAAAGCTAATGGACGGCTTGGATTATTTGTGGGGACCCTATCGTGGGCCCCACAGAGCCGTATGTGCACGATCTGTGCACATACAATATGTGTGGTTAGCATTTCTGGGTCCACGTCGCCTTTCAAAAAAAACTAAAAGTGGTCCAGTGCTTTTTACAAGTGTCGAGTTGGTATATACACATAACGATTAATCCTTAGAGTCTAATCTGACCATGTACTTAGAGGAAGTTGAATTAGAATTAGAGCAAAGCTTCGTATGAAATAGCTCAAAAGAAATTGATAAATCATGAGAGGTTTTGAATATAAAATCTTAAGATGGAGAAAACCCATGTATCCTATCTCTTCATGTCAACCTATTTTTAGGACCCCAGTTTCTTCGGAGTATTATTGAAAGGAAATTCCTCGTTTTTTTTTTTTTTTGAAATTTTGCAAGTTAGGCTCCATTCTAGAACTCAAAATAAATATTTATTTTTTAAGAAGATAATTTTAATATAAAAAATAATGTATTTATACAAATAATTTTTTAGCAATATGAATATTGTTTTATAGACCTCATTGAGATCTTTTGAACAGTACAAAAAAATAAAAAAATAAATTTTCTTTTATATTATTTTTGAGTTTGAAAATGTAAAATAAACACTAATATTTTTTAAGAAAGTGTTGCGAAAATGTGAAATAAAAAGTCATCAATTATGTGGAAATGTAAAAATATGAAATAAGTAGTCATCGATAATGACATATCATCATGTGTTGTTGTTGTCATGAAATCATTTTCTGTTTTGGAATCAGTTCCTATAGATCTTTTTTAATGGCAAATTTTCGTAGTTGTCCCTCTAGTTTTATGGTTGTCATAATTTCGTCCCTTTAGTTTCAGTTGTCTCAATTTCGTTCCTGTAGTTTGTTTTATGTTTTAAATTGGTAAAATCGTTAACACCGTTAATAAAACTAATGGAAAAATATGATTAAAAAATTAAGTACTTCAATTTTCAATCCGGTTTAACTAGTGCGAAGATCTTATTTTTTTGATCATTTTATCTTAGATGGTCGTAATGAATTTTTGGCTCTAAGGCCTTTCAACAAGCACCCGAAGACTTCTTATTTAGTTTTAGCGCTCTCTTAGGGTGCTCATTGAAAGGCCTTAGAGCCAAAAATCCATTATAACCATTTAAGATAAAATAATCAGAAAAATAAAATTTTCGCACCGGTTTAAACAGATTAAAAATTGGAATACTAATTTTTTAATATATAAATGGGGTAAAAAAAATAAGTGTTCCAATTTTCAATCCGTTTGAATCGGTGCGAATAGCTTATTTTTCTGATCATTTTATCTTAGATAGTCATAATGGATTTTTAGATCTAAGACCTTTCAATGAGCACCTTAAGAGAGCTCTGAAACTAAATAAAGATTCTTCGGGTACTCGTTGAAAGGCCTAAGAGCCAAAAATTAATTATGATCATCTAGGATAAAATTATCAAAAAAATAAGATTTTTCCATCTGTTCAACCGAATTGAAAATTTGAGCATTTAATTTCTTAATCATATTTTTCAGTTAGTTTCATTAACGGTGTTAACGATTTTACCAATTTAGAATGTAAAAAAAAAACTACAGAGATGAAATTGAGACATTTACAATTAAAGGGACGAAATTAAGACACCCGCAAAACTAGAAGGACGACTACGAAAATTTGCCTCATTCTTAATTAATGCTTCACTGACCCGTCTTAGTTAGAGTATTTGACAACACGTTGCACACACACCTACCAAAATAGGGAGGGAGAGAGGTCTGCTGTCCCTCAAGGGACAACAAGCTGCTGTGCCGGTCAAAACAACATTGTCCCAAGTTTGAAAATTTGATCTAAAATGTTCACTTGAAAGATCTCATCTCTTTCTATGGCCTTGCAAAAAATCTAGTCGATCGAGCATCCATAACCTAGTGAAAGAATCACTCTTTTTGCTTATTTTTGGCGTAATATTTTGGACATGATTGATAATAACACTATAAACAGCTGGTTCGTTCACTAGGTTATCGATAGTCAATCGACTTGATTTTTTGCAGGGCCATAGTAAGCGATGAGATCTTTCAAGTGAACGTTTCGGATCAAATTTTTGAGCTCGGGACAATGTTGTTTTGACTGGCACAGGACAACAGCCTCCCTTCCTCCCAAAAGTAGTGGGTGAACATGCATTAGGCTTAACTGAGGGTAGCTCGTAAAACGTGATCTTTTTGGATGATATCTTAAGTCTTCTACTTTAGATCACGGTTATAAATCGTGATTGAAAGTTCAAATTATTATTTCTTGAACTGAGATGAAAAACTATTATGCGTGATATTTTTTTTGCATCTATTAGACCATCTTGTCTTGGCGTTGCTGAGTTTTGAACCCACATACAATTGGTTGATTTTTCAAGCACTTACAAGCTCGTCAAGAACTTCTGTTACATTAAGAAAACAAAAAAAAATCTATACTTACTTCTTAAAGTGGGAAAACTTTCTTTTTCTTAAAATTTATTGAATTATTGAAATGCAATTAAAATGATATTAAAATATATAAAAATACACACACACACACACACACACACACACACATATATATATATATATATATAT
>BPLS01000173.1:244121-264579 GCA_019656275.1 Rhododendron kiyosumense | reverse complement strand
AGTTAGGGAAATGAGAGGTGGGGCCGGCGGGTGGGGTGTGTCAGGAGGGGGGGAAAAGCAGCCCTCAATGTACAACGTTTTTTTGGGCAACGTTATGGAAAGTTTTTATTTTAATAACTGGATGTCCGAGTCAACTTGCGCGTACCTCCATTATTTTTGGGGTATTAAAAGTATTGACCAGACATAACCCCCAAATAGCTTCATAGAGGAGCACTTATTGCTTTCTCACAACCACTTGACCAAATCTCTTAGAATTTTGTATAACTATATGCTGGGCAACGTTTTTGTACAACTTGATCTATATGCTGGGCAAAAAGCCTTGCCAAAAAAAGAAGAGAAAGCCTTACCACCCCCCCCCCCCCCTCACAAAAAAAAAATAATATAAAGAATTTGGCATGGGGTTCGTAAACAGAACCAAAATGCAGAGAGAGAGAGAACTTAATTTTCTCAGACAGAGAGAACTTAATTTTCTCGTTGCGAAGCAGCTTATGAAGTCTGATAATGAGATCAATTTCATTCACAATAAAATTCCCTCACTTAATATTTGGGCTCAAGTACATAATTCAATTATCTCAACCTACAACTTTTTCTGCATCTATTTTATCCTGTAATTCAAAAAATGAAAAGAATGCTAATACACATTTTTTCCTCTCTGAAGAATTACTAATTTACTATCACAAAAAAAGAAAAGAATGCTAAATTAACAGTCCGCTAAAAGTGAAGTTGCTACACCGTGTACACTTTAGTTTCAAGCTAGTATAGTATACTCCACTTTTCAACATTTACCGTAGAATCTTCAATCAAGTGGAATTCTTTAGAAGTGTTTTTTTTTCTTTGCAAAATGTGGGCCAATAGTGCTTGACGTTTTGGCGTTCTCCTTTCCGATCAATTAAGAATTCAGGCCAATTTATGCACACATCGATCGATTAATTCTTAAAATTTAATTTCATCGCCTATTTGAAGGGAGATAATTAAAATCAAAACAATACTCCATAAGAAATAGCTCTAACGGAGTTTGATAAATCCTAAGAAATTTTGAATACGAAATCGTAAGATGGAAAAAACCTCTACGTTCCATGCTTTCACGTCAATTCATTTTGGGATCCCCAGTGTCTCATAACTTGAGAATGGAAATTCTTTTTCCTTGAAATTTTGCAAGTTGGAAGTCATTAATTATTAGATAAACATTATCCTATTCATGTATATCTCGAATTTTGTTGTATCTTAGCTTTGGGTTTATCATTGTTTGGATTTGAATCACACTTATAACAACCTCATAACAACCTCATCTATATATTAAAAGCTCATCCACAATTTGTGATGTGCCCAAAATACCATTCTAGAATCAAAGTTTAACTTGGTATCAGAGCTACTTAGCCATGTCTACTTCTTCATCCTCTTCTCAAACCTCTCTACCTGTTACTTTAAAAACCACTTCAGCAAACTGACTTCCTTCACTGCCCTTTTCAAATGCCCACCATTTTCTTTCCATTAAACTTACAAATTAATAACAACTTCTTGTATTGGAAAACTCAGCTCTTTCCTTATCTCCGAGGAAAGCACCTCCTTGGTTTCATTGATGGTATGTTTCTACCTCCTTGGTTTCATTGATGGTATGTAGAAACTTTAGCTCTTTTTTAGATGGTATTAAGTGATCACCCATTCCACTCCTAAGCAATGTGGGATTCTATTTTCTTAACATCCTCCCTCACGTGCAGCCGCGTTTGAGGTTTGTCATGTGTGGCCAATTTTGGGTCCTATCATCGTGCAGTTTTTTTGCTAGTCTGTCATCGTGGGGTATGGATTGTGAATTTTTTATAAAATATGGGGTGGAACGGGCTCCGTTTTGATACAATGTAGAAACTTTATATCCATCTCAAAACCAATTAGCAATGAGTGGAGAGGTCTCGGATGTTATTAAGTGATCACTCATTTCACTTCCAAGCAATGTGAGACTCTATCCGATTTACTCATCTAGCATGGTTTACTCATCTATCTGATTTTCTATAATCGGTGGGATTTGTTGCATCAAAATTTGATGCCTCACTCTTTATTCAACATCATGGGTCTCTTCGGGTCTATATGCTCATATATGTTGATGATATTTTAATTACCAGCAACCATCCGGCAACCATTGGCACTCTCATCCGTCAACTCCATTCCGAATTTGCTCTTAAAGACCTTGGGCCACTTTATTTTTTGGGAATCGAGGCAATGCCCACACCAAGTGGCGGTCTTCACTTGTCCCAACGCCGGTATATTACTGATCTTTTAACCAAAGTCGGAATGCAACATTGCAAACCCGTGCTCACACCCAGTTCAACAACCATTAAATTATCAAAACAAGATGGCCAACTCTTAGTTGATCAAACCAAATATCGAAAGGTGGTGGGGGCTTTTCATTATCTAACTCTTACACGACCCGATATTGCATTTGTGCTTAGCCTCCGAACCTCGCCTTCAAATAAGGTTGAGACACCCCAAGCGTAGGGCTAGGTCGTCGATAGCATAATAACCGGAAAGTCCGGGATCGTACCCACAGAGAATCGAAATATAGCTAGTTTGGATTGTAGCTTAATATGGTAGAGCGCGGCGTTCAAGACGGCCAACTAGGTTTTGCTTTGAAACGGTAAAAGTAAAAATGGAAAAGACTAGAAACGAGTTTAATGAACTAAAAGAGGCAAGTCTAGGGATCGTCTAACCCTTGACGAAGGCGGTTACCGGTTCTCAATATAACTCAGGCGAGAGTCACGACCGCGTGCTCACGCCCGGAAGATTTAGCTTCAAAGACTACGTTTATTAAAAGATGTGATTAAACGGAATTAAACCAACCTATTTTTGCTAATGTATCGAACACGTAGGAGGCCACGAGCCCTCAATATGTCGCTTGCCAAGACCGCTTGACTAAACTACATATCAAGGAGTTAACACCCCTTGCTTAGACCAAAATGGCTAGGCTAATTCAATTCCGAAAACCATGATTTTAAGCCCGAGGGTTTGAGAACCAAATAACCACCTAAGTCATCGGGAAATAGTAGCCTGAGACTTAGCCAAGAAACTACTCACACATATTGAAAAGACTAGAAATTATGCTAGGGAAAGAAAACATGTTTAACCGATAAAAACGGAAATAAACTTGATATTAGTAAGAATCTAGTCCGTAGCTACAATATTAATAAACGAGAAAATAATAAGCGACTAATACCTGAAGGAGTTCTTGAAAGAAATAACATAAAAGCTTGAAAGGGGAACAATGGAGTTCTAAAAACTTGAAAGACTAAAACATAAATATGTACATATTTGACTAAGGGGGAGAGAGAGTGGTATTTATACAACTCAGCCTCTCTCCCCACAAAATATCCGGAACTTTCCAAAAGTGGAAAGTATTCCATAAATGGAAAGTCCAAAAAGTAGCAAAAATCTGCAGAAAAGGTTACCGTATCGATACGGCACAAATGCTTGTATCGATACAGAACTCCTACGGATTTCCTTCAAAACTCTCTGTTTCCTTATGGTATCGATACGGCAAAAATGCTTGTATCGATACGGCGCGGTTATGACAGATTTTGGTTGAATTTCACGGGCTTGCTCCGGACACTCCCGAACTCGGATTTGGGTGTTCTTTGGACCGTTGGAAAGCTTGTCGAGTCTACTTTCTAACCCAAGTGGTTTGGATCAAAAGTAATTTGTACATCAAAAGATATGACAATTCTACCCTTGCTGGTCGGAAAATGAATAGTTTTGGTAAAATCCTCACATGGCCTTCAATTCCCTTGACCCTTGGGCGACCCGAGCAACCTCCAAACCATCTCTTCATGACTCTTTGGGCACCACAACGGGGTGGCACTTGGCCTTGAGCACTTGGTTGCACCCGGAGCATTCATTGGCGTTCAAACGCGCCTTATTTATACGAATTACCTGAAAAACACAAAAACCTACCTTACGAGCAATATCACTATAAAAGCTAAATAAACGCAAGTTAAACCAACATACTACAGGACTAGTCGCACCAAATATCTACAATATTGGGTGCTCATCAATTTGCAGTAAACAGAGCCTGTCAGTTCATGCATTCACACATTGATATTCATTGGGCCGCTGTCAAATGGGTACTTTGATATCCCAAACATACCCTCCACATTGGCATTCTCTTTTCGCGAACCTCTCCAATGAGTTTACAAGCATATTCTGATGCCGATTGGGTTGGATGTATTGATGATCGACGATCGACGGGTGGGTTTGCCATTTACTTGGGCAATCATCTTGTGTCTTGGTGCTCCCGCAAATAGAGGACAGTAGCTCGGTCTTCTACCGAATCCGAGTACAAAGCTGTTGCCGATGCCGCTGCCGAGCTCTCCTGGATTCAATCCTTGTTATATGAACTTGGTATTTGTCTCCCTTCAGCACCTACACTATGGTGTGATAATGTTGGTGCCACTTACCTCATTGCAAATCTAGTTTTCCATGCTCGGACGAAACATGTGGAAATCGATTTTCATTTCGTCCGTGACAAAGTGACCTGCAAGGATTTACAAGTTCACTTCATATCGTCCAATGATCAAGTTGCTGACATCATGACTAAAGGCTTATCTTCTACGCAATTCTAGTTTCGATGGGACAAATTGACCCTCACTTCTCGACCCGTGTCAGTTTAAGGGGGTGTATTAGATAAACATTATCCTATTCATGTATATCTCGAATTCAGTTGTATCTTAGCTTTGAATTTATCATTGTTTGGGTTTGAATCACCCTTGTAACAACCTCATCTATACATTGAAAGCTCACCCACAGTTTGTGGTGTGCATCCAAAATACCATTCTCAAATCAAAGTTTAACTTTAATGATGACCAGTTGGTCTCTGTTGGTATTGAGTTCGACAACGAGGTTGAAGCCATGTTGATCTTGTCTCAGTTGCCAGAGAGCTAGCAGGATACGATTATTGCGATTAGTAATTCGGCTGGCAAGGAGAAACTCAAACTGAATGATATAGTCAGTTTGATTCTGACTAAAGAAGTTAGAAGAAAATCGCTCGAGGGAGCATTAGGTTCTAGCGATTTAGGCTTAACTCTAAGTTTTGAACAGAGGGGCAGAGGCTAGACTAGGGGTGGTTAGAATCAGAACAAGAGCCGATCAAAGTCGCGCTGCAAGAAACCCCACGGCAAAACACAGGTTCATGGAATCAAAGGTGAATTTTGGAATTGTGGCTAGGCGGGTCACATGTCTTCAGTCTGTAAAGCTCCAAAGAAGAATAATGGTAAGGAAGAGGTCAACTTCGTGCAGGATGCACTTATTCTTTCGATGGATAGTATCAAGGAGTCATGGGTGGTTGACTCAAGCGCCTCATTCCATACGACTGCTAACAAGGGGGTTTTGATGAGTTATGTAGCAGGCGACTTTGGGCAAGTATACTTGGGCGATGATGTGCCATGTAGTATTGTGGGAATGAGTGATTTGTAGATTGAAACTCAGGGCTTTAAATGGTGTTTGAAGGATGTCAGACACATCCCGTAGTTGAAGAGGAATCTTGTTTCAGTTGGGCAACTGGGAGCAGTGGGCTATACCTCAACATTCATAGGAGACGCATGGAAGGTCTCTAGCGGTACCATCGTGGTAGCGTGCAGAAAGAAGGTCGGTACTCTCTATTGGACTTCAAATGTGAGTCATACACTTGGTATCGCAGAGGGACTCGCAGTAGTCGCAGAGGGACTCGCAGTAGTCCCACGAGGGGACAACGGTGGTCCCGCAGGGGTAGGCATGGAAGCCCATCCAATAACTACTCCCACTTTCTCTCTTACCAAACCCTCCCAATTTAAAAACTACCCCCACGATTTTGTGAGATCTCTCTCGTTATTGTTTTCTTCCATAGAACAAAATTAGATTAGATTTAGTGCAATAACTTCTCACATGGAAACTACATTGGGTTCTTTTGTCGTGAGCCCAATTGTGATTCAATTTCTATTGATTAAAAAGATTTGAGATTTATATTGCTAACCAATCCATGATGGATTAGGAGCGCACTATCTTTCACCCAATGCCATACTAGTAATCATTGCATTAACATCCAATTAATTTAATGCCCCATTTAGTTACAAGCCCATGTTATTGAGCTCGGCAAACAAATGGGGCTATAACTTGAGAGCCTCTCTCTCTAGACTTTTCTCCTTCTAGGATTTTCTTCGGGGGTGGGGGTGGCCGTCACTCCTCACCTCCACCTCTGCCCTTCCTCTGGCCTCCCTCTTCTTCATCTTTTAACCTTGTTGTGCTCCACTTGCACCTTCTCTCCCCTTCCACCCTCTGCCTCCATCCTCCCCCCCCAACCACCCTCCACCTCATTCCTTCGCCTATTCGTCCGGCCTTGCTGGGGCTGATTTGGTGAAGATAGATTTGAAGATAAGATGGCTTGGCTTTGCTCATCTAGCGAATAAGCTGATGGATCTGGTGCGGCGGCTTCAGGCTACTGCGTCCTTGGCCGGGGTTTTTTTTTTTTTTTAAAATTTTTTTTTTATCTCTCTTTTTGGTTTAGGAAAAAGGTTCATGTAGCCGACTCCCAATTGATTGAGACATAAGGCTTGGTTTGGTTTGGTTTGGTTAATCTCTTTTTGGTTTAATTTGTTTTGGATTATGTTGGTTTGGTTCTCTCCCTTTAATGGGAGTTTCCTCCCTTATGTGGGTTTCTCGTGTTCTTTTGGCTTTCTTTGCCGCAATTGAGGGTTTGTGTTACTCTATCCGTTTGGATGTTGGTCATGGCCGATTAGCTAGCAAAATTTGGTTGCGAGGATCTAGTGGGTGATTTTGGATAGCTAGGCCTCTTATTTGGTTATTTACTCCTCTTGGGATGGTATCCAACTTCAATGTATTCAGTGGTTAGTATGTTAGATTTTTTCCGCTTTCGCGTGCCGGTAATTTTATGTGCATTTGTATTAGAAGCTAGAGCATATGCGATGCGTGTGCAAGTTGAATTAATTTGATAAAATAGACAAAATAGTTTGCCGTGTGCCTTAGCATCTATGTTTGGCAAAATAGGCGGTACTAGAGGTCGGGGCACACGAGATACATGCCCATTTCCAATTTTGCATGTATTTTCAAAAATCGAACAAACACTAAGTGGTAAGCTATCGTGTGCATATTTTGTCAAAAGTCAAACAAATATAGCGGGGAGCTATTATGCATGTAAGATTGGACTTGCAAACACATTGCGTGTGTGGTGTGCCTCGACCTCTAGTAGAAAGGATAATGGAGGGTGGGTTAAAAGACTTTACTAGTTTACATAATTTAGCCCAAACCTTGTTGAGATTGATGTAAATGCTCTTATTATTACATAATTTAGCCCAAACCTTGTTGTGATTGATGTAAATGCTCTTATTACTGATGTTTTCCACTGTTGGGGGGTTTTCAAACAATTCCCCGTCTAAATTTCACTACAAAATTGGGCTAAAATTTTGTGGGATTGAGCTACTTTACCATTGCATGGGGAGCAAGTTTTGTAAGCCACATTAACGTAACCCAAGTCAAGCCCACACTAAGTATTTACGTCAATCCAATTCCAACATTTGTGTACTAGCTAATACCCTGTTTGGTGCAGGAGAAGCTATTTCAGGGCATTGGCCTATTCCGTTTTAAGAGCTGTCACCTATTACTATGTTAGGATCCAGGGTCACTCAACAATACAATGAGAAAAAACTCCCTTAATATTATTTACACATAAATACAAGATGAAAAAATCTCTCCGGGAGAGCCACAACCGGCCATCAAACCCAACCAAAAATAAAAAAGAGATAGCACTATATATAGTAGCTGATCTTTTCTCTTTGGAGTAATAAATCAACTAACAGTCCACGTCGATTTTAAACCGCTAAATGTGATGTTGTTACACCGTGTACTGATCTTTTTTTTTTTGTTTTGCTGCTCGTTCGACGAACTCCCTTCATTGAAACCTAGTAACTCTAACTGTTGGTGTTCTTCAAATTTGTTGGCTCCGTTGTTGCCTTTATCATCGTAATTGCTCAGTTTTCTACTTTTTACATATTGTATATGTCTAGTTCGATTTTTATCACCTTGGACTAATCCTGAAACTATTTTTTTGCATGAAGAATTTGAAGAGGTACAGTGGAGGAAGAATTGGTATGGTAAGTATTAATTGGTGCATATTGTATGAAATGGTTCTCTGCCACTCATAGGGATAATATGGTAATTTTTATGTACATGGGGATTTTAGTCATTTAGATGTACCAAGGTAATATGGTCATTTCAGTGTACTTGGGTATGTTAACGTGCAGATCGGGTTTAATTTTATATAAATAGGTTGGATTGAGTATGGATAATTGAGCTCATAACTAATGAGTTTTAAATGGGCTAATGACCCATTATAGACCCAACTCATTTACAACTTACTCAATTTGACTCTAACACACCCTTAATTCCATGCCTTCGGCTTAACGTCAACTCATTTTCGGAGCCCCAGTTAATTCTTTTACGTGAGAATGGAAATTCTCTTTTACTTTTATCCCTGAAATTTTGCAAGTTGGTAGTCATTAATAATGACACACATATTATCATGTGGTGTTGTTTTTATGAAATCATTTTCAGTTTTGGAAACAGTTCCTCTAGATCTTCTCTCTTTAAATGCTTGACTGCCCCGTCTTAATTAGAGATTGCAATTTTGTACACCTAGCTACAAGAATTGGGATCGGATGAACATGTACTGAGCTTAATTGGTGCTAGCTTAGTTGGTCAGAATTCTTACATATCATGTGGATTGTTTGTATCCCTAACGGAGGTAGTAGTTAGGTTAAGCTTATAGTGATGGTGGAATTATTTTCCATTTTAATGTAATCATTTTTATACTTTTATTCTCCTATCGTTTGACAAAACACAAAACATTCACTAGACTTGACAATTAATCCTAATTCAAATCATCATAAGCCAGTATGATTTTGAAATTGTAACGAAGCGTCACACCTCCGGACCGCTCATCTCGGCAATCAACGGTTTGGATTGCCGAATGGTTGGACGGTTGAGATTATGCACAACACCGTGCAATCGGGACCGTTAATTGTTGAGATCAACGGTTCGAATGTGCACAGCACGGTGCGCACAACACATCCCCGGGTTCGGTGGGTATATGAAAGGATTAGTTTTGCGAAAATACTTGGTACACAACTATTCAAAAACCAGCTGTATGGAGTATTTTTGTTTTGCTTTTGGTCATATTTTTACGTCAAATCTAACAGAAGTTTAAAAAAATACTACAAATATACTAAAATAAAACTTGAAGAACAATGGCTGAAATATCTGATGTAGGCCTTGGTAGACCTTTAGGTGTTCTGGGCTTTGCCCTTATGGTATTTTGTCTAACTTTTTGTTGGATTCCCTTTCTCTTTTCTCGTTTTTAATAAAATTCATCTTTTCCGGATAAAAAAAAGAAAAGAGAAGAGGTTGTTAAGTACTCTATCTAAACCGAATGACTAGCCTTATATGAAGACTCCATTCTTGTAAGCTAATAATACGGTGTTTGGTGCAGAAGAAGCTATTTCAGGGCATTGGCATATTCCGTTTAAGTGCTTTCACCTATTACTCTGTCTTCCCATTTACTTGCTCGTAAAAGTGCAAAACAATAAAACAAAAACTGCTCCTGTGGTAGTGCGCGGAATAGGGGGTTTTTTTTTTTTATAATCCGAAGAACAATCATACTCCCTCCATTCCTAAATAAGCGTTCGGTGCATAAAATTAGGCCTTACAAAAGATGCATACTTTTCATTAAAAAATTTAATTTTTTTCACAATCTAATAGAACTCATTGCAATCTAATGATTTGTGAAAAAATTTTGATTTTTAAACGAAACAAATGCATCTTTTTGAAGGTTTAGGTTTGCGCTTTCGGACACTTATTTAGGGACGGAGGGAGTATCATTTTAAAGAAGTCAAACGACATCTATAGATATCCATCTGAAAATAATGACGAGGGAATCAACCAAATCCAGCCAACTAAGAATGAACAAGAAACTCAAAACAAGGAAGATAAATGTCTAAGACTAGGAACGACTTCACACTTCCAATGAACGTTGGGATACATTGAGTATGGAATTCAAACATTCAATCCCCAAAGGATTGATGAAATCCCAAGCCACATATAGCAATAATCTTCAATGGCTATCGGACAGCAGGTTCACAATAAATTGCCTTGGACTGCTATTCAAAAAGTACGCTGGCTGTCTTCAGGCGAGGATGCGAAGCTTGTCAATTGAGGATGTGTACGAGTTCTCATACCGAAGCAGTGGAGGGAATCTCCGAGGCAAACCTATGCTGACACGATAGGCTCCGAGCAAGAAATTGAAACCAAAAATCCGTGTTGGCTAGTGGTTCGATCCCACAATTACGGCGGCCGACGACTGACCTTGCCCTACCGCTAAAACTTGTTAACCACAACACCATAACCAGGCCAAAGCTCATGTGCTTATTTCGAGACGGAACCACTATGGAGGAGCTTTTAAACACCAAAACACGTACATAACACAAGATAGATATATTCATATATAGATACATAATCTACACAAGACATTATAAAAATACATGGACTAGCTCTAATCACTCTCCGCTAGTGGACGGTGGAATTGAGTCTCCAGGGATTAGTCATATTGTGCGTAAGTTGGCATGAAAACACTTAGTTGTAAAAATAAATAGATACATGATCATGTCATAGTTACTCCAAAAATTTGGCTAGAATTTGACCACCACAAGTACTCTTTTAGTACTATTAATTACTATCTATGAAACACCAACACTCCTATCCACGTATTAGACACATATGTGACATGCCACGTGGCCTGCTCCTAAAATTAACTTTGAAGGGCGGACACAACATGGACACGTGGGGGAGACAGTTGGGACACGTTCAGGGAGACAGCAGGGGTAGAAGTGTACTACTCCCTCCGTCTCACTTTAAATGCCTCCTACGGATATCCGTGTATTTTCAAACTCAAAAACTATATATTTTGACATATATATTTTTATTTTCTTACACCAAATTAAAGTGCTCAATATATATTTTTACATATATATTAAGCACTTTAATTTAATGTAAGAAATTAAAAATAATAATATATAGACATGATTTTTTTAGTTTGAAATTGCACAGATACGCTTACGGAACATTGAAAGTGGGACGGGGGTAGTATTTTTTTTGGAGGTAAGCATGTTATTAATCAAATGTTTGAGTTTTAGTGTAATGAGACATATATGAACACCCGAGGGGGGAAAAAAAAGTGGACATATATTAACAATCAAACTTGGAGCTAGGTGATTGATGTCGCGGGCCCAATTCATAAATGTTACTGTACTAATACATTACTGTAGATATTATAGGTGAATAATTTAAGACACGGACAAAGCAAGTGGGGTCCTGATGATTGAGGACGGGCGACGACGGAATTTCTTTCCAGAAAGTCTGTCCACACAGACTATATATTTATAGATTGTGCACAAATTTTTTTTGTGGGGCCTCCTATTGATTTCATACAAATTATTCAAATCGTTAGTTAAATATAAAATATTTTTTAAAGATTTTTGCAAAAAATTAGCTCAATTTAATACCTATAGATTCTCGATTCAATTATCTAACTTTTCATTATCCTGAAAAGTTAAATGATTAGATTAAGCATCTATAGGTATTGGATTGAACTGATTGTTCAGGTAAAAACCCTCAAGAAATGTTTTATATTTAATTAACTGCTTGGATTATTTGTGTGAGACCAATGATGAGCTCAAAAAAAATCTGTGCACAATTTGTGCGTATATAGTCTGTGTGTAGCAGGGTTCATTATTTCTTTCGGACACGTTTACTAGGTGTATGAATTGCTCCTTATTCCTTAAGGGCGTGTTTGATTGCAGATTTCGTTTTGGGGGGATTCGTAATGAGGTTGGACTAGAATTGAGATTGAGAATAAGGTGGAATTATTAATGAGGAGATGAATCATTTATTTATATTTGTTTTGCAGAGGATTAGACTTATTACCCTTACAATTTTTCAAATTTTTTTTCAAAACACAAATCAAACAAAACATAATTGTTTAAGAATGACACATGAGCAGTGCATATGTATTAAGAGCAAATACACGAGATGAGCTTAAATACATTTTTTGTTATTTTACCTAAGAGAAACATAAAAAAATAGTCCACACCAGATGAGCTAAAAGAGGAGCTAAAATGTATTTATGAATAATTGTTTTCTATTTTACCTATCCACTATTCATACTCCTTTCTTTTTTTATTATTTCTTTCTCTCTCTCTCTCTCTCTCTCTCTCTCTCTCTCTCATCCATCCTTTCTCCTCTCTTTAAACAATAAAGATAATAAAAAATGAGTGAAAAAAATATATTTTAATTGGAGTTAGGTAAAATAGATAGTATTGGTATAGTGTTGAGAGAGATGTGAGTAGGTAAAATGAAAAAAGTACACTGTTGATCAGCATTTTTACATTTTCATTAGTGTACATGCTCTAATAGCTACCCATTTCTTCAAATCTATTTTACATTCTCCTTTAACTCATCTGCTGCAGGTGAGTTTTGTGTTTTTGTTAGGTAAAATAGGTAAAAAAGGCATTATGCCTTGTCCGGTAAACTTGCTCTAATATGGAGTACAATATGGAAGGGCTTAACTGAAAGGATCGGAAAGCAACGTCGTCCTCACGACCAAATTCTATACCATATACTCTCTTTACTATATGTAATTTTTTTATTCATTATTCTATACTTTTTACAAAATACAATACACACACACACACACACACATATATATATATATATATATATTTTTTTTTTAATTCGCTTAAAAATGAATCTAAGGTCAATCAGTAACATAATAAATACTAATTGGAACCGATCTATTTTCTTCAATTTTTTTGTTTATTTATTGTTGGGATGTTTTAATTTCCTAATAATTTTGTGAGAAAATGAAGTAAATTTTAGGAGATATACGCACCGATCCACTAAAATACAAGAGGACAAAAAAAAAAAGTTCTCAAAAATATATATTTTTTGTCCCCGTGCATCGAACGGGCAAAATGCTAGTATGCTCTATGCACAAGAATGATGATGATTGTTCTTTTTTTTTTATTTTTAAAATTAATCTTTTGAGGGTTTTTGGCCAATGATGCATTTATGCATCATGTAAATTTTAATCATATTTTTTTGGACAAATGCTAGTGCAGATATATTTTTGTGAACGAGAAAATGCAATTTTTATGTGTGTAAAATATACTAACATTTAAAATGGAATGGAGAGATCTTTTTCTTTTAGTCTTTTATTTGTCAAGATCGTCTCCTCTATTTTATTAAGTCTCACTTAATTTGATCGATAAAAACAAACACTAAAATCATAAAAGACCTCCATCGATACTAAATATTTCAAAGAAAAATAAAACGTCACGGTACTACTTGAGATCAGCTCCCAAAATATCCCAAGGGTCCATATTGTCCATTAAAAAGTCACTCCAACCACTCTGATCTTCTTGAACACAGCTGAAAGGATCTCTACCAGCTCCCTGCATACCTAATTTTTCCTTTTTGCCCCCACCCTCCATAATCGCTTCCTCATCGGTCCATGTTATCGTTCCTCTGGTAATATCAGGATCACACAACATGTTATCCCACCACAATATTCCATCATCATCTCCCGGTGAAGGAATTTGGAATGGCTTGGAGGAATTCTCTTTCGTCTGAGTTTTATCCGGAATGACAATTTTACCACTCAGCCAAGGTAGATTCTTTGAGAAGGTTCGAGGTCGAGGACGTATGACTTCGGTTTTTTCTACCGTGCTCTGGGTCATTTTCGATTTCTGTACATCTTCCCGAATTTGGTGATTCGGTTTCTTTTGCAAATGGGTATTCCAGTAATTCTTGACATCATTCGATGTTCTTCCTGGAAGTCTACCCGCAATAAGCGACCATCTGTTTAAAGTGAAGGACCAATTAATGTGGTGAATAGGAAACCGGAAAATGGCAAATAATGTTGTAGGATTAATTTATGATCAGCATTAATTATAGATGTATACATCACAAAAAGTTAATGATAATTATGGAAAGGTATAGTCTGACATTTCAAAATATATTTTGAAATTTTACATTTCTATTGTAAAATCCTCACACATATTGGGACAAAACAGTTAACACAGTCTCACAAATGATTATTGTTTGTTTTTCATCAAACTTTTATGGATTATTGATTTGTCTCGACGAGAGAAATCAAAAAAATAGAAATATGATCAAAACTCATAATTTTTTAATAGACTTAATTTGTCTTTATTCAAAAAAATTTTAAATTTTTTGATTTGAAGAAACGATGTATCTGTACCAATGAAGAATTCCAAATCTGAATTAGTTCGAAAAGGGTTTGAAAGATTGGATACTTTATCAAGTGGTTAAGCAAAATCTTATGCGCAAACTCTCAAAGGTGCCAAACCGGGAAGGAAAACGATTCGAACACGGAAGAAAGGAGTTTGGAATGAAAGCTGAAATTAAAACTAGAAGGCAATGGCTGGTTATTCCGCAGTGTGGTGGCAAAACTTCATAAATTAATTTCAATCAACGAGTTACAGTCTCAAATAGCGAAAATGGGTATTGTCAATATTATGATTAGAGCAATGGGAGGAAGATCTGTTATCTTAACGTGTAATAACAAAGAGGAGAGGGATGAAGTAATCAAATTAGAATGTTTGCAAAGATGGTTCTCTGAGGTTAAGCCCTGGGAAGGTCAAGCTGCATGTATTGAAAGATTTGTATGGTTGTGTTGTTATGGTGTTCCACTAAACGGTTGGAGCAATAGTTCATTTAAAGCAATCGGAGAATTGTGGGGCACTTTTATTTCCACAGATGAACCTACTCTAAGACTCACTTCGTTTGCGGAAGCCAAAATCTTGGTGGCAACAAGTGAGTTCAAAGAGATAGATGAATGGATAAATATTGAAATTGAAGGTAAATGGTACAGAGTCAAGGTATTAGAGGAGCCTTGTGATCAACCATCAGTTGCGGAGAAACTAATTCCCATGGCAGTACTAGATTCTTCTTCTCCTTTGATAGAGGAAAATGAGGATGATGATGATGATGAGCTGGACGAACACGTGGTTGACACTGATGAGGGGAACGAGATGGATGGTGAGGAGAAAGGTGGAAATAACGATAATGTTTCAATGGGAGACATGAACATAAATTTGATTGGGGATCCCACGAAGCACGACAAGGAATAGGTGGAGGTTACGTCTACGAAAATAGCGGAGACAAACGGACAAAATCGGGTGGAACTACCAATTCAAACAAGGGAGGAGTCGATGGATCCTACGGAATCTTGGGATAGTAAATCAATGCATAGCAGGAATGGATTTGTTAATGTCAAGGAGTATAACGTTTCAACCCAAAATGGTGTAAAGGAGGATGATGGTGAGCTTTCGAGCTCAATGCATGTTCAAACCACAGATACTTTGGGTACATCAAGTAAAAGGCTGAATAGTCAACAGCTACTTCAGGACAATGGGCAGTCAAAAGGAATCAATCTAATGGTAGACCTCAACATTTGTCAAGGAAGGATAGAGGGATTGAATGAGTCGTTGGAAAGAGGCGAGATGGAGGTTCAGTCCAAAAACTCTTCAGTGAGGGAGGTTAATTTGGACTTGGGGTGTATTTCTCAAAGAAAGGAGTATGTTATCTCCAATGGGGATGTAGAAGAGGTTGAAGGGCTTCATAGGCAAAACTCAAAAGATGGGAGTAATGCTCCCGGCAATAGAGCGTCTTTTGATGTCATTCTTAAGATGAGAAGCAAAGTTAAAAGATCGGAGAGAAAAATTAAGAAAAAAAAGCATCTTGCGGAGATTGAGGCTAAGTTTGATAAATTGAATCGTACAAACAAGAAGGGCTCTTATTCCTCAATATTCTTTAAGGAAGCTCATAAGATGTTGGATATGACTCCTATTTTGGGTATTGAAGTTAAAGGAGGGAGGAACTATAATTTAAAGAAATTTGTTCAAATGCAAGAGGAAGAATTAAAAGAAAGGATCCATGTTTTAGATGATTTTGAAGAAGAGGATATTTCGGAGGACGATATTGATCTCAAGGATGATGCTTTTCTCTCTTTGGCGTTTTGATTTTGAGGTTTGGCGGGTATGTGGTGTTTTGATTTTTCTGATTTTGCTCGGTGGTGTTTTGGTTTGGGTTGTTTCTTTTGGTCGTGAAAATTGATCGATAATAGGAAAAATAGAAGTGTAGTCCGTTGCGAAGGTCTCGTTGGATTTGTTTTTGTGTCTGCTTGGCTTTTTGGGTGATTGATGATGAGGGTTTTGCATAGGGTATGTAGGATCGTTTTGGGTTTTATTGGATGTTTTAGGCTGAGGTTGTGTGGTTTTGTTATGGTGTTCAATTGGCGTCTTGCCATCTTTAGGTTTTGGGTGGCTTTCTGCCGGTGTGCCCTTGATCTTTTTAATCTTTGTAATCCTTTATAAAGATTAATAAATTCTTTTTGCTTAGAAAAAAAAAATTCAAATTTTTTATCATAATTTTTTACTTTTTTGAATATTCCTCTCGCCCAGAAGAATCAATAATCAACAAAAGTTTGATACAAATCTAACAAATGTGATTTTTATTCAATAAAGATAAATAAGTTAAAGTGACTCTTTTTTTTTTTTTTAAACTCGAGTTAAAGTGACTTATTGGTCTAAATTCCAAAACCAGCCTAATACATGAAAAATTGAACCAATATAAACTTTTTGTCTTGGCTATTTTCATTTTTTTAATAGCCCATTTCATGGCTTTTCAAAATGGAAAAACGTCTTTCCCAAAATTGCAACATGGTAAGGGAAACGTGTAACTAAGAACATCTTCAAATCATGGAATGGACAAGCGGAATGTGTTGAAAGATTTGTATGGTTATGTTGCTATATGGAATTCCTCTCAATGGATGGAGCAATACTTCCTTCAAATTTATTGGTGAATTATGGAGTTCTTTCATATCTACGGATTAATCGACGTTGAAGATGTCCTCTTCTGCAAATGTTAAGATTCTAACTGCCACAAATATTTTCAAGGAAATTGATGAGTGGATTATTATTGAGGTTGAAGGTAAGAATTACAAAGTGTTGGAAGATCCCTGTGATCAACCTCATGAAACGGATAAACAAATTCCTAGAGTAAATCTGCATTCGAATTCAGAAGATGAATCAACGGAAGAGGAGGAAAATGAGGATGATGAGGTGGATGTTTCGGTGTCAAAGAGTGATACTAATGGATCCTCTTCGGATGCGGAGCCGATTGCTAGACAAGGGAGTGGAATCCACTGTGATTTAGCAAGTGGCGGGACCATTATTTTTGATGGGGCTAATCAGTTAGTGGCCAACACTAAATCTGATGATATCGAAATTCATGCTAAGGATTCAACCGAAGCCTCGGCTGATGCTGGAGCAAATACTGCAGGGGTTATAATCATTAGAACAAATTTAAAAGCAAGGCCGTCAATGAGCAAGAGTGGGAATATTGATTAGCTAGGTTGTTATAACAAGACAAAGGCAAAAAGCCTTACCAAAAAAGAAGACGACAAATGCATAAAAACGGGGAGAGAGAGATATTACCTGTTGCCAAGCAGCTTATGAAGCTTGATAATGAGATCAACTTCATCCGCAGCAAAATTTCCTCTCTTAATATTTGGGCTCAAGTAATTCAACCATCTTAGCCTACAACTTTTCCTGCATCTATTTAATCCTGAAATACAAAACATAAAAACAATGCTCTTGCACATTTTTTTTCCACGTAGAATTACTTTCACATATGAAGTCCGTCTTTAGCTTAAATTAATTATTGAGTTATTTTTTTCTACTTTCATTAGCTCGCATGACATTCGTCTTGACGGTAAAAAGTATAATACAATAAAATTATCACTAAAATCTTAACAAAAGTTAATTATTAGAAATAACGCAAAACTAACAGCTTTTTTGGGAATCATTTATCCAAAAAACTGACCTGCTTTGCGAGGGACTTGGTGCCAGTTCCCCTCTCCGTGTTTCTCAACGCACTTCTTCAGAAGAAAGTCTTCTTCCTCAGTCCAACCACCCTTTCTCACTCCTAATGGAACCTGCATGTCCATTTCTTTCCTTATTTGTGCATAGTCCTATGAAAACCAACACTAATCAATATGCACGTGAAAAAGTTTCAAGTGAAAGTGCTCAAAAACAAAGCGTACCCTCTGGAATTTATACACATGCAAAGTAAGCAAAGAAAAGTCATTGACATGCATTTTGCCCCACCCCTAAACCTGAAAACGAGAATTCGAATCTAGTGGACTTGGCTTGTCGGCACGATAACTTTCTTGGGGTACGGTAATCCTTTTAAGCAATAAAGAAAAGAAGTTGTAGAGCCATAGACAACCTCTCACTCTCAACACTTGTTTGAACTGTTAATTACGGTGCCAACTGCTAACGTAGGTATATATGAAGGTTAACAACGAAATACATTTTTAGTCTAAACATCATACATAAACACACCAAAGGCGACTTAGGTTCATATTTCATGTTAAGGTTTTGGGGTCGTATGTATTGGGTTGACACAATTAATTATTGAACAGGTTGGCCATGTATAGTTGGTGATAATATGAAAGTTCAACCTGAACATGAGGAGTTTAATTTTCTTGTGCCATGTCTTTTTCGTGTTAGTGTCATACAGCCAACCTTTATTTTATTTATTTTTTTCCTGCTAATTTTGTGTACACTTCAAGTGTTAGTATTGTTTGCTGCCCAAAAATATTATAGAGGGTGTTTGGTACAGATTCTAGGCTATGATTTTGGATTCTTGATTGTGTTTTTGGATTGTAGAAGTATTTGGTAGATATTCGAAGAGTGAATTATGGCAGAATGGATGCTCAAAATCAGCATAAGGAGGCACAATCTCAAACACCCACACACATGTAATACATTAGATTAGAACTACTGGACATTCCAAGCTTCTCGCTCAAAAGGAGAGCAGGAGACAATAATATGTACTTATGTCGTAGAGCTCGTCGAAAACTTCAAGCATGTCAAAAATTATATTATCTAAACACTGTTTAATTTCTGATCGGATCACATTTATGTTTCTGAAAATGAATATGGCCACACTGGATCAACCCATCAACACTAGTTCAATAAAGCAAAAAGTCACTCCAATTAGATATAAATAAGTATCCGATTAACATGACTTTCAACGTGATTAAAGTTTTCGACGAGTTTTACATGTGACATGAAAGATTCCTATTATGAAAATAACCTCAGTACAAGCCAATATCCGGCCAACTATACAGTCCAGTCCCTATGGGGACTATTGACAAGCGAGATTGTGAATCTAAACCACGCAGAGTAGCAACATGATGAGCTGTAAACGAAATATTCTAAATTTGAAACTTGATAACTTCATAGGCCAAGGTTACAAGAGAAAAATTTCTTGTGAATTTCCTCGTGCCGGCATAGATTACATATTTTTGACCGGATCAGAAAGGAGAGCAATTGAGTTACGCGTAAACTAGCTTGGACACACGTGTAGAAACATTATATCCATCTCAAAAAATGAGTGGAGAGGTTCCAAATGTTATAAAGTGATCACCCATTCCACTCCCAAACAATGTGGGACTCTATTTCTTTAACATCCCTCCTCACGTGCAGCCGCGTTTGAGGTTTGTCATGTGTGGCCACTTTTTGGGTCCTATCATCGTGCAGCCTTTTTGCTGGTTTGTCATCGGGGGTATGGATTGTGAATTTTATAAAATGTGGGGTGGAACGAGTCTCACTCTGATACCATATAGAAATTTTATATCCATCTCAAACCAAACTAAACCAAAAAAAAAAAAAAAAGAGCACTATAGGTGCTGATCTTTTCTCTATTATTATAGTATTTAATAAATCAACTAACAGTCCACGTCGATCATGTGGTCCACGTCGCCTTTCAAAAAAATATAAAGTGGTCCAGTGCTTTTTACAAGTGTCAGGTTGGTTTATAAACATAACGATTAATCCTTAGAGTCTAATCTCACCATGTACTTAGAATAAGAGCAAAGCTCCGTATGAAATAGCTCTAAAGAAATTGATAAATCATGAGGGGTTTTAAATATAAAATCTTAAGATGGAGAAAATCCCTACGTCCTATCCCTTCACGTCAACCTATTTTTGGGACCCCAGTTTCTTTGTATTTATGTAAATAATTTTTCTAACAATACGGATATTATTTTATAGATCTTATTAAGATCTTTTAAACAGTACAAAAAAATCAAAAAAATTGTTTTTCATTTACATTATTTTTGAATTTGAAAATGTAAAATAAACACTTATTTTTTAAAAAGGTGTTGGAAAAATGTGAAATAAATAATCATCAATAATGTGAAAATGTGAAATAAGTAGTCATCAATTATGTGAAAATGTAAAAACATGAAATAAGTAGTCATCAATAATGACATATCATCATG
>BPLS01000173.1:222244-244111 GCA_019656275.1 Rhododendron kiyosumense | reverse complement strand
TGTTGTTGTCATGAAATCATTTTCAATTTTGGAATCAGTTCCTCTAGATAAGTGGTGGAGCCATGAATTTAGTTCGGTGGGGCACTATTAATTAATATGATCTCAGAATCTTCTATCTTTCATAGTAAACGACTGTAATATAAAAGAAATAAACTTAGAACGTAAAATTTGCTACATTATACGGATAGATTGTTGTTGTCATGAAATCATTTTCAATTTTGGAATCAGTTCCTCTAGATAAGTGGTGGAGCCATGAATTTAGTTCGGTGGGGCACTATTAATTAATATGATCTCAGAATCTTCTATCTTTCATAGTAAACGACTGTAATATAAAAGAAATGAACTTAGAACGTAAAATTTGCTACATTATACTGATAGATAACTTGTCTTTACAAAAAACAAGCGTGTAAGAAAAATTTTGTTGGAAACTTGACAAAGATAATACCGGATGTAAATGTTATAAAAGGAAAAATGTGTATACTTTTGGATTTAAATTGTCAAGACCTTTATAACTTTTAGGTAAAATTGATATCATTGAAAATTCCAGTGGGGGATGGCCCCCACAACTAATATACTCCCTCCGCTACAGAGTCTAGATCTTTTTTAATTAATGCTTGACCGACCCGTCTCAGTAGAGTATTTGACAACACGTTGTACACACACCTACCAAAATAGGGAGGGAGGGGGGCTGCTGTCCCTTGAGGGACAGAAGGCTGCTGTGCCGGCCAAAACAACATTGTCCCAAGTCCGAAAACTTGATCTAAAATATTCATTTGAAAGATCTCATCTCTTACTATGGCCCTATAAAAAATCAAGTTGAATGAGCATCCATAACCTAGTGAAAGAATCACTCTTTTTGCTTATTTTTGGCTTAATATTTTGGACATTGATAATAACACCGTAAACAGCTGATTCGTTCACTAGGCTATTGATACTCGATCGACTTGATTTGTTGTAGGGCCATAGTAAGTGATGAGGTCTTTCGAGTGAATGTTTCGGATCAAGTTTTTGGACTCGAGACAATGTTGTTTTGACCGACACAGGACAACAGCCTCCCTTCCTCCCAAAAGTAGTGGGTGAACATGCATTAGGCTTAACTGAGGCTAGCTCGGAAAACCTGATCTTATCTAGCTCCGTTTGATAACAGTGATAGATGGATGAGATTCGTAAGGAGATGAGATTAGGATTGAGATTCGTAAGGAGATGAGATTGGTAATGAGAAGGGATTGATAATGAGTATGTTTGTTTGGGATGTGATTAGATGATGGGATTATTAATATCATGTTTGTTTGAGATGAGATTAGATGATGGGATTGGATTGATAGAAGAAATTGGTAATGAGAAGGGGTTGGGTTCGGACTATGAATACCAAGTCCCCCGGGGTATTGCTAATACCCCCTAATCCCCGGCTTCTTAGTCCTACGGACTAATAATCCCAACTCATTTTTGGTTACCGAACACATTATTAGTAGTCCCATGGGATTGGTAATCCAATCCCAAGAGCTAATATGCTTATCAAACGGGGTCCTAGGTTCATCGTAGCTTCAGTTAGGCTTAATATAGGTTCATCGTAGCTTTATATCGCTTAGACTAGTGGTTAAAAAAAATAAGGAACTTCAAAGTATCTAAAATTTAGGCTTAAATCTTTTATCTCGCTGCAAGAGTCAGTCTTTTATCACGCCGCAAGAGTGAGGTCATTTTTAGGCTTTAATCTTTTATCTCACTGCAAGAGTCAGCACTTTATCACGTAGTAAGAGTGAGGTATTTTTTAGGTTTCAGTATTTTATGTTGCTGCAAGAGCGAGGTCTTTTATCTCGCTTTTTTCCGCATGTCTATGTTTTATCACGTTGCGAGAGTGAGGTCTTTCTTAGGTTTCAGTCTTTTATCTCGCCAAAAGATCGAGATCTTTTATGTACAATCACAGTTTTTAAAGAACTAAGATAAAATATATTGAATGTCACTTTTTATCTCAGGTTTTGGCTTAATTTGAGATTAAAAATTTAGCCTACCATTTTTTATCACACTTTTACTAAAATTGTGATTTTTGTGAACCTCCTTAGTGTGACCTTTATTTATTATTGCAGTAATGTAATTTAGTATGAGTTTGGAATTGTAACAAAGTACCGCACATGTGTGTACACTCGATTAGAAAGTTTCTCTGCTCTAATTGTACAACCTTTGGTATACGAAAGGATTAATTAAATTTGTGTGAGACCCTGCTTAGAGAAAATGTAGTGATTTTTTTTTCTCAAAATGGTGGAAGTTTCAATTTAAGTCATGGTACAAAATAGCCGAATACAACAAAAGGACATTTATCACTTTCAAAAGAAGTCAATAACCAAATAGTAGGCCAAGCTCCCTATAATGCTAGAAGCTCACAATTATGATCCTACGAATGAGTATTAGATACACTTCTGTGAACCAACGCCAGCACGAAACTCACAAACCAATAGCAAAAACATTATTCTAGGTGACTTAGGGGAGGGGGGTGAGGCTTACGGGAACCGAATCTTGCCTATGTGCATAGAAATATGTAAAGGAGGTCAACTGTATTCCCCACTCACAAAAAAAAGCCTTCATGGAGGCTAACTTTGTCATTTGCTTCCAAAGGAACATCTCATTGCGGAGGGGATTAGGATTCTCTCCGAAGATTTCTCTCCAAACATCTTCCAAACCATTTCACAAGAACTTGACACCGCATTAATGAACCAATCTCACAGTCCCAATGAAGCCAGCTTTATAACTACCAAATTCTGTAGTAACACGGCACCGTTTCATTCTTTGCTGCAAACGGCAGCCTAACGGAGTAACGTTTCATCTTGTACTTTTCCTTTTCGATCAATTACAACGTCGACTGGAGAGAGAGAGAGAGAAAATCAGCGATGGGAGACGACGACGACGATGAAGAACCCCTTCATACCTCCATAATCTCGTTCCCTTTCCTTCTTCGCAACTGAAATTTCCTCATCTCGTGTTCCAGTTGAACCAGATTTAGTCGCTGAATCTCGAAATTTATGCTTAATTTGAATGATGTCTATACTTGCAAAAAAAAAAATGCCCTCATTTACCTCGAGCTCAAGGACGACTGAATCCTCCATTCGAGCAGTTCGGCTCCATCCTCCATTTGACTCAAGGACAGTAATTCATCCCCCATCCTTATCTCCATGTGGAAAGCTACTGATCTCTCCGGATCAGAATCTCTGCATATTTAGGGTTTCTTTTTCTTTTTATTTCGTTTTGCGTTTGTAAATTGATTAGGATTTTACGATAAAAAAAAATTGATTAGGATTTTGTCTTGATTTGCCATGCCGCTGATAAAAATTGCGGGATTTGTTTTGAATTTGTTGTTTGTGTTGATGAACCGTTTACATCAGAGATTGGTCAATTTACTTGGGATTTGAATCCATGAATGTAAAAATTTTCTTGAACAGATAACTATTTTGTGTATTGTCGATGAAGAGAAGATATGCCAAGGGAGGGAGGAGTTGGGATTGAGAGAGAGCTTGGTATGGGACTATGGGTAGAACCAGAGGCGGCTCCACCCTTTTGAAACCATGGTCAACTGACCACCCAAAAAAAATTTTTTTGCTTAGGATACATGTAAAAATTTTGGACTATCCTTACTTTGAACACCCAATCCAAATATTATTGAACACCTAACCCAAATATTATGGGAAAATGACGGCCAATGATGTGTTTTGATAATTAATATCCGCTAAGGACATTTTGTTCATTAACAAATGTTCTTGGCATGTCCTTAACTTAAAAGGTATTAATTATCAAAACACGTCCTGGGCCGTTATTTTCCCTAAATATTATTGAACATCCACCCCAAATATAGCCCACAAATTAATCCACTTGAAATTGAAAGCCCAAATTTCAGCCAACTAACCCAATTTCAGAAATAACAAAATGAAAAAAGAAAATAAGAAAATTAATGACCAAATTGAAAAAAAAAAACACGCAGAAGTAAGAATAAGTAAGATCAGCCTCTGGCTGTAAAATTGGTAGAGACATATAAGCATGTCATATATAGATTGGTCTATTTGCTTGTGAGATTGGTGTTAATTCTTCCTGTCGCCACTGCAACAGTTGAAAGAAGTTTTTCAGCAATGAAGTACATAAAGAGCAATCTGCGCAATCGAATGAGAGATCAATGGATGAATGATTGCTTAGTTACATATATAGAGAGTGATGTATTTGATACCGTTGGATAATGAGGATATCATGCAACGGTTTCAAAATATGAAAACTCGTCGAGGACAATTGTAATAACTTATATACTTTGCTATTTTTGGGTAGCACTTTAGATGTTATGTATGACTTTTTGTTTATATACATAGTTGTGATTTCTCGAGATAGTATAGTGTAATTTTTGAACACCCTTGGAAGAATTCCTGGAGCCGCCACTGGGTAGAACTCGAACTGTTGAAATCGTGACTGGTACAGAAAGAGCAGATGGGAAACAGAAACGGAGAAGAGAGCTGGGTTAGCCGTTAAGCTGCCGTTTGCAAGTAAAGAATGAAACGGTACCGTGTTACTACAGAACTTGGAAGTTGTAAAGCTGGCTTCATCTGGACCGTCAAATGGATTCATTAATGTGGTGTCAAGTTCTTGTGAAAAGGTTCGGAAGATGTTTGGAGAGAAATCTTCGGAGAGGATCGAGATCCCATTGGAGAGGGATCCAGATCCTCTCCTCATTTCTCTCTCTCAATATCTTCCAAACATTTCAACCTGAGGATGACACCTCATTAATGAAGCCATCCAACGGTTGCAAACATTTCCAGTGCAACGGCATCGTTTTCCTGAGAACGGCAACTTGACGAGATCACTTCTCCCGTTTCCATTTCTAAAAGTTAACCCAAATCTCAACACACACACTCTCTCTCTCTCTCTGATTCATCAACGGAAAATTCAGCCGGCGGTTCGATGAAGAAGATGATCCATAACCAGAGCCCCTCTAATTATATCCGTTCTGAGGGAGTATTGTCTGAGTATTTTCCTTTTGTTTCCTCTGATAAGTTCTTACTTGTGTTAAAGAAAACCCTAATTCTCTCTCTCTGACTACAAATTGCAGAAGCAAAGTATTACATTGATACAAAACAACAATTTTCTTAGTTCATATCAATTATTGATCATTATTGATTCATGTAACAATAATTTTGCCTTCAATTTCTTCAAGCAAACAGAGTGCAAAATCCTTTCTACTAGTCTACTCCCATCGTTTTTTCATTTTCGATTTCAAAGGCTGGCTTAGTGTAGAAAAATCCCACCATATTTGGAGTCTTAAAACGTTAAATAACCCCATAAAATACAGGGGCTAGAAGTTTTTGTTAAATGTTTGCAGTAATCAAACGCCATTAAACTTGAAAGCTCTCTCTTCATATCTCTCTAAATACAATTTCTTTTAAATCCCAGAAGAGTAGTTGGGCTTGGGGAGGTGGTATGAACAGTGTTTTATTGAGATCGGGGGTGTGGAATATGTTGGCCCTGCCGCCACGGTGGTGCAGAGAGAGAGAGAGAGAGAGAGACTGTAATTGACTCAAAAAGCAAATAAGGGAAACCAAAGAAACGGAGCACCCACCCCGTTAGTTGTCGTTTTCCTCAAAAAGGTAATAGCACTCTTGAAAAGTTGGGAATGGCAACGTGGCTAAGTTTTTACCACTGGATGGCCTCATTAATGAGGTGTCGTCCTCATGTTGAAATGTTCGGAAGATATTTAGAGAGAGAAATGGGGAGAGGATCTGGATCCATTGGGGAGAAGCTGTCAACTGGGACCCGCGACACTTTAGTGGACAGTATAATTATCGAGAGATGCTACATATACTACCCATCCATCCACTATATCATTCATTACATTTTTTGTGAGGCCCACCCCGGGTCTCAAAAAAATACAAAAAAATGTTCATAAATTTTAAAATAATATTTTATGGAACCCTGTAAAAAATCAGCTCCAACGGATATCGGTAAGTATTATTTCTTAATTTGTAGGGACGAAACTGTTTAACTGCACAATTTCGCTCCTGCGAATTAAGAAATAATACTTACTGATATTTGTTGGAACAATTTTTTTACAGGGCCCCATAATATATTATTTAAAATTTATAAACATTTTTTTGTATTTTTTAGGACCCGAGGTGGGCCTTACAAAAAATATAATGGATGGTGTAGCGGTTGGAAGTAGTGTGTCAAGACTTATTGATAATTATCATGTGACGCGCGCGTGTGTTGCACTAGTAATGTGCACCGACAGGTCTAACCTTAGCATTCTCCATTTGGTTCGTGTAGATATTCTCCATTTGGGAAGATTTTTTATTTTGACGAAAATCGGTTGACAGTTGGTGATGTGTATATGAAAATCAATGGCACAACATGATATGGCACAACACATGATTACAGACCGGTACGGCACCGCACCACGACACGAACCGACAAAAAAAAAGTACTGCCCGATACAACCCGACAAGAAACCACTGCCCGACCCGACCCGACCCAACAAAAAAGGGCACAGCACGACGCGATACGATTAATTAATCGGGCATGGCACGACACGACACGACACGATTTAAAAAGGCACAGCCCGCCAAAGCAAAATGGCCCACCATGGCATGACACGGCACGGCATGACACGATGAAATAAACGGGCACGGTACGGTACGGTACGGTACGACACGAAGCACGGTTGGCACAGAAGAAAATGGCACGACAGGCATGTTTGACATTTCTACTTACGGGGACCGAATCTTGCCCATGTGCATAGAAGTATGTAAAGGAGGTCAACCATGTGCACTTTCTTCCACTCACAAAGAAAAGCCTTCATTTTGTCATTTGCCTCCAGAGGAACATGTCATTGAGGAGAAGCTGTCAACTGGGACCCGTGACACTTCAGTGACAGTATAATTGGGCGTGGCTATTCGCAACCCTTTATTTTCTCCCATAGCCCAACATATTTTGGTAAGTGGTTGTTGAAAATCATAAATAATATTTTAGTAAATAGCTGTTGAAAATAAAATTATATTTCGGTAACTACATGTCGAAAATATGCTTAACTTTCGGTAAACAACTACTAAACATGCATTTTTAGTAAATAGTTGTTGAAAAAAATATTATATTTCGGTAACTGGATGCTGAAAATGTATCTCAATTTCGGTAACTAACTGTTGAGTATAATTGAAAATTTTTAACGGGTTATGAAAAAAAATAAAGGGTTGCAAATAGCGGCGCCCGTATAATTATCATATGACATGCGTGTGTCATTACAAGAAAAAACACCATTCCCGACTAACCCTTTAGTCGGCAATTGTAGCCTTTTTAGTCGGCAAAAACATTTCCCGACTAAATATTTTAGTCGGCACGTTAGTCGACGGAACGAGGTCGGCAAAGGTTGTTGCCGACTAAAAAAGGTTTAGTCGGCGAAAGTACATATTTTTGCCGACTAAAAAATATTTAGTCGGCTAAAGATTTTTTTTTTATCGACCATCATGTTTAGTCGGAAATTAAAATTTAGTCGGTAAATGTTCAGACTATCACCAACTAAACTTTAGTCGGGGAATGTTAATACTCATTACCGACTAATTGTTTAGTCGGCAATAACAGATTTCTTTTTAAAAAAAAAAACTGGGAAATAACAATCAGCGACTAATGTTTTAGTCGGCAATAACAGATTTTTTTAAAAAAAAAAATTTGAGAAATAACAATCAGGGACTAATTTTTTAGTCAGCAATAACATTTTTTTTTTAAAAAAAACTGGGAAATAATACCTTGGTAACCTCATTACATCCACATTTGCTAACGTGCTGTAATTAATAGGAAACTAAAAATTCCAATAAATAGAGTGGTCCACCAATTATTTAGTAAACAAATTATATCCAAATCCCTAGAGCGCAAAATAATGATTGAACGACAACAGGGGGAAAAACCAAAAATCGAATTAACAGTATACTAACCATGTAATATTAAACAAAATGTATCCAAACAAAAAGTTCAACTCGCTGCACGTAGAATCCACAACCAAAATCTAATGTTGATCTTCATAGTCCGTAACCCAAAGCAGAACCGTGGGATACTCCACTAAAATGACAATTTGTAAAAAAAACAAACAAACCACCATCTATTATGCAATATATGATCTTGTGCACTACCAAAATCAGATATGCAGTTGGTCTTCTACTATATTACAATACAGGATGTAGCAGGAATAGATGTAGCAAGAATATTGATTGAGATACTATCCTGATCAAAACTTGAAGATGGAGCAGTCTTAATTATTGTATCCAGGGTAGGGAGGGGTACTTTGCTGAAAAGTGCTTAAGTTATATAGTTTTGAGCTATTGCCGGTAGTAAAACATATTCACACACGACGTCTTCAATACCACGAAACCTAAAAACTATAACCACTCAGCATGAATTTTCTGTGAGGTTTCTAGAAAAATAAATACATGTCAAAATAGCATTTGATTCGATTTTTGCCAAGCTTTCCTCCACAACCAACAGTACCAACAGTTTGGGGGCTTTCTCCATTATAACTCTATGGTACCAACAGATTGAGGATTTTCCACTCTTAAGTAGATACTAACTATTTACAAGCCAAAACAAAAAATTATCTTGACATTTTGTGCCTCTTAATGCATAAAAAGCTAATTGAGTCCATCTTATGGGCATGGACTCAATTAAGAAAGAAATAACTCTAACATTAGAGCCACGCAATCTACAACATGGTTTTAGCCTATAACTCGGATAATGCAGCTAGAAAATAGCTATACTAGAATTTCCTTAATTGGATCACACATGAATGACACTTCTCAGAAAGAACTAAATTTATGGGCAAAAAAGAAAGTTGAACTTCTAATTTCCAACCTATGAGCACTAAGCAATAGGGGCTGAGAATATACATGGGGCACGCACAAACACATATCAGGTAAGAAAAAATTGCAACTCTCGGGAGACCAACTGGTGTATTGGTCATTGCCTAAGGTTAAGAAACAAACACATTAAAGGCATTTTTTTTGATGGACTCAATTAAGAAAGAAATAACTCTTAAGGTTTTGTTGTTTTCGACGAGTACTGCACTTCTTTATAGCTCAAACAAAGAACAAGCAAACCAAGGAGATGGCCTTGGCATATACAACTGAAACTAAAACAAAATCAGTGACACTACACTTCATAAGCAAAATCCATCATACCCTATACAGGAGCCACCAAATCTACCAAGCTACTTAGCAAGTTAATCGAATCATCCAATCTTCCTCTGGGTCAGCAAGTCTTTTAGCCATTGTTTGCTTGTTGGATTGTGCATGTATATTTTCCTTCTCATCGTGCAGAATTAAACTTTTTCCTAATTGAACACATGGACACTCAAAACTCAAACGCCTAAGGCATCAACGGGGCATCTTATCACACTAGTAACATACTGAAAAAGTAAACCAAAAAATTCTTTGTCGACCATCACTTTATTGTGACCCAATCTAATTAATTAACACCCACTAGTATGAGACAGGGAAGCAAGTTACTGAAAGAGACAAAGTTTGAAATACAAATTGTTGATAACTAATTCCAGAGAAGGTTTAAAGTTTCTGGTGTTTTATGCAAAGAAAAAAAAAATCCAGATGCATAAGTTGTACAGGAAAGTTCTCGCACTCTCTCTCATTCTCTTCCTAATTCAAACACATCAGAAGTAGATATATTTGTCTCTTTCCATCCCATTCTCTATTCTCTTGCTAATCAAATGGACCGTAACTCACAATTTCAACTTTTAAACAATCATTTCGGCATACGATTGTAATTTGAGCAGCTAATCATCCGATTCTAGAACTAAAAACAAGATTCCAACTTTGATACAATCAGTTCAGCATATGATTATAACTTGAGCAGCTCATCATTCAATTGTAGAAGGAAAAAAAATACATAATTACAGTTTTAAACAAGTAAACTTCAATACTTAATTTCCTATCTCGGCACAAAAAACAGTTATTTCAACATCTTTTTCTTTTCACTTCAGAGGAAGGAAGATGACAACAACCCATTAATTCATAGCAAAGAGGAAATTACGTACCGAATATTTCCCACCATCACCTCGATCACACATTGTCTTGTCCATGCATTTGCCTCATCATCATGGCTTTGAGTTCATCAAATTCACGTTGCCTTCGCTCATCTCTTAGCCTTAGCTCCTCATCTCTTTGCCTTTGTTGCTCTTCCCGTTGTCTTTGCTCCTCGTCACGCTGTTTTTGGAAGTCCTAACAACTTCAATTTATGCACTTACACTCTTAGTTTCTACATTCAAGAATGTAATTTCAACATCTGTATCTCAATCTCAGCACATACCAGCTCTTAGCACCTAATTCGAGCACTTACACTGGTTTTTTTAAATCTTAAAACTACATTTCCAGCACCACATCACAATTTCAGCAATAGAGAACATCAACCTGTTCAAAATATTCTTACCTGAACAGCTTGTACTATGGCCTCTTTCAGCTAGTAGGCCCTCGCACACGCTGCCGCTCTACTGAAGGTGCAATTGTACCGACAAAAAGAACACTTTGAGAATCTATTTCTTAATGTGCAGCAACCTAAGAGACTGAAAACATAAAAGGAAGGCCCACTTTCATTAAATTTTCTCAAGCATACAACAAATGAGCTATCAGATCGACTCACCTATTTAATGCCCTCTCCACCCCCTCAACTGTAACTGCTTTTTAGGGGTTTTCCAATATTTCATATCATTAGGGGTTTTCCAATATTTCATATCAAAGAATCTGTTATGAGAAAAAATGAATACTAGCTATAATTCATTTTCTGCATTGCTACTTTCATTTTATTCATTTGGAATTCTAAACTCTATTGCAAGGATTGCAAGTAATTCCTGATTCCCAGGTGAGCAGTCAGGAGAATAACTTTCTCCTTGACATTTCATCAAACAGCTTGTGAGCATTACATACAACTTCTACCCATCTTGTTCCCCAACAACCCGAGCAGCCCATAAAGCTTTCCAGCGACAATCCTATCCCAAGCTCAAAATCTGCTATCAAAGAGGACCTTAGTAGAGGTTAATTGAAATCTAGAAAAAAAAAAAACATTCTATTTTGACAAGAGAATACCCTGGACCAATAACATACGATAAAAGTTCCAGCCCTAGAAGAACAAAAACAAAAAAAAAACTCATAATTATACGGTGGAAGAGGTGTGCAAACAGACAAAATCTAATCCCGAAACTTCTGAAATTTCTTTCCATTTAATATAGGTTTTTCGCATCCTATTTGTTCTCGAACCAAGCCGAGTGCTTCGATTACAAATTGAGACACTTGACCCAAAGAAGGGCTGGAATCGGAACACTGACCTTACGAAGAGTGAGAGATCGGAGTCGGGAGAAAAGGACTGGCTTTAGTTGTGGCGTTCGTGGTGCTTTGTCCGACGACAGTAGCTTTCAGTGGTGGGAGGAAGAGGAAGAGAGAGGGAGGGGACGCAGTGGAAGAGAAAAGGGGAGGGGAAGCGTATAACTTTTTTAGAGGAGAGGGGAAGCGTATTACTCCATCAGATGTGTTGTAGACGCCGTCGTTTTGCTAAAGAAAACCAATTGCCGACAAAAATAGTAGTCGAAGCTTAGCCAAGCCCCCGCCAACATTTTCGTGAAATTTTGAACTGGACGCCAAAACTTTCTCTTCGCCAACTAAATGTTTAGTCGGCCAAATGAAGATTTACGGGAAAAATAGTTTAGGGGACTCTAAGTGCGCCACCGTTACATATAAATTCTAAACTTTATTACTGTGGATGTTTTTAATGCTCAATCTGAACCGCAAAGATTTCACGTCTTACCGATTATAGCATTGTCGCCAAAATCGGAAGTCATTCGATATCAGCGACCACATGATCAAAAGACTTTTACTATGTCCAGAAGCATTAAAGTCTTATAGCATACCACTCGAGGCCCGCTTGAGGTCTTTTTACGCAATCAGAACCATCCATCTTTTAATTTATGATGGGTTAGATCATTCTTACCAATATTATAGTTGATTGCTTTTCATTAGATAATTGATCGAATGAAAAATACTATTTTTCTAATCAGTTCATGTCGTGATAAAGGGGTTTTTATAACCTGATCGAGCCACAAATTTACGAGGATGAATAATTCAACAAGTGAAACAAAATCAACGGTCTCGATCGTCAAGATTTTCTCATGATTGTATGGCTACTGTAATAACAAGTACAGCATAAGACTTAGTTAACTACCAAGTAGATGAAAAGAATATAATGTAAAAGTACTTGCCGAGTTATTTTTATAATCTTCGATCTAAATCGTTAGAATTTCACATCTTATCAATTATAGTATTGACGCCTAAATCGGAGATCATTCAATATCGGCGACCATGTGATCAAAAGACATTTAATGCATTCCGAGACATTTAAGTGTATACTGAACCAATTGAGCCTCGCCTAAGGTTTTTTATGATAATCGAAATCATCTATCTTTGACGTAATATGAATTTGATCATTCGTACCAAGAATGAAGTTAACTGCATATGGGTAGATACTTGATCGAAAAGAAAAATTCTTTCTATTTAAGAATTTGCATGCCGATAAGAGAGTTTCTTTAACTCAATGGAGCCAAAATTTTATGATAATTTTACGATTAAGAAGAAAAAGAAAATGAACAGTTTTGATCCATTAGGTTGCATCGCAATCAATGTACTCAGAACAAATATTTCCTTTTTTGAAATTTTATAAAAGGCGAAAAATTGTTATTCGGTAAATATATTTCATTTATTGTTTTTAAAATTGGGAAAAAAGAATATTTGCCTGTATTTTTAGTAGGCAAACATTAATATTCCCGACTAAATTATTTAGTCGGTAAATGTAATTTCATTTATTAATTTTTTGAAAAGGAAAATATTAATATTCGCCGACCAATTATATTTTTAGTCGGCAAAAATTAATATTCCCGACTAATTAATTTAGTCGGTAATGTAATTTTATTTATTAAGTTTTCGAACAGGAAAATATTAATATTCGCCGACCAATTATATTTTTAGTCGGCAAAATTAATATTCCCGACTAATTAAGTTAGTCGGTAAATGTAATTTCATTTATTAAGTTAATATTCCCGACTAAAATTATTTTTAGTCGTCTCATAGAATTAAATACCGACTAAAATAATTAGTCGGCAAATTGTATTTTATTGATTCATTTTTTTAAATTGGTTAAAAATTAATTTTGCCGACTAAAATTATGTTTAGTCGTCTAATAGCATTAAATACCGACTAAACTCATTAGTCGGCAAATTGTATTTTATTTATTGATATTTTTTAAATTAATTTTCGCCGACTAAACTTATTTTTCGTCGGCAAAAAACCACTATTAACGACTAATTTAATGTTAGTCGGGAATTATTAAAATTTCTACCGACTAATTGATATTTAGTCGGCAATTGGTAAATATTTGGCGACCAAATTTTGTTTAGTCGGCAAAGTTTAGTCGGGAATTGTGTAATTTGTTGTAGTGTGTGTTGCACTAGTAATGTGCACCGACGGTCTAAACTTAGCACTATTCTCCATTTGGTTCGTGTAGATATTTTCCGAACTCTAAAAAAGGCAGCAAGTTAAATGTTGTAGAGTACGGGTCAAGAGTACTGTTCCTGGAGAGTTAGGACAAAGCCCAACACTGAAATTGCCTAACTTGGCGAAACCCTAAATTTGCCCAACCAAGTGGGGTCAGTCTTTGATGGATTGAGGATGTTCACGTGGTGGTGCCCAACAATAATAGGAGTACATTATTGTGAGGGAGGGACCGTAACAACGGTTCGGGACCAATAAAGTGACGTGATTTTGTAACTGAAAGGACCACAATGGGTTAAGCGATGTTGTCCTCATGACCATGCTCCATGCAGGGAATTACGATGACTTGGGTTAATTTAAAAAAAAATAAAAAATCTTTTGAGGGTTTTTGGCCAACACATTTATGCATCATGTCAGTTTTGATCATTTTTTTTTGAAAAAATGATAGTGTGAATATTTTTTTTCATGAGAAAATGCAAAATTTTGTTGTAAAATACGGCATTTAAAAACGGATGGATGGAGTATCGTCTCCTCTATTGTACTAAAGTCTTTATTAATTTGGTCGATAAAAACAAATACTAAAATCTTAAAAGACGAAACTCGATCAATTCTAGATATTTCAAAGAAAACTAAAACATCACAGTACTACTTGATCATCTCCTAAAGTATCCCAAAGGTCCATATTGTCCATAAAAATGTCACTGCAATCATTCTGATCATCGTCTTGAACACAGCGGAAAGGATCACTATCAGCTCCTTACATACCTGATTTTACCTTTTCACTCCCACCATATTCACTTCTTCATTGGTCCATGTTATCATTCCTCTGTTAATATTAATAGGATCAGACAACATGTTATCCCACCACAATATTCCGTCATCATCCCTCGGTGAAGGAGTTTGGAATGGCTGGGAGAAATTTTCTTTTGTCTGAGTTTTATTCGTAATGACTGTTTTACCCATCTCCCAAGGTAGATTTTTTGAGAAGGTCCGAGGTCGAGGCCGTATGACTTTTGTTTTTTCCATCTTGCTCTGGGTAATTTTTGTTTTCTGTACATCTTCCCTTTGATCGTTCGGTATCTTATGCAAATGGGTATTCCAATATTTCTTGACATCATTCGATGTTCTTCCTGGAAGTCTACCCGCAATTAGCGACCATCTGTATAAAGAGAAGAACCAATTGATGTGGTGAATATGAAAGTCTTGACATCATTCTTTTAATTTCTTTTATATATATATATTTATATATATATATATATATATAGAGAGAGAGAGAGAGAGAGAGAGAGAGAGAGAGGAATTTTCAAGTGAGAGATCCCTTATTTTATTAAAATGAGGGACTTTTATTTTTCAATCAAAATTTGAAAATCCGAACCGTTCAATGTGTGCAGAATGTGATTTTAAGAGTCCCTGGGAGAAATCAGCAAAAAAAATTACCGGGAAGGGCTTCATCCGAGCATTTTTTTTTGAACCATTCAATGTAAACTGCTCGGATGAAGCCCTTTCCGATCATTTTCTTTTTTTGATTTCTCGCGGGGACCCTTAAAATTACGTTCTGATCACTTTGAGCGGCTCGGATCATCGAAATTCAATCTGGAAGGGGAGTCCCGCATTTTAATAAAATGAGGGATCCCTCACCGGAACCTAACTCTCTCTCTCTCTCTCTCTCTCTCTCTCTCTCTCTATATATATATATATATAAATATACACACGGGCGGTTTCGAAGACCCTTAAAAAAACCTCTAAAAAATCCCTGCAAGTTTTCGATCGAATTTTGATGATTTGAGTCGCTCAATGTAATCAGAACGTGATTTTAAAGGTATCCGTGAGAAATCAACAAAAAAAATGACTGGGAAGGATTTTATCCGAATAGTTTTTTATTAAATTTTTTTGGCCAATTTCTCAGCACCCTTAAAATCACGTTCTGAACACATTGAGTGGCTCGGATCATCAAATTTTGATCGAAAACTATGAGATTAAGATTTGAGAGATTTTCCTACAGGTTTTTTTTATACATATATATAAAAAGCCTTAACCTCCACCTCCCCCCCAAAAAAAAAACCTAAAAAGAGTTCGGCATGGGGTTTGTAAACAGAACCAAACTGCAGAGAGAGAAAAAGAGATAGCTTGATTTTTCTGTTGCCAAGTAACTTATGAAGCTTGATTATGAGATCAACTTCATCCACGGTAAAATTATCTCTTAATATTTGGCTTCAAGTAATTTAACCATCTTAGCCTTCAACTTTTCCTGCATCTATTTAATCCTGTAATACAAAAAATGAAAAGAATGCTAATACACATTTTTTTCTCTCCGAAGAATTACTAATTTACTATCACAAAAAAAGAAAAGAATGGTAATATAAATAAATAAAAAAAAGAAGTCTGTATTTAGCTTTAATTCATTATTTTAGATTTTTTCAGTTTATTTTCAACTTTCATTGGATTTGCATTCAATTTTTTTTAATAAGCGTTTGTCTTGACGATAAAAGTATAATACAACAAATTATCACTAAAATTTTAAAAAAAGTTAATTAGTAATAATGTGAAACTAACATCTTTTTTGAGGTTCATTCATCTTTCCGTAACTTTTTCCAAAACTCATCCATCTTTTTTCTACGCTTGTTATTCCTCTCACCAAGACAACATCGAAAAACAAAAAAAAAAAAAAAAAGTTTACTCGCAACCAAGATAAATAGAAGAACCATAAAATAAGTTAAATCAGACCTGACTCTCGTGAACCGTCGGTACTTGGTACTATCAAGCAACCTCCATCTTCTCTCCTCTCTCTCTCTCTCTCTCTCTCTCTCTAAAAAGAGAACAAAAAAAAAAAAAACTGACCTGCTTTGCGAGGGACTTGGTGCCAGTTCCCCTCTCCATATTTCTCAACGCACTTCTTCAGAAGACAGTGTTCTTCCTCAGTCCAACCACCCTTTCTCACTCCTATTGGAATCCTCGACAAGTTCATTTCTTTCCTTTATTCTGCAAAGTCCTAAAAAAACCAATAATCAATAAGCACGTGAAAAGGTTTCAAGTAAAGCTGCTAAAAAATAAAGCATATATAGTCTCTGGATTTTATACGCATGCAAAGTAAAGCACACACATCTCTTTCTTTAAGATTGGTTTTATTTTAAAGATATTATAAATAGTTTTTGATTAATGGTAATTTTACAAAAGATAAATATGCGAAAACCAATCTGATGATTAAAATGGGATATAAAAAGGATATTGAATAGTGAAATGAAGGAGATCTAGTGGGGATGCAGACAAATTTTAGCAACAGAGATCCGCGACCTGTGCAAAGGGTTATGCGGAGGAGGTCTGCGATAGGATCATGCAGCAAGAGGGGTCCCGCGGCGGAGTTTCGCACCTAGGAGGGGCTTGTAGCTAGGAGAGGTCTCACAGACTGAGTCGGTCGGATGGTTCTAACTGTCACTTAGGGTTACCTATAAATATCAGTTATATATTGTATTCATTTATTTCTTGATGCTGTATAGAGAGAATTTTATAGAGAGAGAGTGCATGAGAAAACTTTTCTCAAAGAGGAAAGAGAAGACTTGTAATTTTTAGTTTTTCTTCATAGTGGACTAGTATGGTTCCCAGGGACATAGGCAAGTTGCCGAATCTCGTATATCTGTGTGTTTTGTTTTTTCTGTTCCTCTTTCTCTTCTCTTTTTTTTTTATTTGTTTTCTGTGACGATAGTATCTTAAGATTTTGAGTGATTTTGTTCGTCGTGAGCACGCGGCTCTGATTTTCCAACAATTGGTATCAGAGCCACGGTTGTGGTAAGTGTGTATGTTCAATAGTTTTCTAATTGAAGCTTTTAGGCAGTTTGAATTTCTGCGAGAGCTATGGGTTCAGAAGATGAAAAATCGAAGATCAAGAAGTTTGATGGCACAGACTTTGTTTTCTAGATGATGCATATAGAGGACTATCTGTAGCAAAAAGATCTTTACCAGCCATTGCTGGGTAAAGAAGAAGGAAAGAAAAAAGAAGGGGAGACTGGCGCAGAATGAGATGTTCTTGAATGGAAGGTGATTGGCCTGATTTGGTTTTCGATCACTCTCGAAGTCGATCGTGCACAATATATTGAAAGAAAAAATCGCGTTTGACCTAATGGACAAGCTCGCAGGGATGTACGAGCAGCCATCTGCGGCAAACAATGTGCACTTAATGAAGAAGTTATTCAACTTCAAGATGTCTAAAGAATGTTCGTTTATGAAACATCTCAGAGTTCAATACAATAGTGGACCAGTTGGTCTCTGTTGATATTGAGTTCAACGATGAGGTTGAAGCCCTGTTGATCCTATCTCAGTTCCCATAGAGATGGCAGGGTACGATTACTGTGATCAGTAATTCGGCTCGGAAGAAGAAACTCAAATTGAATGATATAGTCTGTTTGATTTTGACTGAAGGAGTTAGAAAAAAATCATTTGAGGGAGCGTCAGGCTCTAGAGGTTCAGGCTCAGCTCTAAGTTTTGAGCAGAGGGGCAGAGGCTAGACCAAGGGTGGTCAGAAGCATAACAAGAGCCGGTCGAAGTTGCACGGTATGACACATGTCCGAGGAATCAAAGGTGAATATTGGTACTGTGGCCAAGTGGGTCACATGTCTTCAGTTTGTAAAGCTCCAAGGAAGAATAATAGTGAACAAAAGGCCCACATCGTGCATGATGCACTTATTTTTTCAATGGACGGTATTGTGGAGTCATGGGTGGTTGACTTGAGCGCCTTATTCCACGCGACTACTAACAAGGGGGTTCTGAAGAGCTATCTAATAGGCAACTTCGGGCAAGTATACTTGGGCAATAACGAGCCATGTAGTATTGTGGGAATGAGTGATTTGTAGATTGAAACTCAGGGGTTTAAATGGTGTTTGAAGGATGTCAGACACGTCCCACAGTTGAAGAGGAATCTTATTTCACCGGGTTTGTGCCTACCACTCGTCCATCCTCGTTCCATTCCCAGCTTTTCCCAACGTCCCTTAACCTTCTCAAGATCACCGCGAATTGTCACCCTAAACAAGCATCTATTATCACTTCCACGTGATACCCCTGTGATGATATGGCAAGCCCACGTGGCGCTAACATGTGGTGTCCATGTGGCATCTGAGGTGTTGCCCCACGTGGCGACACCTGGCCGCTGACTCAGCCCCTAGGGCTAACAAGGACTATCTTCTTCATTGTACTGCTCGTAAGGCGAGTGAAGACCATGCTCACCGCAGCCTCTTACACGCATTGCTTTCTATCAGTGCGTGTGGCTCGCCCTGGACGCTTTTAGTGACTTTCTTTGCAGATCCAGAATTGTCTCGTTGAGACGTGCACAACCCTATTCTTAAAAAATGTTTTTGAGAACTTCTTATCTGACCCAACTCGAATTGCTCTCCCGCAGTCGCCCAGCGCCTTTCGAAACACATGTGAGACTTCTTCCGATGATGAAACCCGACCGCCCACACAATGTGGCGATCATCCTTGTAAGGCGCACAAATCCCAATGATCAAAATCGATTTCCAACTGACTTCGATTCTGACCACAGATTAACCCGTGCGTATTGAGGTCGTAAATTTTTTTTTTTTCCAGTGATCCCCCTTTGTTCTCTTGTGCTTTGATACCAATTGTTAGGATCCGGGGTCACTCAACAACGCAATAATATGAGAAAAAACTCCCTTAATATTATTTACACAATAATATAAGATAAAAAAAAACCTCTTCAGGAAAGCCAAAACTGGCTCTCCACTGCTCCGGTGAGCCACACCAACTCACCCACTCGACTTCACTCTCTCCCTCACATTATTTCAATCACACATCTCTCTGCTTTCATATACTCCCTCCGTCCCAAATTGATTGTCCGGTCCGCAAAACGGAGTGTTAAAAATAATACAATTTTTGCAAGAAAAAATCAAAAGTTTTTAAACAACTTACTAGATATCAATGAGAATTTTTAATTTGTGAAAAAAGTTTGAATTTTTTCTTGAAAAAATTGCATTATTTTTAATACTCCGTTTTGCGGACCGGACAATCAATTTGGGACGGAGGGAGTACATCAATATATAGGCAAAAAGAAAATCCTAATACACGTATGGAAATAAGGTGGGGAGTTATCTTGTGCTTCGTACACACCAACCCACTTGGGTGGAATTCCAATATACTAGTGTCGGCCCTGACATTTGGGTTGTCCAAGTTCAGCTTCACGCTTGGTTGCCCACTTAGTTTTAAGTTACAAAATATAGAGAAAAATGGTGGAGGAAAAAAGTGAAGAACTTAGTTGCCTATTGACCTATTCCATGACGTGGTAGTATCTCGAGCACAAAATAGCGGAAATAACAAGGGAAGGCTGAAGGAGTTGATTTCTCTGCAATCAGTCTAGGGTTTTAAAAAAAAAAACCTTCAAGGAGACAAAAGTTCAACATGCACTCAGAACCGGTTGTCTTGGCTTGAATTTAAGTCGATCAAATCGGTCCTATTCCGATTATCAAAAAAACCAAAAATTTCTAATACATGAAATGGGAGAAAATTTACCAAAAAAAAAAAAAAACTCGCAAAATAGGAATGGACAAAACAGTTTTGCGGGGGGATGGACAAAACGGTTTTGCGAAGGGGCGGATGGACGCCACCTCCCACCTCCACCTCCTCCCCTCCTATTTCCCCACCTCTTTCCCTTCTTTCCTCAATACCACCTCTGTTCCAGTTCTCTTCCTTAAAGGATCTCTGCTCTCCTTACCATTCTTTACCTTTTCCCCCATCCTTTCACCCATCTCCATCGGCGTTTTGGGATGCTGTATAGTCGGTGTTAACTCAAATCTGGTGGCTCGGCTTTACTCCAGAGGCTATGTCCTATGCTCTTCAGTCCATTCGACGATGTCTTTACTCGATCCGCTTTGCCTTTGTTTCATTCCTTTCTTCCACCTTCAACCCTCACGGTAGATGCAAATCCAACGTGTTTGGGGTTGATGGAGCGTCGGCCAAATAAAAGAGAAGTGGAGCAAGTAAATTTATTTATTGTTTTTCAGTTTTACTTATGTGGAGTTACTTCTCTGTTTACTTTTTTTTTTTCCCTCGGTTGGGTTTCTCCTAGTTTGGTCACCTCTACCCTGGACTTTGGTTTCCGAGATTCAGTGGTGGATTTTGGGGAATAATGTTTTCGCTGTTGGTTCGTGAGTTTGGTGCTAATGTTGATTTACCGGAGTGCTTCCGGTGCCCATTCGCAAGATCGAGATTGTGTGCCTTTGGCAATCCAAGACCTAAGAAGCTAGGCCTAATGTTTTGTTTTTGTAGTTGTATAAAATTGCAATCCAATACTACGTTGTCAAAGATAACGTGCTGCCAAATTAAGACATGGCAGTCAAGCATTTAAAGAAAACTGTTTCCAAAGCTGAAAATGGTTTCATGAAAACACCACCACATGATGATGTCTCATTATTAATGACAGATACTCCAAAGAAATTGGACCCCGAAAATGAGTTGACGTGAACAGATGGAATGTAGGAGTTCCCTCCATCCTAAAATTTTAGATTCGAAACTTTAAAGAATTTATCAATTTCTCTAGAGCTATTTCATACGGAGTTTTGCACTGATTTTAATTGGATTCTCTCTACGTACGCAATGAAATTAGACTCTTCAGAATTAGTCGTTATTTGTATAAATTAGTCCAAACACTTGAGTTACGAGCAAAAATAAGGGCAAGAAGAAAAGTGGCCGCGCGGTTCTGGTGAAGCTTCGGAACCATCCCACCTATAAAAAGAAGCACAGGACCACTTGATCGACGTGGACTGTTAGTTGATGTATTAAACACTATAGTAATAGAGAAAGGATCAGCAACTGTAGTGCTGTCTCTTTCATCTTCTTTTTTTTGGTTGGGTTTAACTTTTAAGGGTCTCGGTGTTCAGGATAGCTTACATACAATTTAATTCGACTATTCTTCTTTTCTATCCGGTAAAAAACATGTCATCTATTTTGGCAGTAGAAAATTTACAAGAGATTTTTTTCTTACAACTGGGCCTAAAAAGTTGTCGAGTTTCAAATTAAGGGTATCTGATTTACGGCTCATCCTATTGCTATTGTGTGGTTTAGAATTCCTGGTTTTCAGGTTTTGTGGTCGGAGAAAATGCACGTCAATAACTTATCTTTGGAGCCTCAGAATTTAGAACAGAAAGAGATGTGTGTGCTAATTTTGCATGTGTATAAATTCGATCCAGAGGCTACGCTTTATTTTTGAGCAGCTTTAAGTGAAAGTTTTCACATGCTTATTGATTATTGGTTTTTTAGGACTTTGCACAATAAAGGAAAGAAATGGACATGCAGGTTCCATTAGGAGTGAGAAAGGGTG
>BPLS01000173.1:192400-208576 GCA_019656275.1 Rhododendron kiyosumense | reverse complement strand
ATGGTGTTCATGGCCACTTCCTGGATCGTGGTTCCTATTTTCAAGCAACGTGAATTAATGCAACACGTCTGGCTTCCTAAATGATTCCCTGCAATTGCGTCTGATTTCAGTTATAAAACAGGGCAGTGAGGATACCGTTCGATGATCATAATGCTGAAATCAACGGTTAAATCCAATAACTTCCCAAACCATCGTTTAATCGTTACCCAAACGACACCGGTTCACTCCAAAACGACACCGTTTGTCATAAAAACAGTGTCCTCTTTAACTCCCGTAATCCTCTATAATTGGCACTCGATTGGGACAGGTTCCGTATGGTCGCCGTACCATTCGGTGCCACGTGGAATTTTCTCATTGGGTGGCACATTTTAGGATGTAAACACACCCCCCGCATTAACATTTTATTTATACTAAATAAATGTTAATGGCACACGTTCTCTGCCCTTGTCCCTTCAAATTCGGACGCACGAAGCATGACAGGATTTCATTCCCATGCACGTCTATTGAGCTTCCCAAAGATAGCTACAATAATTTTCCTATAAATGGCAGTTTATGATAGGGTTTAACGAATCACATTACCTCTCATAAACCCCTTCGAATTTGAGTCTTCTCTGCTAAGAAGTCTTTCGTTTATGGACTCTCTTCCAGAAATCAATCTTATCCTAGATAACCTCGATCATCAATCTCACTCTCCCCAAATATCTCCTCCAAATTCTCCTCGAATGTTGGCAAGCAAAATTATTTCTGATCGAACATTCCATACTCCCAACCCATCTCCCACAGGTTGGGATTCCTCTTTAACCCGTTCGAATTCATGTGATGGGTCCAACTGGGGCTCATGGGAGGAAAACTCTGCTAACTCCAGCACTGGTACTATCCTGGTCAAGTTCGACCAACCTGACCCCACACCTAATAGATTCCATCACTTTCGAACCCTGTTTACGAGCCAATTCTTGCCTTTGAGCGGTAATGACACCGTTCACATGGGCATACTCGAATCAATCTATTCGTCTCTCAAATTTTCTCCTTTCCTAAAGCAGGAGGAAAACTATCTTGGGCCTGCTCCTTATTGCGACTTTAATCGCATGGCCCAAGCCCAAAAATCCCTCTGGCTCACAGAGGTACAAACCCCACATTTCCCAGCGGACTTCGAAGAGACCAATAAGCTGGTTCCCCTTTCTGAAGAGCCTGACTGGTTCAATGAGGTGAATAACCTTGCCATCAACACCCCTCATTTCCAATGGCAATACGGTTATTCCATCTACCCTGCTGACAAGAGCAAAGCTTTGCAGCTTCTTATAGCTTTCTCCTTCCTGGATATTCACATCCTGGAAGAACAAGTCTCACTAACCAATTTCAAATAGGCTTGTGAAACACTGGTGTTATGTTCCATCCCTTCCGCAGTTTCCTATAAAATCCATTGCTTCTTGGACTTTCTACCAGTGATCAAGTCATGGCTCGAAGCCAATACTGTTGCGTATTGCTTCGATCAAATCCTTCAAGACTATGCCATTGTCAAAGAAAGGATTGAGAAGCTGTATGACCAAATCCAAAACTTCACCGCTGAGTCCTTCAAAGTGGTGCCTGGCCATGTAGACAAGAAGCTTCTAAGGCGCTTCAAAAGGCAACAAGTGAAGCGTCCAACAAAAGAGGCTAAACTTCGAAGGAAGGCCAAAACATTGGTGCTCCGCTTTAGGCCTCTGTTGGAGAAGAAATTGGAGTCGGACTCCAAAGAAGATATGAGGAAAATGGAGCTGAAATTCCTCCAATTTGCATGGAACAAGTTTCATAGCCTTGTCACTTGGTCCTTTCCTCATTACTTTGAGAACAAGAAAGCAACTTCTCAGCACCCAGGCCATTTGAAGGCCTAATTTGTACTCTTTTTTTTTTAAGAACTAGCATTTTCCTTTCTTTTCTTTTTTTTGTAAATACGCAAATTTCATTTTTGTAATCCAGTAGTTTTTCTTAATGAAATTTTCTCTTTTACCAATACGCTGGACTTGGGTTTATTGTTAAAATAGTAATTCTAACAATATTAATTCTCCTAAAGAGAAAAAACCCCAGCAGACCCCAGAATATGGGCCCACTACAGGCCTGGCCCACCTGCAGAAGTATAAAAGCGGAAATGATTCAAAACCACCCCTTACGCTCTACGCATTCAAGTCTTCTCAAAAATTCCAGTTTTTCTCAAAACTCTCAAGAACAGAACCTTCTCTTCTCTCTTTCTCCAACAACGTTAAACCACCACCTGAATCAATGGCTTCTTCCAGCAACCCTGTCCCAGAACATCCTACTCCCTATCTGGCATTGAGGCAGTTCATGTCAGGAAAAAGCCAGGGATCGACTGAAAAGTCTTACCTTGACGCCAGAATTTTCATTCCAAACCCTAGCGAATAAGGTACTTTCATCTTGGGCCCTCAACTCATAGGGGAAATCCTTACTACCCTCTCCCTTTACTATCCTCGATTGGGGGATGCTGATATTTGGGCCTGTTCAAACCTCGACTGGCAAAATTTTATGAGGAAATCCTTCCCCTGTTGGCCTACATTGGACAAGGATTGGAAGATATGGACCACTCGCATGATGGCTGCGAAGTCGGATGATTTAGAGAAGGTGGGTTTAAAGAATATTATTACCCTCATTCGAAGGAGGTCCCACAAAATCCCTCTGTGATTTAGGCCGCCTTGGCCTTTTGGGACCCATCCTTCAACTTCTTTCGCTTTAACTGTGGCATGATGGCACCCACAGTTCTAGACGTTACCCAAATGCTGGGGCTCATTCCATATGGCCCCCAATTCGACCCTACCAAGGAGTACCTTCCTCCCGAAGGCTTCGCTCGTTTGACTGCCTCCAACGGAGCTTTTTTCCATTTCTACAATAGGGAAAGAAAATTGATAGGAGAAGTAACCGAGACAAAATTCTTTTCCTACATACTCTATACCCTTTGCAAGCATATCCTCTGCCACTCTGGAAAAAGGGTAATGAGTGAGTTCATCTCGTTGGCACTGGCGCTCTCCAGAGGTGAAGAGTTCGACTTCGCCTCCTACTTCCTTGGCCACGTATGCAAGGCTGGGTTCGACTTCTACCAAAAGGGTTTGAACTACTCACAGGGAGGACCCCAATGGTTCATTCAACTATGGCTCCATGCATACTTCCCTGAGTTGGGTCCCTTCAAAGCACCCACATCCCCTGTTGGCACCGTCGAGACACCCAATGTTCATAGTGACAACTATGTTCACCCAGAAGACAGTACAACACAGACCTTGGTGTACTATCTGTGCTTTTTTGCTAGACTTGCCTCAGACAGGGAATGGCCCAATCCATTCCCCACTCTTGTTGGACCAGCATGGTTGTTCGACATTCTGGCGGATAGATAAGGAAGATCCTCTCGAGCCATCCAAGCATGGAGTAACATTCTCACGGGCAGAGAGATCTTTATTTCCTCGTCGAACACCTCCAAGTCCATAGCACATACAGAGGTATGCTACCCTGCACAATTCGCTAGACAACTGGACTTCGTTCAAGGCATACCTACCTCCTCTGTGGCTCTGCCAATATTTGTATGTCTGAACGATCACCCATTTCAACCGAGCATTTCTTGACGGGGTTTGACCAAGCCAGACATGCATTGAGGAGGATAGTTATTCAGGAGTTCAGGGAACCTGAAGTGCGCACCACCCCTGCATTTGACAACTGGTGGCACTCCAATTGCTCCTTCCTCCTGGGGTGTGGTCCTTTTAAAAAGTTTCTGGACCACATTGGGTTTGAAAAGTCTGAGTTTGGTCACAGGGGACAAAATGACTCATCCTCTTTCTCCTCAGATAATGAATTCGGACTAGCTGGAGGGATCGAAGATATTGCTAGAGGTGAAGTTGAATAAGGATTGACTCTAGTCGAAGCATCTCCCCTTGCAATGGTCGTTCTTCCTTCTCCACCAAGAAGGCAATCCATGAGGGTTACACAAAAAAGAGGTACTTGTTTCTGAACATAAATTCTCTTTTGTTGAAACCAAATCTAATTATATTCAATACTGCAGGTGCTACCTCTTCTTCAGAAGGTGCTTCGAAGAAGAGAAGAGTTACTTCTCAGCCCACAGAAGTAATTCCAACCAAACACTATCTCGCGCCATCAGCTGAACCTCCAGGTTGGTTTCTTACCTTCTAATTATCCTTTAATCTCCAATATTAGTTATCTGAGTCACCTCCTCATCCCCTTCCTTTCAGATTCGAAGAGAACCAGGACCACCAGGAAGCGTGGTCCTTTGGTTTCTTCTAGCGATGAAGAAACAGAGAGTGATACAGAGATATTGACCTCTAGGGGTAAATTCTCTTCTCATTTATGATTCAGTACCCCCTTAAGAGTAAGAGAACTTCATTGTAATTCTGACTCATGAGTTCGAACCAGGTGAAACAAGAACAGTGAAGGAGACCCTTCCCTATGTAAGGAAAATAGGCCATCCCAAGAGGTCTCAATCCCCAAAGAAACCTTCCTCCCTAGATGAGGTAAGCCAATGTATACTCTGATTATGCATACATATTCATGTGTCTCTTGTGTTTATGACTCATTGTTGATCTCTCTGTAGGCTCAAGTTGCATCCCTCGTTGAGGCATTGGACCTAACTCTTGTTCCCTGCCTTCAACAAGAAGTGACAGAGCCTTCACACCAAATGTCAGAAGATGACCCCTACAAGGTATCCTCTGAATACTCATCTCTTCGAATTATGAAAGGGTTCACTCTAACTTACCTTTTATTCTTACAGGCATCTCCTGTTCAATCTCTTTCTATAAAGAAAGATTTTGCTGGAAGGGATGTTGACATGCAAACTTTGCTGTCATTCCTTACTGAGCCGACCTTTGCACAGGTCATGGCCAGTTTGGCTCTTTCGAAGACTGTGGAGCCACTTCCAATTCTCAAGAGAGACTTCCCCTCCACACCCTTATCGGTTTTAGGGGAGGGGCCTCTAATGATAGACCCCATTTCGGCTTCGCAGAGTCATCTCCTCAGTAGTGTTGAGGATCAAGACTCAAACTTGACTCCCTCTTCGTCAGATCAAGTACTCTTGACACCCATTCATACCTTTCCTTTCCTGGTTTTCATATTCTACCTGACCTCAACTTATAATTTCTATGCAGGCAACAGAAATTGTCCTTCTTGCTGGAGACACGCCTACATCTTCCTCTTCTCCAATTGACTTGCCCCTAGTGGTATTTGATATATCCTTCTTCAAGAGTCAATTGGAAGAATTTTGTAATAAAATTTCCGTTCCCACTCCTCTTATCTCTTCGAACCCTTTTAGAAAGCCTTCAGCAACTTCTGAGCCCCTCCACACCTCCTAACTTGCCTTCCTTTAGGATTAAATATGTTCTTTCGAAGGAAGAAGTTCTGACGCTAAAAAGTCTTCTGAGAACTTTAAATCAGTTAGAACTTCCTACTTTGATTGAACATAGTTTGACTTATCATTTCGAGGTGTGTTATCAGACCTTATTTCTCTCCCAAGGACTTCCTTCGTCAATCAATTCCACTCTTCAAGAGCACCTCAAGCATTTTAGTGAATTTATTGCCCATAACCACTTCTTATCCGAGAGCATTGGCTCAACCCTCGAGAAGGTCAACAAATTAGAAGCCAAAGCACTCGAGACCGCCTCTCGTCTATCTCTATATCAAGCTCGAAGGGATTAGCTTTCAGAGCTTGATAAGAAGATACAGCGGTTACAAGAAGAAATGAAGAAGGTCAGGGAGGAGATAGCTGAAGTTTCTGGTGGCTTCTCAGAGCTTGAAGGTGAAGCACTAAGGGATGAGTCAATGCACCCACAGCTTATCCCTTCCCTTCGAGAGGAATAAAGGAGAAGAGCAGCCCATGCGTCACTTTTGGACGCTAACTCTAGTTCTCTTCGAGCACTACTAACTACCATTTGTAATGTAACTAGTCTTTTTCTGTAATTTTACACAGTTTGTACTTTATTCTTTCACTGATTATTCGATTCTCTGGGGTAAGTACACCCGCAATTAAATCAAACACTATTTTCTACTTTCCTTACTAAGAAAGATCACTGTGCCAACTCCTCACCTACCGTATCTTAAAGAGTCATATGACTACTCCCATGCTTACTAATATAAATAGAGGTCTCTGGGAAAAGAAAAACTCACAAACATCTTCTTCCTCTGCTTTTCTTCCTTCAGCAACCTCCAAACCACGTTCTCCAGTTAGGGCTTCGGAGAAAACCCATCATGAAGCCTCCTCCACCGTTTTCGAAGAAAAACTTCCAAATATAGCCACATCATTTCTCAAGAGATTTCTCTTAAACCCCAAAGCTCCTAGGTATAGCCACATCAGTTCTCAAGATGTGTCTGTATCGGGATGCTGCTTCGAAGACCAAAGAATCAAACGACAATGGTCTTCGAAGCCTATCTACCTACCAATGGAGCTTTGAACTCTATCTCCCTACCAATAGCTTGTAGGGAGCTTAAACCAAGTCTCAGTGAAGCTTGGTTCAAATCTTTGTATCTCAGTTGGTTGATACCTAGAGACCCAGACCTGTGATACTATTAGGCATTAGATAGGTTTCTCAATGTAATTTTTTTTTACAACTGTAATGAATCCTTAGATAGGTTTCTCAATGTAATCTCTTGTAACCTTCTGTGTTGTTGTAATGAATAAAATTTTATTCATATTTCTGCATTTCGTAGTGGCTTTGACCAATGAACTGGTAATTTAGCCTTTAGTTACTGTTCTAACTTTGCTCTTGTGACGCTAAATACAAACGTGGACGTACTGAGCATAAAGAACCAAAGAATATGGAAAAATAAAAATTTTCCATACCAGTATTCTTTTCATCATTTTATTCCTATTGGGCTTCTCCTTCGAAGTGCTCGAATAAATAACAAATAATGTTGACAACGTTCCGAAGCACGCTGATCATTTCGAAGATCAATTAAATGTGGTTTAAATTAATTCATCCAACTCATTTATTTCCAGTGGCTTCTCAGCCGTCACCTTGTGAGTTACAGTCCATTAATTAATAGAACGCATGGCATCCAAACGCTCTCAGAACCTTCGTCTTCTAAGCCTTACGTATTTCCACTCATCAATGCTCGTAATCACTGAAGTGGATTCTTTGCACTCGTTTGAGTATAAATATACCCATATGTTAATAGGACATTGTATCCTCTCTCTCACTCCATAACCAACCATGAATACTGATCAACCCATTCCTTCTGCCAACCTAGCAAATGAAATGGCTAAACTAGCCAATATGATTGCAGAGCTCAAGAGGGAGATTCAATCAGAGCTCCAAGCCCTTCGAAGCGAGGTCGAACAGCTTCGAAACCAGCTGATATACGTGGAGACAGCTTCACGTCTTTGCTTGGTTAGGACCTGGGATGATCTCTCAACCGTCCTCTCGGCTCACGAAGCAAAAAGTCCTCCGGAGGGAGGATCTTCTTAAAGATTCTCCTTTGGAACTGTGAGGATTAGCAATGATCTTCACTTTTGTTTTTTGAGCCGGATTGTTTTTTTTTTTTTTTTGTAATCTTGACAAGCTTTCTTTTTTTTGTTCAGATCCACTTGGATCTGTTTCAAACCCATTTGGGTTTTCTTTGTTGTTTTATTTTTTATAAATATAATGGTAACTTTGGTTGGCAATTCTTGACTCTTTCATGGTTTCGAACGCTAATATGACAACTTGGTTGAAACATGCTCATATAAGAACTTCAAAGGAAAAATCCCTGAATGTCAAAACCAATTGAAATCATATCGCTATACAACCAATACTTCGAATTCAGGATTTGCTTTGGTTTTAGTATAAATTAACCAACTCCCATCGACACCATCCATTCATTCGAATGAATGAAAAAACCATTTAAATGAAAAACCCATCCTTCAAAAACTACCTTTTATGAAAGGATTCCCATATAGAAGGAATATAAGCTTTGAGATGCCTTCCATTCATTTTCCTTCGATGAACATATCCATCCAAATTTCTCAAATGATACGCTTCTCCTCTCAACACTCTATGGATTTGGAAAGGCCCCTCCCACGTTGGCGCCCATTTTCCTAATCCGTCCGTTTTTATTCTCCTGTCCCTGATAGGAAGAATAACCTTCCACACAAGATTTCCTTCATCAAAGTTTCGAAGGACAACTCTCTTATTGTAACTCCTTGCTACCCTTACCTTTTGCAACATGATTTGATTTAAAACTTTTATTTTGGCTTCATCAATATCTTCTAATTCCATGTGCATGGCTTGATAATAAGACCCTGTATCTAAATTATTTTGACATGCTACTCTTTGAGATCTCACAGTAATCTCCATAGGCAACACAGCATCATGTCCATAAATTAATGCAAATGGAGTAGTGCTCGTGCTAGTCCTCTTTGTATTTCTATATGCCCACAAAGTGTCAAGTAATAACTCATGCCAAACCTCTGGGTTCTGATCCACCATTCTTTGGATTCCCTTCTTGATGATCTTGTTGGTTGATTTTGCTTGACCATTTGATTGAGCATAATAAGTGCTGGTATATATTAATGAAATTCCATGGTTACTAGCAAAATTCTTCACCAGCTTCCCTTCGAATATGGAATCATTATCAATTGTTATCGTTTGAGGGCTTCCAAACCTGTGTATGATTCCTTTTATGAAATCAATGACACGGGTTTGTTGCACCTCCTGATAAACTTGGGTTTCCACCCATTTAGTGAAATAATCTGTAGCTACTAGGATAAATTTATGCTTCTCCAATGAAGGAGGATAAATCATTCCAATCATGTTCATGGCCCATCCGCTGAAAGGCCATGGTTTTATTACATATTGCAAATCTGTGACTGGCAAATGCTTGAGTGGACCTGTTTTTTGACAAACTTGACACCCCTTTGCATAATCTATATAATCTTTGAGGATGGTAGGCCAATAATAACCATACCTCCTTATCAACCATCTCATTTTTATGCCAGCTTGATTTGCTCCACAAATTCCTTCGTGCACTTCAGCCATCACTTTAAAAGCACTCACTTTGCTTAAGCATTTCAAAAGAAGGCCATCCATCCCTCTCTTGAATAGCTCATTGTTGTACATTATATAGTTTATTGCTCTCAATCGGGTTACCTTGTCTGCAATACTGTCTGGTTTGGTTAAATATTCAATCAATACTTGTGTCTCCAATCAACACTTTGACTAGTAGGAACATTAATTTCCAATACTTCGAAACCAGTTATTCTATTTTGCAACACGGGCAGAGATTTTCTCAAAATTAATTGACAAAACTCCTTTTCATTTTTTGACAAAACTCTGAAACCAGATGCCCTTTGAGCTATTTCATCAGCTTCTTCATTAAAGAATCTAGGTATATAAGTTAAAATAAGTATAAAGAATTGATCCATCAACTTCTTAGCATGTTGATAATAAATTATCAATGCTGGATTGGTGCATTTAAACTGTCCATTTAACTGATTTATCACCAACTGAGAATCTCCAAAGATTTCAGCAACACTCACTCTTAAGTTAAGTAAAATTTCTAATCCTATGATCAATGCTTCATATTCTGCCTGATTATTGGAACATTGTCCCTCATTCAGTCGAAAACCATATTTGGTTTTCAACCTTTGGGGAGACTCTATAACTATGCCTACTCCAGCCATTTGAGCAGTTCTTGACCCATCGAACCATAATTTTCATTGCTTAATTTCAACCACAATGGCTTCCAATGCTCTTGGTGTCTCAAGCTCATTTGGATGCTCAGCTAAAAAATTGGCCAATGCCTGGCCTTTTACTGATTTTTGTGGTACATATTCAAGACAAAACTCAATCAAAGACACTATCCATTTTCCAATCTTCCCACTAAGCACTGGCTTCGAAAGCATGTGCTTAATTACATCAGTTTGAGAAATAACATAAGTTACTCTGGGCAACATATAATGCCTGAGTTTCTTGGAAGCATAGAATAAAGCTAAACACAACTTCTCTACTACAGCATACTTGCATTCACAGGAGTTTAAAAACCTACTAAGATAATAAACTGCTCTTTCCTTGCCATCTTCATTGTCTTGAGCCAACAGTACTCCTATTGAGTCATGTGTTGCAGCTAAATACAACTTTACTGGCTTTCCTTTGATGGGAGGTGCCAAAACAGGAGGGTTGGCTAGATACCTCTTGATGGCTTCGAAGGCCTCATCATGCTCTCTGAACCACTTGAATTCTTCCCCTTCCTTCAGTTTTAACAAAGAAGAGAAGATTTTAGTTTTTCCTGCAGTATTAGATATAAACCTTCGAAGGAAATTTAATTGACCAAGAAACCTTTGCAACTCCTTCTTTGTAGAAGGTGGCTTGGCTTCAATAATAGCCTCCGCTTTATTCTTGTCAACTTGTATTCCTTTGTTGTGGACTAAATACCCTAGAAATTTTCCAGTTGACACTTCAAAAGCACACTTTTCTGGATTTAATTTCAACTGATAATGCTTCATTTGTTGGAATGCCTTCTCTAAATGTTGCAAATGATGTTCATCGGAATTTGACTTCACAATGATATCATCTATATAACACTCAAGAAAACTTCCAACTAAATTATGAAAATGGCATTCGTAGCCCTCTGATAAGTGGCTCCAGCATTTTTAACCCAAATGGCATTTTGACCCATTCAAAAATACCAATATTACCAGGGCAAGCAAATGCTGTTTTATGCACATCTTCCTTTGCAATACAAATTTGATTATACCATGAATGTCCATTCAAAATGGACAATATCTTGTGTCCAGCTGAACTGACCACAAGTATATCCACATTAGGCATTGGGTATTTATCTTTAGGGGTTGCAGTATTTAGGTTTCGAAAGTCAACACAGATCCTGATAGTCCCATTCTTTTTAGGGACTGGAACCACATTGGATAGCCATTCGACATACCTGGCTGTTCTAATGAAACCTGCGTCTAGAAGCCTCTGCATCTCCTTTTTGACACCTGCAATAGTTTCCGGACTCATCTTCCTGGTTGGTTGTTTTACAGGTTTGAATTGTGGCTTGATAGGCAACCTATGCTCTACCAATTCCCTGTCCAATCCAGGTAGTTCCTTGTAACTCCATGCAAAGCAATCCTTATTTGCTTTCAATAATGCTACCAATCCAACTTTCACCCCTGGTTCGAGCTGTTTATTAATGAACACTGGATTGGGGTTTTGTTCATCCCCCAATTTTACTTCCTCTAGAAGGTCTTGAGCTTCAACCTGTTCTGGAGAAGTAATCTGAATTTCCTCCTCATGAGGCTTATCATCCTGCATAACATCTTCCCATATGTTGTTTTCCTGAATCTTCTGCTCGATCCCCAAAGCAACATACCTCACCAAAGCCAAAGAGTTGGCTTCTTCTTCTGTCTCTTCCTTGAACTTACATCCAAGTAGCGTCATCTTTTAGGGTGTCTGATTCATAATCAACAGTTTGCTTCAGCTTCGATTTCAGCTCTACCAATTCTCCCAGTTCCATCTCGTTAGTTGGGCAAGTGGCTGCTTGCAGTAATTCACTCAAAGGAACTACATCTAATTTGTACATTTCTGCTTCAGCAAAATTTGCTGTGGCACTAAATGGATGTGGATCAGCTTTGACTCATTCAACACCCACTTCTTTGCCTTTGTCATACTTAACAATCATTAATTCCTGATGCATAGAAGAAGGGATACATCCATTAACATGAATCCAATCTCTTCCCAATAAAGCATTATATTTAACATATGTGTCAACTACAAAGAAAGCAGTATCAGTCTCTATGCCTCCTACTGCCAATCTAATGGAGATGATTCCCCTGGCATGTTGACTTTCCCCAGTAAATCCTGCAATGGATGTGCTAGTTGGAATCAATTTTGCTTTTCCTTTCCTAGCTTTTTCAAGATTTGGAAAGGCAAAATATTCACTGCAGCTCCATTATCCACCAGGATTCTGTTAAGTGGGACTCCATCGAAATATGCAGTAATATATAATAGACACAAATGTTGTCTCATTGCATTAGTAGGTAATTTGAATGGATATGAAATTTTCACATAATTTAAATCTATTACCAAGGGGTATTCGACGTCGGACATGGAATCCGGCACAAAATAAGCACTTTCTTTTGAGCTTACCTCCAAACTCTCTTGACTCTGATCAATTTCATATACCAGGTTCTCGTCCAACTCAATCTGAGCCACTTCTTCCAGGTCACAGTTGTTGCATATGATGTTCAATTCTTCATCAGTCAGTGTTTCTTCAGAATCATCTGGCTTGCCTAAGTTGTTTGACCAAGCATCACCTTGGCCTTTCGATATCTGGCCATTTTTTAAGAAATCCATAGAGCATGGGTACACCATATTCACTTGCACTTCTGGCCGCCCCCTGAATTGGATTGTTGCCATTTCCTTGGCTGGTTTAAGTGTCTCAGTTTTCTTAACTTCCTTGCTTTCAACCTCTTGTGCTGATAGTTCCATGGGTGAAGAGCTACCTTCGATCCCTTCTTGCTCTACCAACATGGCTTCGAGTAACCCGGACTGGGAACTAGCCAATGAATTGGGAGAAGGTGGATCAAGATCTTCTTCGAGCATGGCAGAGGCTACTTTCTTCAAAGTCTCTCTCTCATGATACTGGGCTTGAAACTCTTTTGGGTCCCTTTTAACCTTGTCAAACCGTAGATTAGGCCTTGCTCCCTTGCCTGATTCTTCCCCCGTTGATGATTCTCCTGATTGGAAAAGCGTATATTTTCTCTGGAGTTTCCTCTTCTGCGTTCTTGAGAGCAATGGAACCATCTGTGGTATTTGGGACTTGGGATCCCTAATTAACACCCAATTTCCAGAGTTCGAAATTGGCGGCTTGAAAGTTCTGTTCCCATTCCTGTTGGGGCCTTTGTATCCTTGGAACAGATCAAGCTTGACTTGCTTGAGAAACCAATCAGGAACCCCTTTGACCAAAGTGAATTCCTCTTGTTTGGCTTCTCCTGGTGCCTCAAATGTCTAGCCAATGTTGGCTTTCTTCGAAGGCGGCAACTCCCTTTTGTGGATAGCTGGGGCAGGGCTAGTGGGTATATCTCTCTTCGATGCCAACCAGAGCTTGCTATCACTTGGCTTCGCTTGCACTGGAGCCATTCTCTTCATTCCCATCTCCTTAGGGAAAAAACTCACGCCCTTTCTATCCAAGTCCTTAAAAACTAGATAGTTGGCCCTGCATCCTAAACACAGGCACTCCAAAAATGAGGCTTCTAACATGGGCAAATGATTATTACCTGGCAACTTCTGTGAAGAAAAACCATCATTGCCTCGCCTATATGGACTTGGCCTCATTCCCATGCCTCGAGGATGGCCAGCGTATGGCTTGCCCCTTCCATATTGAACAGTATTCATGTTCACCGGCGCCTCCTTATCCTGCCAATATTTCTTGACAGTTCGAGCCAGTGAAGAAGGCACATTGGTGTTAACTTCTTCTACCTTTGGAAAAGGCACTGTATCAATTCCCATAGCCTTTTCTGGAAATTTGATTCTTCCCTTCTTGATTTGTTCTTGAATCCTGTCACGAAAAACATTACAAGACTTAGTTGAATGGGACCAAGAGTCATGCCATTTGCAATAAGTCTTCCCATTCTTTTCTTCTGCTGTGGGCAGTTTCACATTCGAAGGCAGCTTAATGATTTTCTTTCTTAACAAGAAATCAAAAATCTCATCAGCTTTTGATATATCAATAGAGTATACTTTAGTAATCTCCTTTTGTTTGAACTTCTGTCCTAGAGATACATTCTTTTGAATCAAAGGCTCGCAAATACACGGATCATGCTCTATAATTTCTGCAGCATCTATCTCGTAATTGGGGTCCCTATAATATGTAGGGTAGGAAGAATTATGTCTGTCCATATCCTCCTCTAGCAGTGATTCGTATCTAGCCACTTTATAGGTTAGATCTGCAAAGTGTCTAAACTCTGTAGAATCAAACCTCTTTCGAAGCTCTCTTTCTAAACCGTCTTGTGCTAATCTAACGAATTCTGCCTCTGGCAGACGAAGTTTGCATTTGGTTTTTGCTCTTTTAAACCTAGATATGAAATCTACTACTTTCTCATCTGGTTTCTGCTTCAGCCTTGCTAAGTCTGCCATAGAGACTTCAAGCTCAGCATTGAAGAACTGTGCATGGAATGCCTCTTCCATCTGAAACCAATCAGTTATTGACTCTGGTGGTAAGTTAGTATACCATGCAAAATCTGGCCCAGACAAAGAATTTGGGAATAGCTTCAACTTCATGAAGCCATTTTGAGCCAAATTCTTACATTGGGCAGAAAACCTTGTTATGTGCTCTATAGAGGACTGTCTCCCATCCCCATAAAACAAAGTAAAATCTGGGATTTTAAACTCTCTAGGGATTTGGAAAGTCGTGTCTACCCATTCTGGATATGGTTTTCTATAAATTTGAGGTTGTACCCCCCGAGTTCGAGATCCACAAACCTCTTGTATGAGACCCATGACTTGGTTTCTTAGTATTGGATTGCCTATGAGGAAGTTTTGCTCCTGATTTTCAATGGGAGGCTCTGGTCCTATGATACCATCCTCATAAACTCCCATTGTCGTGTTTAAATCTCCTTGTTTCTCTCTAGGAATCCTCCCATACGGTGGCTGTTGCATTTTATCAAATGCATCATTAGCTTGAACAGACCTATGGCTTCCATAAGCTGTCGTGAGAGGATTTTTTGTGGTTGGGACATTTTGCCGAGGGTGTAGTGGGTTTTCACCCCTTCTCTCAGGCTTATGAACCAATTCTGATTCTGAGTCATCTTCCCATTCCCCAAGTGTGGGTTCGAAGAGAGGATTCACGCTCTGTTTTTCCCTAGTGTTTCGTTGAACCCCTATGATAACACCATGAGATTGCCTTGGAATTTCTAGGACAGGTTTTGTAGGTTTCACAGGCTCATACCAAGATTATGGTATTTCATCTCGATACATCTTTTCCTTACCTGTTCTAGACTTCATCCTACTTTTACCAACGTCCTCTCCAAGCCTTCCTTCGAAGGGACTTTGGTGAGTGCTCGAGTTGGCATGATTGTTTAGCCCAATATCCCCTGGGCTATTTCTTGCTGCCTCTAAGTTGGGCAACCTATTTCTTATGCTTTTGATCATGGCTCTTTGGGTTTGAGCCATCTCTCGAAAAGCTATCATCATTTCTCTAAACATTTCCTCCCTATCGTGGTCTTTGCCACTGGCTTGTCTTCTTTGGAAGTTTGGAGGCACTTTCTCAAGAGATGCTTCGTAAGAGGGCTCTTCATAAAGAGGCTCTTCGAGTTCTAAAGCCAATTGAGGAAAAACAGGATTTATAGGTGTTCCTAGTTCTGCTGCCTGTTCTGGCACAGCTTGTTCTACTGGCGCTAGATCACCAATGGGTGTTCCTATTTGTTTTCGAAACCTTGGCATTTTGACACCTTCGAGTCTCACCGGGCGTGCCAAAAATTGTTTGGGCTGAATTAGCTCAATCAAATGGCAAATGATTGTGTGCGGGCATGCCATGAAAGAAAATAACTTTAGAGAAGAAATTACTCTTTTTAAATTGATTCGAAATAACTAATCTCAATCAGGCAATTGTGTTATCTGTTCGATTACCTCAACTAAGAGGATTTTTCCTTAAGGTATCAACCAAATAAAAGATTGATGCGCTTCGAATCAGAAAAGATGATTGAACACAAACAAATCTGAATTTAATCAAAGGTAAATTTGTATACAAACATTCTTAAGACTCTTTCAAGAATAATACAGAAATATAAGCTCACTGAATTTAATCAAAAGTGGACTTACAAACGACTATTATTTGGTAAGAAAAAAACTTACAAGAAAATAAGAGAACTTGAATTTAATCAAAAGCAATCTTACATGCAAATAAGCCTTCAACTTACAAAAATATCCTACTTTAAACTAAAAACTAATCTAAGATAGATCTCTGAGCAATCATTTTGTATGAGTTGTTAGATAATATGAATTTTTTGTGGGGGCTTCTTTCTTCGCTTTACTTCTCTATTTATAGACACTGGGTCTGCCTTCGATCTCCACGTCTTCGATTGATGCCCACGTTGGCCACATAAAACGGTTGAGGGGGCTTTCAAACGGTTACATTGATATTTCCATAATTCTTTCCTCCCCTGCACGCTTCGATCATGGTGTTCATGGCCACTTCCTGGATCGTGGTTCCTATTTTCAAGCA
>BPLS01000173.1:163694-192300 GCA_019656275.1 Rhododendron kiyosumense | reverse complement strand
CTTTCCTCCCCTGCACGCTTCGATCATGGTGTTCATGGCCACTTCCTGGATCGTGGTTCCTATTTTCAAGCAACGTGAATTAATGCAACACGTCTGGCTTCCTAAATGATTCCCTGCAATTGCGGCTGATTTCAGTTATAAAACAGGGCAGTGAGGATACCGTTCGATGATAATAATGCTTAAATCAACGGTTAAATCCAATAACTTCCCAAACCATCGTTTAATCGTTACCCAAACGACACCGGTTCACTCCAAAACGACACCGTTTGTCATAAAAATAGTGTCCTCTTTAACTCCCGTAATCCTCTATAATTGGCACTCGACTGGGACAGGTTCCGTATGGTTGCCGTACCATTCGGTGCCACGTGGAATTTTCTCATTGGGTGGCACATTTTAGGATGTAAACACACCCTTGCTAAGGTCGTGGGCCCCATTGTTATCCATGGTTTGGGAAGCTCAAAAGGCAAGGGTTTTCATTAATCTCAATCCTTGCTTATACCGGCGAAGAGGGGCTATAAGGGTATTATTTTCGGCCAGGTTTCGAGGTGTTATTATGTTATCCCCCCTAATTCCCTGGAAATTGGACGATTTCACCCCTCCTTATCCCCCTTCACCCACCCCTATCCCACTTGGGTTTTTTCGATTCAAACAATAAAACCAGAAGAAGAAGAACAACAACAACAACAGATTGGAGAGGGGGAGGATGAACCTGTGATGTTCAGCGGGGATCGAAGAGATAGAGTGTCATAGCTTTTCCTCTTCATCTTCTTCTTCTCTCTCTCTCTCTCTCTCTCTCTCTCTCTCTTAAACGCTTGAGAAATGATAAGAACGAAGACAAAAAGAAAGAAAAATTATTATGTGCATGAGTAACATGTGCTCTCATATACCCAACCCATAATATCAATTACTATTTTCCCACTAAAAAAACACTTTAAAAAAATGAATTTTATTTTTTATATTTATTAAATTAATTAATTTATTAATAAATTAAATTATTCCAAGAAAACCCGAATTTTATCAAAATTAAAATTGTTTTTTTATTTTGTAATATTATTAATTTAGTAAATTTATTTGTTAGAAAATTTAAATATTACGACTTAAAGTGTGAAAGATTAATTATATATATTTACAATTATGATTAAGTTTTGGGGCATAAAGGCAAAACGGTTATTTGACAGCTTTTTATATCATCCATCATTTCTTATACCCCATATTTATCCCCTATCCGAACAAGTACTACTTAATCTCTCTTCTCTAATACCTCATCCAAATCAACTACTATTTAATCCTCCTCCATAAAAGTCACATCAGTGTAGGTCTACTTTTCTTAACCAATACGTCATACTATTTTATCTCCTTCTTAACTAATACCGCCAATTCTTTTCTCACATCCAAACGGACCCTTAAGCACTTCCAGGGAGGGACTTCTGCATCTTAAATTACTATTACCTAAAGAGTCCGGATCTCCTAAGGGAACTCCATTTTTCCGATCGAATTGTGATGATCCGAGTCGCTCAAAGTGATCAGAACGTGATTGTAAGGGTACCTGTGAGAAATCAACAAAAAAAAAAAAGATCGGGAAGGGCTTGATTCGAACAGTTTTCTATTGAACGGTTCAGTAAAAAACTGCTCAGATCAAGCCCTTTCCCATCATTTTTTTTTGCTAATTTCTCGCGGGTACCCTTAAAATCACATTCTGAACACATTGTGTGGCTCAGATCGTCGCAATTCGATCTAGAAAGGGGAGTCCCGCACGGTAAGGCCGTGCAGGATCCCTCATTGGAAATAAAGTGATTACCTAAACATCTAAAGCACTTACTACTCACATATATAGTGGAGTAAAATTTTTGAAAAAATTACCTCTAATGATAGAAATGTGCATGTTAATTCTCATTAAAGATGATCTTAGTTTTTATTTACCACTAAAGACAATCACATTATGAAGATTATTCTTTTGTCCTTCAATAAATACAAATCTATTTTTTATTTTTTTTATTATAGGGTAGCATAGTCGTTGATCGTTATCAATCATCCGGATCCCACTTGCTTTGGCCCTTTAGGCAATTCCAGAGAGGGGCTTTCGCATAGTAAATTATTACCTAAATATCTAAAGTACTTACTGCTCCCATATGGGAATGACTTTGGTGTCCCAGGTCATTTTAGAGATATCGTAATTTTTGACATAATAAAATCATTATGAGTATAACCATAAAGGTTTTATGCCTTGGTTGGATTTGATTATGCATTGGTTGGTTTTTTGGATATTCCTTGCTTATGTCTTGTTTGGGTTCTGTTATGTTTGTAATGAGTTTTAGTTATGCTCATAATGGTGAAGTTATACAAAAAATTATGGTGTTCCCAAAATGACTGAGGACACCATAGCATCATCCCTCACATATATAGTGGAGCAAAAAAAAACTCAATGTAAATGTAGATACCGATAGAACCAGTAAAGGAAATATATGTTCAACTCCCAGATTGCAGACTTTGATGAAGAAGAAATAGATCGAGTCCAGCGATGAATCACTAAGTCTTTGAAGCAGATTTCATCCTCGCTAAAGTACTCACGATTATGGACGTCTGCTTCCTAGGTGTGGGCTCCCCAACTGGCGCGCGCCCAAAAGAGTCGTCACTTGGATTTTCGAGATGGATGATCCGAGAAACCGAGAGCTTGATTTGCAAAGAAAGCGCAAAAAGGTTTTTGGTCTAGCAAAAACATCGAGGTTTTGGGTTCGGGAGCCACGTTACGAGCGGGGAAGGTTTTGTTGAAAAAGCACCCCGCTCGCCCGGTAAAGACCGGTCTCTACTAAGCATTTTTGATGGGGTATTTAATATCATTTGAAAAACTTAACTTTGACTAAAACATGTACGGGAAAAGGACATAGGGTTCAATATAACACATTGTCGTGCTCGTGGTGCAAACTGTACAGTGATGATAAAAATGATGCAGGACCAATGGAACTTTTAACAGAAACTGTCTGGATCACAATGTCCTTGTGCACGACATTTTGTAATACACCGCATGGTTTTACAAAATGCCGTGCGTGGTTTCCTCTGTATTTTCAAATTTTCTCAAAGTTTTAGAACGCCGCCCGGCGTTCTGGGTATGACGCACGGGGTTTCAAGCTCAGGTCAGACAACATTTCCATTATCAGATGACTCTGGGTAAACACCATTATTTCAAGCCATGAACAGAAAAGAAGTTCTTAAACTCCTAATCTTCCTGAATAACCCAAAAATGCTCCATTTTCTTGAAATAAAGAAAGAAAACTGCACATGGCTTGTAGATATGGTCCATTTTTGAAAAGTATTTGTGTTTGACTTCTTAGTAAGGATCTGACAAAGGATTGCTGTGATCCAGATAGTTTGAGTAAAGAAAATAGTAAACTCGAAATGCCGTGAGTCTAAGTCGACTACGCCGCACGACGCATCAAAACGCCGTGTGGTGCAGCCTTCTTGGCACAGAGGCTTGTTTTTATTTTGAAAATGGTTTTTAGGCCAAGATCTGACCCAAAGAGGGCCGATCCTAACCACAGTGAGGTTCCCTCAGGGATATGGACGAAGCCTATTTCAAGAAAACTAGTTTATACCTTTGGTCCTTGAGCTTGGGTAGAGACGGATGGCTACGGATGAATGTGGGTAAGCCCGAGCGGGAAGAAAGCATGACGGACGTGGGTAATAGGTGGGTGCTTTGGTAGTTGAAACTTTTATGGGAGTGAGAAGCTCCTCTCAATGATGAGGAGAAAAATAAGGAACTTTGAGGAAGAAAGAGCCTTGAGAATGTTTTTAGGAGGACCTTCTTAAGACTTTGGAGTGAAGGGTGGGTGTGAAAGCATAATGAGAGAGAAAGAAAGTTCAAGGTCCTTTTCTCTTGAGTGGGGGGTTGTATTTATAGGCAAAGGCCAAGGACTTTGAATTTCAAATGGTGGATGTATTTTCTGGGCGGGCCAAAAGTACCCATTCGGCTGAGCTAGCTTGTAGGAGTGGCTCAAGTGGGCGTGGCTGACAACTAGCTGAGCCAGTCAGACCTTTATCCAAAATACCATGCGGTTGACCTCATGACCTCGTGCGGCGTAATGAAATCTGTTATGCCGTGCGGTGTAGAGGTGTGCTGTGCGGTACTAAGGGTCCAGTCCTGGGCTTTTGGGCTTGCCCTGGGCTTTCGGCTCTGGGCCTTTGGGTTTGCTCTGGGCTTTCGGCTCTGGGCCTTTGGGTTTATTTTTGGGAGGGTCCCATTTCCAAGCTCTCGGAGGTATTCATTTCCTTTGTTTCATCATCGAGAAAATTAAAGTACTTTCGAGGCCCGAATTGGGGTATCTACAGTAGTCCCTTTTTAACGTAACTTGGACACCATTGATTGGTACGAGTGATGCTTAAAGAAAAAAAAGGCATCCCAATCCGCTGCTCCAAAGCTCTCTAAACTGAGACATAAAATCGAAATGCAAGTAAATGACGATGATGGTCGCGCCCATGGGGCTGCCTACATACCCCGTTGTAGGGATCAGACCAACGTAGTTCGATTGAGACAATTGTCAAATGAAAACAAACAACGAATTTATGCAATAGACTTTAAATACGTACCTTCGGGAGGCCAATTGAGGCAAGACGAGCCTTTGGAGGGCGAAACATACCTTCGGGAGGTCAATTGAGACGAGACGAGCCCTCGGAAGGCGAAAATAGCAGGACGTGTCTTCAGAAGGTCAATTGAGACAAGACGAGCCCTCGGAGGGCGAAAATATCGAGACATGCCTTCTGGAGGTCAATTGAGACGAGACGAGCCCTCAGAGGGCGAAGATAGCGAGACGTGTGAATAAGACGGGTTCTGAGGGGATGGAAATAACGAGACGTGCGAGTATGACGGGTCCTCGGGGGACGAAAATAACGAGATGTGCGAGTATGACGGGTCCTCAGGGGACGAAAATAACGAGACGTGCGAGTATGACGGGTTCTCGGGGGACGAAAATAACGAGACGTGCAAGTATGACGGGTCCTCGGGGGGACGAAAATAACAAGACGTGCGAATATGACGGGTCCTCGGGGGGACGAAAATAACAAGACGTGCGAATATGACGGGTCCTCGGGGGACGAAAAGGAATTCTACAAGTCCCATGAGGGCTTTTAATCTAAGCACGGTATTTTACATAGGCTTTTCTGCAGAACGACTAAAACATTTGAATCCCAAGGGGATTTGGCGGCTAGTTTAAACAATTTCCGAGAAAAAGATTTTATCCATGCAAAGTTGAAACGCCGCGCGGTGCAGCATTGTGTCGCACGGCATTTCAATTTCCCATGCAACTCTTCGATTTCCGAGAACAGTCGGTTGGTTTAAGGGTGCCCATTAATACAGGCGTGCTCTTTCGACGGCCTTACTATCTTTATAAGGGTGGTGGTGCCTCATTCTATGCACCACCATCAAAATCTCTCAAGCCTCTTCATTTTCTTCTCCAAAAACCACAACCGTCTTTTCGGGAAATGGCAAGCAATAATGACTTTGCTGCACGGGTCACTTCGCTCGAGGCCGAGATGGTTTCTTACCGTGAAGAGATCGAGTGTCTTGCTACACATATTGCACGGCTGATCACAACCATCCGGTCTCTCCGCCATGCGGTGACAAACCTTCAGGACTTTACTTTTGATCAACTGGAAGATAAGGACAATGCTGAGTTCGTGCCGAGACACGAGTTCGAGGAAACTGCGGAGGATTCCGAGGGGAATCCGAACGGTTCGGATGACCTGTTCGGATGGTGCGGACGCCGCATATGACTAGGGTGGCAGACAAGGATGACAGGAGAAGGAAGGCAGTAGGATTTCTTTTTGTTTTGTTTTTCTGTTTTCTTCTCTCTCTCTCTTTTTCTTTTTTTTGAATGAATGTAATGAATGATCCCGGGGTTCTCCCCGGTTTTAGTGATGGAATGAAAGCCCTCTTTCCTTTTATTCGCTTGCGTATTTTCTTTTTCCTTGTTCATGCTTGGGGCACCACAGTCCTGATCGTCATGAAAACTGTTCCTGGAATCCGAACTGTCGAAATAGCCTAGAATGCCGCGCGCGGCTCACAAAGAATCGCAGCTATTGTAAAACGAAACACTATGCCATGCGGTCTAGACGAAATGCCGTGCGGCGCTCCAGGCTAAGAACCCGGTCCAGTTCTAGTTCCAAATGGCCCGGTTCGCGGGGATATATATATACAGACGGGGCGTACACAGTACACCCCATTCAATCGAATACTGTCTCTTGCGCTTCTCTCTCTCTGAACGTCTCCCTTTCTCTCTCGATACTTTCCCTCTCTCCCGACTCTCTGCCCTCTCTCTCTTGTACATTGCAATCATGGATAGCGTAGACAAGCCCGTGATCCCTCCGGAGAGTGGTACGGCGATCGGGGAGGTTCCAGAGGCTCCGGGGGTTTTGGTTCCGACAGCCATGGCCGAGGAGGCCACGGCTTCGGCTGCCGTGGCAGTCTGCAGTAGTGGTGAGGTGGTGTTGGCCGGTTATAGCCACGACGTGGAGAGCTCGGGTGCAATAGAGCTAGGTGGCGAAGATGTGGCCGTGGGCCAGCCGGGGGCTGTCGGTGGTTTGGAGGAGAAGACTATGGGGGAGGAGGCGGAGGCTTCTCCCGTGAGAGAGCCCCGGGTTGACTTGGGGAAGAACCCCGTTGTTGAGGAGGAGTTGGCGGAGGAGCGTGAGGTGCTGCCTATGTTCGTGGGCAGTGGTGCAGGTGTGGAGTCGTCACGTCCTATAGGAATGGGGGACTTCTTGGAGGGTGCGTCCTTCGAGGATCTAGTTGAGACCCTACGGGGGGTGCCCTGGCTGGTGGAGGCTTTGCTCGAGTCCCGGGAAAGGGAGCTCCAAGCCGAGGTTGAGGCAGGAGCGGCTGAAGGGCCAGAGGCTGAGGAGGAGGAGGCAGTATTAGTCCCTCGGAGGACTGTGGTGGACGTGGCGATAGCGGTCCTTAAGCGGGATCGCTATTTCGATGAGGGGTTCTATGTGCCTCTTAGGCACGTGGTGGTGCCTTCGCTTCTAGACGCTTACAGGCCGGAGGGGGCCATACACGACGAGTCACTGGTCTTGAGTGACCCACAGCAGCACTTGCCCTTGCGTCGAACAGAGGTATGCCTTTATTTCGCATTTCAATACAATGTACCATGTCTTTAAGCTTAATGCCCTTGATCGTTATGCTATATTGACCAAATCATGCTTCTTTTGCAACAGCAGACACGGATCTCGTGCTACAGCGGCGCGGGCGACGTGCCCCAGTTTTGGGAGAGGCTTCCGGAGGCCTCGAGGGAAATGGTGAGGGTGGCGGGCTTTGGGGAGTTCGTTAGCGTGCTGACGAGGGCCAGCAACGACCGTCAGGTCGCGAAGGGGCTCGCCGAGAGGTGGTGGGACACGACGAACTCGTTCCACTTCTCTTTCGGTGAGATGACGGTGACGCCTTTGGACTTCACGGTGATCACCGGGCTGAAGGTCGGAGGTGACCCTATCCCTTACGACGCGATGGCTGAGAGGGACCCGGAGTTGCAGAGGCAACTTTTAGTGTACAGGCTAAAGGCGGAGAAGGGAGACGCCCCGTATGCCCAGCTCTTGGACTTTTGGACAGAGGCTCCTGTAGGCAGGGTGCAGGAGGAGCAGATGGCCCGCTGCTTCTTGTTGTACATGCTCGGTGCGTCCCTGTTTCCGAACAGGCGCAACTGGGTGCACTTGTCCTTCTTGCCGGCCCTGGGGGTCATCGGGGAGATAGCCCGCTTTGACTGGGGCGGCGCAGCTTTGGGGGCATGCTACGCCTTCATGGGGACCCTTTCCCGAGCTGCGGGGAAGAGCCTCGGCAGCTACTGGCGGGTCTTTGAGGTATGTCGCAGAATTTTACTTTCGATGCTTAGTTAGCTTATTGTGCATGCCTTGGATTATTTCGGGCTAACTTTCAATACTTTGAATTCTTGTAGCTTTGGACGTACGAGTACTTGACATGTACCCTCCCACGACGTCGTGCCCTGACGACTTAGTGCTCCCGCGCGCCCTTCATTGGTCGAAAGAGTTCAAGGGAGTGAAGAAGGGGAAGGGTGACCTGAACGCCTATCGGCTGTACTTGGACGAGCTGCGTCCCGAGCAGGTATTGGATGAGTCCTCGGTCTTAGTCCTTTCCCATGCACACCTTGAATTGCTTTCCTAACACATATTTTTCATTGTAGGTGCACTGGCGCATCTGGGACCATTTTGAGGTTCCATTTGTGGCTCGTAGTTGTGCTGTGGCAAGAGGGCGGGTGCTCTTAGAGTCCCCTTACGACTGGCAATGGTACCTGGGCGACCGGGTATCGCACCAGTCGCTAAGGCTGGACGCCTTTCTAGTCCCTGGGCCGCTCCCTCCTCTCGTGTTGTTGACGAGTGAGTATACTTTGGCGGAGGTGGAGCAATTCACACTGCTGGACTCCCAGCTCGAGACACTGTTCTAGGCTAGCGTTGACTACATGGAGTACCGAGCCCAGCACCTGATGCAGGGCTTTGGGATCCGTGCCGCTTGGGAGGCACAGCGGCAGGTGCGAGGCGGCAGAGGTGGCAGGAGTGGTAAGAGAGGTGCAGAGGCAGAGGGGGTGAGAGTCCTCAAGGTGGTGGGACAGGTCCGGGCAGAGCTAGCTTGCCCGCGCTCTCCTGGACGGTTGACGTAGTGACTGCTCAGGGAGTCCCTGGCCTGGTGGAGGACCCGCACCCTGTGGTCGCGCCTCCGGAGTTCCTTGCTCAGGTACAACTTGTTTTGATTGTCTCAGTATTTCAATTTTCAGCACAGTTTATGCTAATCACTCATTGAATCTTGATAGGTGACTCTGGAGTATACGCAGGAGATGGCGACGGCCATGATGGGCTTGGAGCAGCTCGTACGACAGTATGCTATGGACCACCCCCCGCTCGTACTGACTCGTGCAGGAGGGTCGCTGGTAAACTTTCAACCCTTTTGACTGTCTCGTTATTGCTCTTGCTTTATGGCTGACAATGCAATCATATTGTACTATTGCAAGCTAGGGAAGGAGCTGCTCGGGGGCTACACAGGAAGTCCGTTCGTATGCCTATGCGACAGGCTTCGTCTGCTGGCCCTCGGGAGGAGCGCCCGTCGAAGAGGCAGCGGCACTCCGAGGGCACAGAGGAGGAGCCTATCACTGTCTCAGACGAGACTAAGGAGCCGATTGACGTCGATGTGGAGGACACCTCTGGTAGTACCGAGCCGAGGGTGACTCGTACTCAGCAGGTGGCTAGCTCTGAGGCGGTGGAGGAGGTCTCTGAGGAGGACGAGGGCGAGGATTGAATTTCCCCTTTTACTTTTTGTCTTTTTGCCGGAGCCCACGTGCTTCCTTTTTGTAGGGTGCCTGTTTACCCTTGGTAGATAGGATTTTGAGCATCAGGCTTATATTTCTGTACTTCGACTCATGGACCCATTTTGAATTATATATATGGAGGTTTGCTTTTTCGCTCAATTTCTCTCTTTACTGTTTGTTTGAATAATTTGAACACTTGCCAAAATGCACAACCGACCACAGATCATGCGACTGCGTTTGATATGGGATACATATCACGATACTTATTGACAATGGAATAGAAATCAAAGAAATAACTGTAAGAGTTGGCGCGAGACTCGGGAATTTACATCAATACCCTTAGCGAGGGTTCGAGTACGACTATACTCAACAGTGACACATCCTAAATTTGAAATGCACCTCAGAATTTTGACTTTATATTCGGAATGCACCTAGAACTAAAAGAAACACTGATTTTGACAGGTGATAACTTCGAATCTTGGCCGAGGGTTTGAATTGGGACTTGCAGCAAGTCACTTTTGACCATATTGACCTGTAGGACCAAAGGATTTGGCTTAAACTGGCTTGAAACGAGGTTTGGTGCTTTGGCATGGCCTAAAAACAAGGATTTTGGACCTTTTTGTCCCACGACTTCAGATTTTGGGAGTTGTCTTGAAGCGAAACGTCCCTGAAGTCTCATATACCTATTGCAATGAGTCCTGCTGCTTGGAAATACCTCAGGGTGCCTCAAACTCATTTCATACCCTTGCTGTCAAAAACAGCAGAAATGTAGACGCAAAACACCGTGCGTTTGTTTGAAATGCCGTGCGTGGCTTCTGCGGTATACCAATGTTATGCCGCGGTGTTTTTCAGTTCCCAAAATGCCGTGCGTGACCCCATTACACCGCGCGGGGTTATCTTCCCGATAGCTTGTATTTTGCTGTTTCCCTAGGCAGATTGCTTGGGTTTGTACTTTGACCCATGTAATGGCATTTCCGAACCAATGCATGCATGCATCCCCTTCTTAACCCCTTTTCCCATATAAATCACATGGAAAACTTGTATTTTTAAGACCCAAGGCACTTTGAAAAGTTGAAAATGTCTCTTTTCCCCTTTCTATAAATTTAAGGCCTTGATCTCAAATGTCCCCTATCATACTTAGATTTCTCTTCACTTCTCCCTCCCATGGCCCTTTCTCTCACTAGCTCGCTCCACCCGTGGTTGGTTTCAATGGAGGGCGTTGATTGGCTCAACTTCCGAGCTCATGGCCTCTATTCCATGAGGTATCTTTGCAACATTCATTTTCGTCCAGAACTTTTGAAGGCAGCCGCGGTTCTCTGGGATCCGGAGGTCCATGTGTTTCGTTTCGATGAGCAAGAGCTTTGCCCCACCGTGGAAGAATTCCGCGCCTTTCTGGGAGGCTTTGGTTCGGGGGAAGTTATTATCCCTCCAGTGTGTGTGAGCATCCACAAGGTTTTATCCGAAGCTCTTGGGCTTGGTAGCAGCGCTGCTCGTTACTTAGTAAGCGATGGTCACCTCAACGTGATGCTGCTTATCGAAATGTTCTCCCCTTTTGGTAACTTTGCAGACATGACTCATCAATCTCGGCGGATGACTGCGCTCTGTATGTGCTTGCTTGCGGCCTACCTCTCGGTGTCCCCTACCGGCCATGCTAGCTCTTATTTAGTTAGCATCGGTGTTCAAATCAAGGCTTGAAGATGTGGTTCCAATGGTTTTGGCTGAAACTTTGATGGGTTTGGATAGAGTTTGTTCCGGAGAGACTGAGGTTTCTGGGGTAGACCCCTCCTTCTACAGGTTGGCTTCTCACTCTGTTCTCCTTTTTTAGGTTTCTCCCACGTTCTCATTTTACCTCAACGCTCAGCTAGGCTTTCTAGGGTTTCTGACTTGTTTTTCCTCTTTTGCAGATCTGGCTTTGTGATAAGGTGAATATACTAACCATTCCTCCAGGAAACTGGTCATACGAGGCTAGCCTGTTGTCTCTCCGATGCTTTGAGTTTGCAGACAGACAGGTTTCTGAATGGGTTGATTTCCTCAGGGGTCTTCGAGCTAAGACCATATCCTGGAGATGTTCATGGTTGGACCTCCCTCCCATGACCGTGCATTTCATGGGCCCTTAGTGGGTCGTCCTTGCTGGTTTGGACGCTTTCACTTTCTACGTCCCATACCGGATTCAACGGCAGTTCGGCCTAAGGCAAGACGTTCCTGCTGAAGCCCTGATTGACATCGTACTGCCTCCATTTCGCCATTCCATGCTTTGTGCCTATCAGTGATCCTGGAGGGCCCGTGAGGTGACTGATGCGCATCATATCCTTCTGTGATAGTTCGTGGGAGTTATCGGAAATGGCTAAGGAGGGACATTGCAATGAGAGCTGGAAACTGACTCAAACCTACCACCCTGATCAAGAAATAAATTATGGACCCACCTTTGATTGTGTTGTTTTTCCTTTCGTCTTTTGAAGATTGTGCTCAGCCTTTTGTATTAGAAGTAGTTATGATAATAAAAATGAGTTCTGGGGGGTCTTCCCTTCCTTGATTCAACACATTGTGCTCTTTCAACTTGGATTTTTGTTTTTGAATGGTGATGACCGGGCCTCAGAGTGAGGCTGCTTATGTATCTTTCAAAGAGAGGGAATCAGGTCATGACGTAGTTCAGGCTAAGGTCCGCTCGGGTTTTAACACTCTCCTTTTGCGCTCTAAATTTTGCCTAGCACCGCCCTTTCGGGTTTTCGGCCTTGCGAGCTCATTTATTGGTTGCCTTAACTTTTGCCTAGGACGCCCTTGATGGGTTTTCGTCCTAGCAGGCTCTTACTCTGATTTTTGCCTGGGTCTGCCCGCCCCTTGCGGTTTTCAGCCCAACGAGCTTCTTTCAGGGGTAATAACGTTTGAGTTTTTCCAGGGTGACCAGAGTTGAGAATTCATTCCCGTCCAAATCGATGAGCTGCGTGGCTCCTCCTGTTAGGATGGTTTTGATGATGTATGGTTCGGTCCACTTTGGTCAGAACTTCCTGCGTGGGTCATAGACTGGCGCCTGGATTTCCTTTAAAACCATATCACCTTCTGACAAACCCCCAGGCTTTACTTTCTTGTTGAATGCACGCACAATCCTCCTTTGGTACCCTTGAATGTGGTAAAGAGCCCTTAGCCGGCGCTCATCGAACAACATAAGCTCTGCGAACCGATTGCTTAGCCATTCCGCCTCTGGGACTTCACATTCGATCATGGTTCGAAGGGAAGGGACGTCCAGCTCGACCTCCATTCCTTAGACCAAAGAGTAGGGGGTTGCTCCCGTTGGGGTACGCACAGACGTTCGGTATCCCCATAAGGCTAGCGGCAATTGCTCATGCCAATTTCTTGCGGATTGAATGGTCTTTTCTAGGATGACTTTGATAGTTTTGTTAGCAGCCTCTACGGCTCTGTTAGTCTGCGGTCGGTAGCTTGTTGAATTGTGTACTTGAATTTGAAATTCATCCAAGACTTCCTTGGCTCGCCCTTTGAAATGCACCCCTTTGTCAGATACGAATGCCTGAAGGACCCCATATCGGTAGATGATGTTTTGCTTGATGAAATGGGCAACTTGTATTGCAGTCAGGGTGGCGTATGAGGCAGTTTCTACCCACTTTGTGAAGTAATCCATGGCTACCAGGATGAACTTTTGGCCGTTAGAAGCTGCTGGAACAACCCTCCCGATGACGTCGATTCCACATATCGAGAAAGGCCAAGGCGAGGTTGTCTGATGTAGTTCAGACGGCGGGACATGGGTCAAATTAGCATGGATTTGGCATCTGTGACACCGTCGCATGTATTCCACACATTCTGTCTCCATGGTGGACAAGAAATATCCCTGCCTGAGAATTTTCTTAGCGAGCATTATACCATTAATGTGGGGACCACACACCCCCTCATGGATTTCTTCCATCACTTGTTTTGCTTCTGCACCATGGATGTATAGTTTGTGCATGCCGCAGTGCGACCTTCGATACAAGCTGCCCCCACAAATGATGTATTGCGCGGCCATCCTTTGAAAGGCGATTTTGTCCTTTTTTAGTTGCCTCCATAGGATATTCTCCTATTTCGACGAATTTTCAAATGTCGTAGTACCAAGGGTGGCCATCTTCGGGTTCATCGACTACCATGACGTGCTGATAGACGGGTGTGTCTCTTTGCTCAATCAAAATTGGCCTTAGCTTTACACCAATAGGGATTTCGATCATGGAGGCCAGTGTCGCTAATGCGTCTGCGAAACGGTTTTCGAGCCTTGGCACATGAGTGAAAGTCACCTTGTTAAAATGAGGGATGAGGTCTTCCAAATCCTGATGATATGGTTTCAACTTCTCCTATTTGACTTTCCAGTCATCGTTGGCTTGCGACACGACCAGATTAGAGTCTCCCACTACCTCTAGTTTTTCTATGCCGATCTCGATGGCTGCTGCCAGGCCTACAATGTAGGCCTCATACTCAGCCTGATTATTGGTGACTTTGAAGTTCAGCTTGAATGCGAGCGGGACATGAGATCCATCAAGCGCTACCAGCAATACACCAATTCCAAATCCCTTTTGATTGGCGGCTCCGTCTAAGTACAACTTCCAAACATCTTCAGTTAACATCATTATGCTCTCATCAGGGAATATGAATTCAGTGTCTTCATCTACTCCAGTCGGGTTGTCAACCAAAAAGTCGGCAACAGCTCTTCCTTTGACAGATTTTCTGGTGGCGTGCTTTAGCTCAAATTCGGATAACATCAACAACCACCGTGCCATTCTTCCCGTGAGGGCTGATTTCTCAAACAAATATTTGAGAGGATCCATTCAATAGATGATTCTTATAGGGTGAGTTAGCATATAGTGCCTCAGTTTCCTAGACGCCCAGATGAGTGCCCAACAGGTCTTTTCCAAGGGAGTATAACACTCTTCGCATCCTACCATCTTTTTGCTGAGATAGTAAATAGCCCTTTCAACCCTATCGTCTCCTTCCTGTGCCAGCATACACCCCATAGAAGTGGGGGTAGCTAAGAAGTATGGGATCAAAGGTTTCCCAGTGTGGGGGGCGTCAGCACTGGAGGGCTTTGAAGGTAAGTTCGAATAGCGTCGAAGGCTCTTTGGCATTTGTCGTCCCATTTGAAGGGCACACCTTTCTTGAGTAAGCGAAATATCGGTTCAGAAGTCGAGGTCAATTTGGCAATGAATCGGCTGATGAATTGCACTCTGCCCAAAAAGCTTCTTACGTCTTTCTTAGACCGAGGCGGCTCCATCTCTAGGATAGCCTTGATCTTTGAAGGATCAACTTCTATTCCTCGGGTGGTGATCATGAATCCGAGCACCTTCCCTGTCGTAATTCCAAACATGCATTTAGCTGGATTCAAGCGCATTCTGTACTTCCTGATCCTTTCGAAGAACTTTAAAAGTGCCGGTAAATGTCCTTCCCGCTCCTTAGCCTTTACGATCATGTCATCGACATACACTTCTACTTCCTTATGAATCATGTCATGTAACAAACTCGTGGCAGCTCGCTGGTATGTGGACCCTGCATTTTTCAGTCCGAAAGGCATTACCTGATAGCAATAAGTTCCCTATTCAGTGATGAATGTGGTTTTCTCTCGATCCTCTTGGGCCATGAGGATTTGGTTATATCCCAAAAAACCATCCATGAAAGAAAGCAGGGCATGCCCGGCGGTGTTATCGACCAGTACGTCAATGTGGGGCAGTGGGAAGTCATCTTTTGGGCTTGCCTTGTTGAGATCTCTGAAATCGACATAAACCCTAATCCTTCCATCCTTCTTGGAACAGGAACAATGTTTGCAACCCATTGGGGGTATTCGGTCACCATTAGAAATCCTGCATCGATTTGTTTAGTGACTTCTTCTTTTATCTTAAGTACCCAGTCGGGTCTCATACGCCTCAGTTTCTGCTTTACAGGTTTTGCGTCGGGATAAAGGGGAATCCGGTGTTCCACAATTTCAGGATCGATTACGGGCATATCGGCATGTGACCAGGCAAAAACATCTTCGAATTCTTTCAACAAGCGGGTAAGGGCTTGACGCTCTTCTGCAGATAACTCGGAACCGATCTGAATTGTTCGGGGATCCCCCTCATCCCTCAGATTTATTAAAATAACTTCCTCTTTTACTGGCTGAGCACGCCTTTCATCTTCCCTTCTGACCACAGACTGAATTTCTTCGGGGATGTTCTCGTCAAAATCGGCCCCTTCGTCATCCGGGTCGACACAACTTATTTCAAGATCAGAGAAGTAAGCGGAATCGAGTTCTTTTATTTTATCACTAGCAAAGGCCTCGAGGACGTCATACACATGAGTTGACTCGAATTCGAAATACAGACGATGAGTCGGGCCAAGAGGTCCCAACTCGGACTCCAAAGACTTAACAGACTCAGAAGACTTGAACGACTCAGACTCAAATTCAGATCGATGATGGGTTGCACTTGGCAAGAAGTCCCAATTCTTGTAATCTCCAATGGTGTCCGTGATGAGCGAAGTTGGATCTTCAAGGGCCTCCTGTCCCAGTATCAATACTTCTACTTCCATGACTGTACTCTTTGGTTCCCCCTCCCTAAACAGGATTGCCAGAATCCCTTCGTCGAGAGTTTTGATCTAGTCAGCTGGTCCCATGGGTTTCTTGACAACTTCACATTCTCCCTCACTTTCTGGCCATACATCATTAGCGAATATTTCGAATCTTGGGAGGAAGGCATTGGTTTCCTTGTCCCAGAATAGCTCTGGTTGTCCTTGATAGACTTGTTTCGCTTTTTCCTTGACGAAGTAATCCTCCAACCTGTCTCCTCTTTTTATCTTGCTATCATTTGAGGCTAAATAACCAAGGCTGGTAGTGCACACCTGGGTCCCACGGGTTTCGAACTTCGCTGGGCCTTGCAGGTTCTTCCCCAATCCCAGTCCTGGCATGTAGGACATTTTCTTCATTATTTTCAAAGCGATGCTGCTAATGAGAAAGTCATCATCAATCCTGATTGAGGAAACAGAACCAGAGGTGTCTAGTGAAAATCCTTCCAAGGTGACGTCCTCTTCTCCGTGTTGGATTTCTAGGAGTGGGGCATTGTCTTTAGTTAGTGCGCGGATCCCAGAGTCCCCATGGATAGTGAGCATGCCTGATTCAAGACCCAAACGAACTTTCTGATGGAGGGTGGAAGGTATGGCCATGATATCAGGTCGGTGCAGCCAAGGTAGGCCTAACAACAGATTGAAGAATGCGGGAATGTTAATCACATGAAATTCTACTTCAGCCTGATACGATCCAAAGGTCATTGGTAATATGAGAGTCCCCATTACGTCCCGACACGTATTATCATATGCTCGGACTTTGACTTCTGAGGGAGAGAAGTCTTTATTCTAGTAGCCCAAGCAGTAGGCAACGTGTAGTGGGCAAACAATGATGGCGAATTTGTTATCGATAAGGATTACCGGGACCCATTTGTCGCAGCCCTCTAGAGTGACATGAAGTGGTTTATTGTGGTCTGTTCCTTCGGCAGGTAAGTCTCGATCAGTGAAAGTGATGGCATGCTTGATTGGTATGGTCTTGATGAGTGTTACAAGCTCCTCGGGGGTTATGGTGGAAGGAACTTCCAAGCGGGGGAGAGCCTGGATAAGTCCCTCGCGATGGCGGGTAGAGTGAACAAGCACGTCCCATACAGACATTCTGGCCTGAGTTTGTTCGAGCTGCCGCTTGATTGCTCCTTCGGGGTTTTTTCGGGGCGAGAAGGTTCTTTGGTTGGTGGGGCAAAGGGTTGGAAGGTGTTTTTGACTGGGGTAATGAGAGTGTTCCGGAGTTCTTTGGCTAACGGGGCTGTGGTATTAAAGGATTCACCAGTTTGAAGATTGGGGGGTTGGTAAATACGGCCGCTTCGGGTTAGGTGGTGGATTTGCCGATATTTGGATTCCTCGCTCCATAAATCGACGGGGGCTTTACGTTTGGTTCCGATGGAAGTGTCTTGAAGGTTGGAGGCTAGATCGGCAATGACCAAATCTTCCCAAAGATCTTCGGGTGTCCACTGCTCGGCTTCCATTATCGCCTTATTAATAGTCCATTCCTCATTCCCTACCCTTATATTGATGATTTCAGAGTTGACCCAATGTCCTTCTTCGGCTCTTGGCTCGTCTTCCCATAAATTCATCATAGCAACATCCACTTCTTTCAGAAAGGTGACTGAGGGTTCTGATTCCGCCTCTCCTTCCAAATAGTCCATGGGATTAAATTCACTGCTAGCTACTTCTTCTTCTGCTGCTTCCAGGATCTCGGGATTTTCGGGTCAAGGAGCATGCCCGATATTGTACCCAGAAAGGTTTGGGTAGAGTTCCGGCCAAACTAGGCCTACCATCTCAGGCTGGTACCCTTCATCAAATATTGCAGGCAGGTAGAATGTATCCAGCGGATCGTTTAGGGCCAATAGCTGGTACTTGTCTGGGGTCGAGTCCCATTCCCATCCGAAGTAGTTTTCACATTCAAATATTGCGTTTAGTGAGAATCCATCCAAAGGATCTGCATAAATATTCTGCCAATCGACTTCCCATTCTGGTTGAAATGGCGGTTCTTCATTTCTCGGTAAACTGGCTGCCTCAAATGCCTCCCAGTCGGCAACAAAGTCTTTCCACACATCATCCCTGTCCCACAGGAAGCAGAGGGTTACTTCTTCGGGAATCTCTACCAAAGGTTTAGGGTTGGTATCTGGAGTGATGAAGAGAGTTGGGTCAAAGTTCTGGGTGCTTGGCTTTGAAGCTAAGGCGACTTGATTGACACGGAAGAAAGTGTTGTGCTGTGGTAGAGGGTTCGAAAGGGTATTTGGTTTATCTGGGGGAGGGGTTTCGACGACTTTGTTGTCGATGAGATTTTGAATCTCATGACGAAGGTGAATGCAGTTGTTCGTGGCGTGACCAGGCATTTGATGGAATTCGCAATAAACATTCTGGTTCAAGTTGGGTGGAATGGTGGTTGGTGGAGAAAGGGGTTTTAGTACCCCGGCCTCCGTAAGCTTCTTGAGTAGAGTAAACCTTGGGGTACTGAATTGGGTGAAGACCCGGCTTTGGGATTTAGGTTTTTCAGAAATCAAGTGAACTTCTGCGGTTTTAGGGGACGATGTGCCTGCCTGATTGGTGTTTCCTAGCAGGACGTTGTTATTGCTAGAATACACCCTCTTGGCCTTTGATCCTGTTTCCCTTTTCTCTAAAGTGCCGTCTCGTAGAGCTTCCTCCACGGCTAGTCCTGAATCGTAAAAGGTTTCGAAATTCGGGGCAGCCTGGGAGAGAACCATGTATGGAGCAAAAGAACTTGGCAGATTTTTGGTTATGATTCGTATCTGTTCTTTGAGGTCTGGTTTGTTTTGCATTTGCGTGGCCTTGGCCCTCCATCGTTTCACAAAGTCGGCAAAGTTTTCCTTTTCTCCCATAGTACTTTCTAGCTCTCAGGTGGTCATTTTCAAGTCAACATTGAAGTCATATTGAGCCACAAAAGTTGTCCCAATGTCTTCCCAAGTCCTCTTCTTCTATGGTTCAAGAGTTAAGAATTGGACGAAGCCTATCCCAAGAAACCTAGTTTATACCTTTGGTCCTTGAGCTTGGGTAGAGACGGATGGCTACGGATGAATGTGGGTAAGCCCGAGCGGGAAGAAAGCGTGACGGACGTGGGTAATAGGTGGGTGCTTTGGTAGTTGAAGCTTTTATGGGAGTGAAAAGCTCTTCTCAATGATGAGGAGAAAAATGAGGAACTTTGAGGAAGAAAGCGTCTTGAGATTGTTTTTAGGAGGACCTTCTCAAGACTTTGGAGTGAGGGGTGGGTGTGAAAGCATAATGAGAGAGAAAGAAAGTTCAAGGTCCTTTTATCTTGAGTGGAGGGTTGTATTTATAGGCATTTGCCAATGACTTTGATTTTCAAATGGTGGAGGTATTTTCTGGGCGGGCCAGAAGTATCCATTCGGCTAAGCTAGCTTGTAGGAGTGGCTCAAGTGGGCGTAGCCGACAACTAGCTAAGCCAGTCAGAACTTTATCCAAAATGCCGTGCGGTTGACCTCATGACCTCATGCGGCGCAATGAAATCTGTTATGCCGTGCGGTACTAAGGGTCTAGTCCTGGGCTTTTGGGCCTGCCCTGGGCTTTCGGCTCTGGGCCTTTGGGTTTGCTCTGGGCCTTTGGGTTTATTCTTGGGAGAATCCCATTTCCAAGCTCTCGGAGGTATTCATTTCCTTTGTTTTATCATCGGGAAAATTAAAGTATTTTCGAGGCCCGGATTGGGGTATTTACACTAGGATACAATGATCTTTACGCACGCAAATGCAGCACTTCGAATCCGTGTCCCACAAACAGAAACTATGTAGAACTCCCTTGGACTTTATGTATGTGAAGTGCATGTGTGCTCTCTCAATTTATTTTGGATGCATGAAATGGCTAGAATCAATATGTATTAATAGGTAACCAATAACCTGTCCAAATTCGAGGGTAATATTTACTCTCTTTTAAAGAGAATGAACAAAATTGCACTGCAAACGAACAGAGTTGAGTTTTGTCGGTTGGGAAACGAACTGATGTATTGTTCCAAAACTTGCACTGGTTCAAACATGTACGCACTGGTTCGGTCAAAACCGAACAGTCACGCCACTATTAGTTCTAATCCGTACAGCTCTAGTTCTAATCCGCACCTATTTGGTTTTGGAAAATACTCTCTCCGTCTTAATTTAATTGTCATTTTTTGGAGTTCGTGCCACTTTTTAATTAATCATATCTTGTAATTTATAATGTTTTACGTGATTTCGAAAACATTGTATTATAGAACAAATTGAGATCTATCAAACTAGATTCATATTGGATATAAAATTCATTACTAATTTAAAGATATATTTAATTTTTTTATTCAGTTGAAATAGAATTAGGACAAGTAAATTGGAACAAAATGAGTACATTTTAGCCCAATAAGAATAGAACTTTAGGAACTAAGGCTCCATTTGTTTAGATGTAAAATATTTTATCTATTTTTTGGTGTTTGATTGTGTAAAAAATGAGAAAAATATTTTACGTGTAATACATTTTTCATCAATTAGAACTCTAGGAACTAAGTCCAATTGATTTTAATCAAAGCCCGAGCTTGAACAAGACGGGCGGTTCCCTCCATACCGAATGACTAACTTCAAGATCCAATTTCATTTTCACATCTTAAAATGGTTTTTTCCAAGTAACTATTCAACATTTATCCTCCTATCCTCAAGGAATATTTTCCAACTCGGATTCTTCCACCACAAAGTGTGACCCAAAGATTTTATGCCCCAAAGATTGTAAAAAATCATAGTAAGAAACCATTTTTCTCACAGGACAGAGTCTTTGGATGATCTTTGTAAGTAATGAAAGGAAGAGGAAATCTCTTACCTAGCTCTGAGATAAAATTGACTCTAAAAGTTAACAATCTTCAAAGGAAATCATCAGTTCTTATAAAGTCAGTGCTCAACAATCTTCCTGTGTAGCTTGTACTTGTCGTTTGACTCGTTATTCAACCAAAAAAAGTTGCATGAGGAATTGATAAGTTACAGAGCACAAATTCTGATGTGGTGGCAATGAATTACAAAAGAAGATTCATTTGGTAAAATGGCACAAGTCTTCAATGGACAAGGATAGGGGAGGTTCGAGTGTTGGAATTTGGAAATGCTAAGCAGCATTCACGGGTCAAACGAATAAAGATCCATCGTCCAATTCGGAAAGCATCTTCAAATAGTATATTTTCAGTTGAATCTGTGTATCTGCTAGTGGAGAGCGACATTGGTAGCAAGATACACAGATTCAACATTTGGAAGAATCAAATCCAATGAAAGACTAGTAAGGCTGGGCATCATCGAGAATCATGCTGCAAGTTTGAGCAAATTTTGCGGCAGAGAATTTGGTCCACTTGCTTAATACAGTGGTGGAGTTATACAATGGGTTTGTCCATCGTCTTTTCGGACACTGATAGAATGGTGGAGAGGCTGGCCAGTTTAAGAGAAGATTAAAGAAACTCATCTGGGAAGTATTATCTTTTGCTATTGTTTGCTCCATTTGGAAGACAAGGAATGAGAGTATATTTTGGGATAAGGAACCTATTTGGTTTTGAGATTTGTTAAGAAGTCTGATTCAGAGTTGCGTTTTTGGGTGAGTTGGAGGACAGGAAAATCATCATATTGATTCTTGGGTTAAGCCACAAGAAATTAAATTTCTGGCGTGAGTGACCTGTCTTTGACCAAACCGAAAAAGGTATTAATCAAGATGCGCGTAAATTGGTCTGAACACCTCCGACCGCTTAACCCAAAATAAGGAAAAAGAAAAATCAGCATATAATTGTGTTAATGATTTTGTATTCAGGTTGCAAGTCTGTCTGTCTGGATGATTATTGTTGAGGGAGATTTGGTTTGTCCAAGTAGCTAGTTAGTGGTTTGGGTGCCCATCTAGTGGTATCTCACCTACATAGTTCGGTGAAATTTTCTGCACTAAATTTTATTTTGTTTTATTTTTTTTTATAGCTTAAGGGTGTTTTGGTGGATTTGTGATTACTATAGGATAGGTGCTAACATATATAGTTGGAATGAGTTACGGTCGGTGTGTATCAACAGTTTATTATCTTTCATCTATTTTTGTACGTTTTTTTATGTTACTTTGAACATTGATAAAAAAAAATTTGTTTTTTTCATTTTCGTTGCTTATATTTGTTTTTGGAATATCAACAAAACTGAATGAATAATATGATAATTTGGGGAATGCTAAGTCAATTACACCTGCTATGTGTTTAGGAGGGTACAATACACCCCAGTCTTGAATATAAATTTTAGAATAATGATTTTCGCACTATCGTTTTTACCATCTCACTCTTTGTTACTCTCTCCGTCCGTTTACTAGAGTATACTATTTCATTTCGAGTTGTCATTTAATAAATGTCTATTTTTGTAAAGTTGGTGAAAAAAAAAAGTAGGTACTTTTTCTATTTTACCCCAAAAAGTATATTCAGTTTTAAAAAGTTAGTGAGTTAAAGTGTAATAACGATGTCTCCGTAGAAGGTAATTATAGAAAATGGAGATAAAAATTAACGTGAAAAGTGTAATGATAGTGTCTCTATAATAAGTTGAAGTTACGAAGATAGTTACTAATTAAAAATGGACGGAAGGAGTATGTAAATTCACAACTGCGACCCTGGCCCCTCATTAATAATTTTTTTTTGGATACGAAGAAATAACATCATCATATAATAAAGCAAGTGCGAATGATAAAAATAGAAAGTGCAAAAGTCAATAACGTATAAAAATTTAATGTAGAGCTGTTTATCCGTTTTATCATTACGATAGGTGTCAAGTGGAAGATGTCCTTCAACAACAAAAATGTGTAATGTGATAGTAATGTACGTAGCTGAGTGCTTAACACTGCAACCTATCCTCTAATAAGGTTTGCACCCGAGCAAAGGGCTAGGTTGTTGATAGCATATAAACCGGAAAGACCAGGATCGTTCCCACAGAGAAATCTTCTTCAGCGTATTTGGATTAGATAGTAAGTATGCAGCGAGGCCTTCAAGCGGCCAACTTGGTGATTGATTTGATTAACGGAATTTGAACTTGAAAATAAACTAGATTAACAAGGGTCGAGTCAAAGGGATTGATTTATCCATGACTTAGCCATAAAACGGTTCCTTCATCTAACTCATGAATGAACCGAAACCGTCCGGATTCCACTTGAAGAATTAAAAACTGAAGACTACTTATAACTCAACTCAAGGCATTAATTCAAACTGAACTCATTTAACGCAAGTGAGAGACGAAAATAGATCGTTCGCACGCGTAAGATTATCGAGCATGTAGCACAAGGCGATAGACTTCATTGATCAAAGAAGCCACCGACCCCATGATCAGTGCAGGAAATCATGAGTTTAATTTGTTCAACGCCTTGAAATCGAACTAAAGTTTAAGCGAAACCATTTAAACGACTAATTCGTAGGGTTCATCTCACCCCATACCCGAACCAATTAACTACTCACTCATAGGAAAAAGACTAGAAATTATACTAGAAAATGAAAACATGCTTCACCGATCAAAACGGAAATAAACTTGATTTATATAAAGATCCAATCCACACGAACAACGTTAGTACTCGAGAAATTAACGGAAAACGATTACTTGCTAGTGTTCTTCAAAGAAAACAAGAAAGAAAAGTTTCAAACTTACTAAAGAGCTCTAGAACAATAAATGACTTAAAGTGGTTAAAATGTACATAATGGCCATTCAAGGCCAATAAAGCTATTTAAAGGCCAAAACAATCAGCCAAAAACTGGACAAAAAGACCCCCAAAATATCCCAAAAACATAACAAAAGTGGAAAGTTTCCATAAATGGAATGTTCTGAAAAGCAGGAAAAATATCTTCTGGACACTAACGTTATCGATAACACAGGAAAGTGTTATTGATAACACACCCCCGGGTAAAATTGTAATCGATAACACAGGGTTGCTGTTAGCGATTCCCTCGAGTCTGGAAGCTTGTGGACCAAAATTGCTGCAGAGTTATCGATAACATTGGGAAAGTTATCGATAACACATGATTGCTGGACAACTTCTGGGTGAATGTTATCGATCACAGAGCTCACAGTTATCGCTCTCCTTGCTTCTGGACAACTTCTGGGCCAAGATGGAGAAAAGGTTATCGATAACACTGACTTTGTAATCGATAACATCAACGTTGAAGGATGCTTGGTGGCTAGGAATTGGGAACGTTATCAATAACATATGCCATTGTTATCGATAACATCATATGGAAATGCAGACACAGCCTGTTGATCTGGTTGAGTTTCCTCGCACCTTTCGAGGTTCATTCCTTGGCACGCAAAAGCGCCTTATTCGCACGTTTTTCCTGAAAAGTTGAACGACACACCTTACGTGCAAAATTTGACTTAAAAGAACAAATAAATATAAAAATGTTGCAATTTGAAGGATTTGAGCACACAAGATCATGCGATCTTGTGAGCTTATCACTGAGGCATCCTAACAGATCAAGTGACTTGAACCTTGTTGCTAAATGATTCAATCAATTTGATTAGGCACTCATCATCTATTTTCATTGTTCAACTATTTGACAACATGAAAAAATCATTGTTCTTGAAAAAATGAAAAAATCAAAAGCTTTGCCCTCCATCTTTATGCAAATTAACAAACACAAATTTTATTTAATAAGGACAAAATCACACTATTCTTCACTAGCCGAATTAGGGGGACGACTACGAAAATTTGCCCTTTTTCTTATAAGATTTAGTGGTTTAGGCACTTTCATAAGGTTTAGGGTTTTTGACACTTTCATAGGGTATCCTAGGGTTTAGGTTGTGTGGACTTGTAACTTTACAAAACTATTAGGTGGACTTATGGGCTTATAAAATGTTTATAGTTGACCTATTACTAAATCTCCCAACAAACAAATGCAAAAAAGACTTAAATAAACTTTATAGAAGTAGGGTAGGGGCTTAACTGATATGTAATTATAAATTTTAAGGGTCATATTTATAATTTGTTCCAATCATTTTGTCGGAAAGAGGCTATGGAGTTAACGGTGAGAACCTTTTAAATGCAAAATTGAAACATTGGGAACCAATTTCGCATAATTGGTAGATTGGAGACTAAAATAGAACACGAAAAATACTTTGGAGACCAAAAATATCAATAAGCCGTCTAGCTAGCATTAGGAAAGGAGATTGCAGCATATATTCATTTCCATGCAAGAGCTAGACCGTTCCAAAAAAACCTTGAAGGAGACCAAACTTCAACACTCATAACCGGTTGTCCTGGCTTGAATTTAAATCGATCAAATCGGTTCTATTTAGATTATCAAAAGACAGAAAATTCCTAATTCATTAAATGGGAGAAAAATTTACCCAAAAAAACAAAAACCTCGTGAAATAGGAATGGACATAAAACCTAAATTACTCTCTCTCTCTCTCCGACTACGGTTTTCCCGAGGGGGTGGGGGTGGCTGCTACCTGCTCCTTCCCTTCTCTCCTCAATACCACCTTTGTTCCAGTACTCTTCCTTAAGGGTCTCTGCCCTCCTTACCTTTTCCCACCATCCTTTTCCCTCATCTCCGGCGGCATTAGCTCAAATTTGGTGGCTCAGCTTTTCTCCAGAGGCTATGATCCTGTGCTCCTCATTCCATTCGACGATGTCTTCACTTGCCTCTATTTCCTTCCTTCCTTTCCACCTTCAACTGTGACGAGCCGAATTTTTACATTGCCTCAAAATTAATATATTTCCAATAATTACAAGTCCTCAAGATAAATGTACATGGTGGGCCTAAAAACCTCCAAAATGATACAGATTTTCTATACAATCTCTAAAATTAACTCTTTCAATACTCCAACTCAGATCCCCACTAACTTGCTCTGCACCTGAAAAATATAAAATGTCTGGGTAGTATATGTAATACGAGGACAATAAACATGGCTAGCAACAAAGATTATGCTCAATAAACGAAAATAACAAATCAAGTAAGATCATTTTGAACATTTTTCATCTGCAGCCTCTTACCCGGCTCATCTCGATAACATGTCAAGCATCAGATTGTGTATTGGGCTCATGGGCCCCAGATTGTGTATTGGGCTCATGGGCCCCATAAACATTCTGGACCCCCCGTGGAGCAGTCCATCGTACATCTTTCATAACTCTGTGATCCGATGGGTTTAAATATGTACCAATTTGTTCCATGACTTTCAGCCAAATATTTTCTATGTCACGATATAAGAAGTGACAATAACTGAATCAATAAACTTAGATATCAAATGAGTACAAATATGAGAGAATGAAAGAACGCTCTTTACAAAGAGATTTAGCTAGGAATGTATTGCACACTACCCAATACCTTAAATTATGATCGGGACTGTTAAACATGTGACACAAAGATCTCAGCCAAAACTCATTGCCATGCACCGACAGCCGAAAACCTCACTTGCTAAAAGCCTACATGATCAGTTGATTTTCCACATGTTTTTAATAGCTTGCTGATCAAAATCTAATGGCCTCAAGAAAATCCCAGGCTGTACGTATATCTATGGACAAAGATCAAGACCCAAAGTGATGAGTCATCCTCTCTCACTTCACCTAGAAACTCCACATGGCAATACAGAGCTCTAGAAGTCATAAGGCTAAGACACCCATTCGGTTATAACTCCACTACCGACAATAATCCATTAAATAGTACTTTGCTTATGTTTTAATTCCTTTGTAATTCATTCCTTACTCTCTCATTTAATCTGCAAGAATAATTAATGAAAAAGACGGGATGTTACAATCTTCAACCCTCCCAGTAGATGTAAATCCAACGAGTTTGGCGTTGATGGAGTGTTGGCCAAATAAAAGAGAAGTGGAGCAGATGGATTTATTTATTATTTTTCAGTTTTTCTTCTGTGGAGTTACATCTCTGTTTACTTCTTTTTTTCCTCGGTTGAGTTTCTTTTGGTGTGGTAACCTCTACCCCAAACTTTGGTTTGAGAGATTCAGTGGTGGATTTTGACAAATAATGTTTTCTCTGTTGATTCGTGAGTTTGGTGCTAATGTTAATTCACCGGAGTGTATCCAATGCCCATCCACAAGATCGAAATTGTGAGCTTCTGACGTTAGCACGTAAGAAGCTAGGCCTCGGCTGTTTTAGGTGTACAAAATTGCAATCCAATACTACGCTGTCAAAGATAACGTGCAGTCAAGCATTTAAAGAGAGAGAAACTGTTTCCAAAGCTGAAAATGAATTTCATGAAAACACCACCACATCATGATGTGACATTATTAATGACTAATGGAGTAACTAGATCCATTCACAAATACTCTGTCTTGAGATTTTATATTCGAAACTTTTCAAGATTTATCAATTTCTCAGGAGCTATTTCATACAGAGTTTTGTACTGATTTTAATTGGGCTCTCTCTAAGTACGCGCTGAGATTAGACACTAAGAATTAATCGTTATTTGCATAAATTAGTCCAGGCACTTAAATTGTGACCAGAGATAAGGGCAAGAAGCGAAGTGGCCACGTGGTTCTCATGAAGCTTTTGGAACCATCCCACCTATAAAAAGCACAGGACCACCTTTTTTTTTTGGAAAACATTAGAAATTCATTAATATCAATAACAAAAATGATACTTACATAATAATTCAAACACCACCTCTCACATACATGTGGACTTTACACACACTACTATATGTGGGTCTCCGTGTATATGAGAGGTTGTATAATTTATTGTGTTTGAATTATTCTGTGGATAACATTGTTGTATGAATAAGGGTTATAACATACCATGTGCCTCTAATACAATTAGAAAAAAATCTATTGCACACATGTTAACAAAATACACAACTAGCACAGGACCACTTGATCAACGTGAACCGGTAGTTAATGCCTGGTAGTTGATGCATTAAATACGACTCTGTACTACAGCAATAGAGAAACGATCAGCTACTATAGCGCTGTCTCTTTCTTTTTCTCGGTTGGGTTTAAGGGTTAGGGTGTCAAGGCTAAGTGCTAGTTTACGTACAATTTAACTATTCTTCTTTTCAATCCGATAAAAAATATGTCATCTGTGCCGACACTAAAAAATTCACAAGACCGTCTGGTTTATGGCTCATTCTATTGCCACCCTGCGTGGTTTAGAATTTCTGGTTTTCAGGTTTTGTGGTGGGCGAAAATGCACGTCAATAAACTATCTTTGGAGCCTCAGAATTTAGAACAGAAAGAAAGAGATGTGTGAGCTTATTTTGCACGTGTATAAATTCGATCCAGAGGCTACGCTTTATTTTTTAGCAGTTTTACTAGAAGTGTACACGGTGTAGCAACTTCACATGGTTGTTCGGCTAAATAAGTTAAATGATTTATTTTTTTATTTTTATTCAAATTTTTTCACATTTGTTAGTTTTTCGTCAATTTTTTTGTAGATCAATCTATAAAGTACAAAATTATGACCGAAACTGTAATATCCCAAAATTTTCAATAAATAAAAATTTTCTTATATTATTTCAAAAAATCATTTTCCTTAAAATTCAATTTCTAATTATTTAAATTTTGATTTAATTAGTTAAAAACCTTTTAAATTCAATTCGAGAGTATTAAAAGTTCACCCAAAAAAATATTTTTTAATCCACGAGATTTCTCTTTCAGAATCTTAGACCGTGGTTAGTTTCGAAAATATTTTTATTACGCTACGGTTTAACTCGCAAATATTTCCAGAATCGAAAATTGGATGATCGAACACAGCGAGGCACGTTTCTGCGTATATGTGTACTAATTTCCCACACTTGAAGCAATTGCATGTACTTCCCTCTCTGCCG